>JARFXV010000271.1:1175000-1207500 GCA_031761425.1 Cosmopolites sordidus
ATATGTGTAGTTTTATATTGTTAATAAACACTTTGTTTTAATAAAATGTTTGGACATTTTCAAGATATGTTCTTTATATATAATATATAACTTATTTACATATTTGGTTACTGGCATGAAACATATAAACTTAGAAACAACCAATTATTATAATAATATTTCGACTCTGCCTGCAGAGTAATAAGAAAAACCCCCGCATCGTCCACTGCCAACCTTTAAACTATAAAATGACTAGGCAAAATTATATACGAGCAACTACGCAAATGTCTGCACATTTCACATTTATACATTAGTAACATTTTAATGGCCGACTTTAAAATTATTTGTACTAGAACAATTTTCAAAATAAAATTTAAATTATAATACCTACTAGTTTCAGTAATATGCACTAGATTATTTAGATATATTCAAACTAAGTCATATTAAAAGTAAATATATAGGAAATAGGAATTTTAAAAAATTGCAATAAAATTACATTTTTGTAATGTGTTCACTATCCAGATTATCAGAATTTTGCATTAAAGCTAACGATTTCTGAATTGTGGCCTACTCCCACCTACCTACTCCTATCTAATATTATAAATCTATTCTGTGCGCATATTGTACGGTTGAATTTTTATTATACATTTGATTTAAGAATTGATAGAAACGACCTACAGCTATTATTCTAGTAATTATTTTGTAAAATGTCTGTTATAATAGCAAATGTAAGCGAAATGAGACAATATTTTTAAAATAACAAAAATAACAGTAACTTATTATTTTTAACATTTATTTTAAAATAACAGTAACAGTTTCAATTGTTACTTAAAAATAACAGTTTTGCCCATCTCTAACTAGAATATCCTAACAAATTGGTAATTATTTTAATTAAGATTTTAAAGAAAAGCAAAGGTGGTTTGGCATTGTCATAATGTAATACAATGTCAGGTATGTTACCCAAATCATTCAAACCTGATATTTACCTCTTTATTTCTTCCTCCAATTTACTTAATGAGCATTACTTAGTATCATCAATGAAATTGTTTGGTAACAGCTTATAACACTCAACTCGAAGACATTCACAATTAAACTTCACATCATTTCTCGGTGCTCGTTTTTCTAACTGTGTTAACATCATCAGGATACTATTCAATCTGCTTCATGATTTTTATGCTTATGACATGATTTAAAGTTTTTTATTTGTTATTTGGTTGGCAATCTCTAAGCTTATTCTTCTTTCAGTCACAAGTATCATTCTGCACTTTCCCAAATAATTTCGATGATAATCACTTACATCTCCTGGAGCGCTGATGCCAGTACAAAAATAAGATCCACAAGTGGTAAGTGTAATTTAGTATTTAATACTGGTAAATCTTTTTGAGTTTTGTATTTTACACCAAAGGTTCCAATAGAAGAAATGAGCTTATAACACATTGAATCTTTTTTCAGACGCACAAGATATATCACAAAACATTGTTTGGTGATATTAGATATATGTTTTGTACTCAGTTGCTATACAGAATGATACTTTTTATTGCCGGTAATGACCGTTTCATCCCCATTATGTAATAAATCTCAAGTAATAAATGAAGACACTAGTGAAGGTGACAAAATTAATCTTTGAAATAAATTATGGTCAAAGTTTTTTATGTAAACTTTTTTGCGTTTGCTTGACACAAATGGCATCATATTTAGATTATTGCTAAGAAGAATAAATATTTTTTTTTAATGGAAAATTGTAATTAAAAATTAATTGGCTTCTTTGCAAAACTGAAGAAAAAATGTACATAACACCTTCATCCAATGTAAAATGTTACAAAAAAACATCGATTTTATACAAAAGGTAAATGTAAAATTTGAATTAACATGAACACGAAATATTAATTTTCTAGGATAAGTTCATAGAAATATTGTAGTTCTTGTCTTACAAATTTCATTAATTCCTATAGATTCTTTTCTTTTTTCTCTCTTTCTCTATCAATTTCAATATTGTCGTATCAGTAGGTACTGATGTTCTATTCTTATTTTGAAGAATATTAATCTTTCTAAATGGAACTGTTTCACTATATGATTCTTTATATAAGTAAGATCCATACTCTTCGTCTCATCCATTTTATACCATATATTTTCTCACTGGTCTCATTAAGTTCATCCTTTGTTCTATTAATCAGGAGGAGTTTTTGTGGTACATCACTGACCTGTCTAAAATGTTGAGCCATATCAATGATTTGGTTTTTTCGACTAGCCTTTGAAATTTTTTCTCGATACTTATCTGGTATAAGTACAGTATGGTGTTTTCGTAATATCTTTTCCATTCTTCCAAAATCTTTACCGGAATCCAAGTAGTATGGCCGACTAGTAGGTATAGCCAACTAAGTAGGTATGGCCAACTTCTGGAAAGGTGTGATCAATATAACGAAAATATCCCTTAGATAAGATATTGGTATAGTCAAACTATGTGGAAATTCCTATTTTCACCAGCACACGAGTTCGACCAGATAATTAAGTGGTTTTTTACCCAGGATACTTTCGAACTACATATTTCCACACTTCCCTTCCCTGCCTTCCCTTTTCAGTCCAGAAACAAAAAGAGGCTTTTTCTGTTTTATTTTTGCAACAAGACGTCGTTAGTTTGAGAAGTGGTACTGTTTGCTGCATGCCTAGTGTAATGTAAAATGTGTTGTATATAACTTTTGCTTTTTCTTTATCTGCTTTGAGTGCTTTATTTCCTGCACCAGCATCACAAGTGGTACAGGTGTCACTTTTTGAGTTTCCAAATGATAAATTAAACTCTGTCACAAAAATTTTGGAATGCAAACATTTCTTAATTTTAAACGTCTTGGGAAGTTTTTCTTGATTCCATTCCTTTAAATATAACATTCCTTTAAATATAGGGAAAAAAGTATTTTTATGTGTGGTTCTATTTCGAGAGCAGTGGGACCCATCAACTAGAAGCCTCTTTATATGTATAATAACAAAGCTCCTAACTTCTTGGCCGGTTGAAACGCCTTCCTCTGCTATCCAGAGGAGTGGCTGAATGGACTTTTTAATCCACTTTGCTTCTTTACACACTCAGAGCTTCTTTACATACTGTTTCATTACTTTATGACCCTGTATATATAGGATGCTGTTTTATGTTTTACGGCACCGTTTCTTGCCTTCAAGGCTGGTTTGTTATCTATGGATTTAAATAATAAAGCGTTTTTCGTATTAATGTCAAGTTTGTAAAATTGCTTATAAAGTACATGTCTATTTTTTCCTGGGAAGAGAGTGCTACATGAAAGCCCACAATTTTCCCTAGAGAGAATGCCTTTTTTTTTGGCCAAGAAATACCCAAAAATTTGGCAAATTTTTTTCCAACAAATGCTTTCCTTGAGGCGAAAGATTTTTTGTTTCTTCGTTAATTTCTTCCATATTGTTCATTCATTATAAATATTCTTTTGTTTCTTCTAGCATTAACTTTAACATTACTTTTCCCTTAGACACCATATTCTAAGTCGTAACGGGTTTGTGTTCTTATTCTATGATAAAGAAATGAAATTATATAGAAACAGAAATTGTATTAGATCTGTTTATATTCCTATCGTTCTCGGAATATTGTATTTGAAGCTTCCCAGTTTGAGCTTTCTATAATTACACTTATTCTAGAAGACAATAATTCTCCACGTAATGTTTCTTCAATAATACAGGTATTATTATCGATTACATCATTAATCTCTTCATCATCCATCAATGTCTACAGCAAAAAGAAAATGTTTTACTAAAACTAATGATTATTTATTTGCAATTATTACTTCTAAATGTATACCCCACCTATTTAAAAGTTGCAATATTATAAATATTTTTCGTAAGAAATCAGTTCATTTAATTTTTTTATACTTGTTCTTACTTTAACCACCTATAAAATGTGTTAGAGGTTATATATTCGAACACCATATTTTTGTTGTAGAAATCATAATGATAATAATAATAAGCGCGTTCCTTATTATGAATACACCCCGGTGGCGGTACTAGATTCAGCCGATTTCAGGTTATATTACGACCGAACAATAATAACCGACAAAACCGTTCACTGTAATAGGCCAGATTTTATATTGCTGAACAAAAAGAAGAAAACAGAATTCCTAAGCGACATAGCTATTCCCCTATACACATTCCATAACACAGACAACATTCAAAAGACAGCTGAAGAAAAAGTAGAAAAATATACAGACCTCAAGTTAGAAATAAAACGGATATGGAAGTTGAACCAGGTCCATGTTGTGCCAATGATAATTTCAACAACTGGCATTATACCAAAGAATCTGGAAAATAACATTCAATTTCTGGGACTAGAAGAATTTTGTTTTTAATTGCAGAGGCCGGTAATCCTTAACCATTCGCATCGCCCGAAAATTTTTGGAAGAATGAAGTTGTTTTGGCTACGGCCCACACTTTATTTAAAGTCTAGGTTAGCTGGAAAGAATAGATAATAATAATTACCTTTTAATTTTTTTTAATCCTTGATAGTAGAGGGGATTTGGATTTTGATCAGTTGGACTACTTTCTCCATCCAAATGGAGTGGAGCAAAATTAAGTACCGTTAATAACATTATCAATCATTCGAAAACTTTTGTCCCTTCGGCCACATTTTTTCACCCACAATTCACATTTTGTGCAAGTAGGACCTGATTTAATCATCTTTTTACGGTATTGAAGACAAGGTTTCGGAAAGTTTATAAAATAGAATTTATCTTTAAATGATTTATATCGCGTATCACTCTCTCTTACATACCCCATAACAAAACCGTTTTGTTGTTCATTTTCGTACGTATAACATAATTATACTGAATTAAAATTTCGTTTTTCTCAATTAGACCACTTATTATTTTATTAACTACTCGCTTTTGAAAAATTAAAATACCACATTTTTTTTAGTTTTATAATTTATATTCGGGTACTTAAACCGTTTGCTTACGAAAAACAGTACGAAAAAGATGATTAACACATGCGCACTAAATATTAGTTCGATGAAAAGGCCTATGATCCCGGTTAGTCACAGCTTTAATTTTATTCACGTTTAGGGTGAACACTAGTTCATTACCACATGCCTTTGGCAAAAAATTTATTTTGTTCCCGTACAAATATTGTTTGGAAAGTTGTCGACTTGACGCAAAGATGGCGCAAGTATACCTAAATGACTATAATATTTTAGAACTATGATTCGCTAGATTGCGTGTTGTGAAGTTTTAGCTGTGTGCGTTCAGTTGCTTGTTCGTGGCAATTGAGGAAAAAAACATTTTCTTAAAAGTGGATTAGATTTATTTTAGAGCTATTATACTTAACTCAAACAACAATTTAAATAAAATATTTGTATATAACAGATCAGAAATTTCACAACTCTGAACCACACAAAACTGTATTTCTCCAATGTTTAATTTGGGTTACCATATTTAATATACTCTGTTATTCTATAATTCTTTTGAGAACTACGTGTTTTCCTCATCTATATCGCAAATTTCATTGGAAACCCACTACCATTACCAATAAAACCTCATCGTGTGTACGAACTGGCAAGCTCAGATATTGGAATAATTTAGAGTCGAGCTGAATTAATAGGCAACTATTTGCAGTCCACCCCTGATTCTAATTCGTGCACAGACGAGCGCATTTGAATAAATATGCTAATTCCTCGTTCATATTGCAATCGAAAATAATTCGTCTTGAAAGATAAGATATTGTCAAGCGTTCTGATATTAGAGAGCCTATCTTACCAGCTCTAAAGAATTCCTAGTTTAGAATTTCAGTTCCTCTGCCTCTATGATGAAATTGGGAGGCAAAATTTTATTATATATATATATATATATATATATATATATATATATATATATATATATATATATATATATATATATATATATATATATTTATTATTATTATTCACATATGGGCCACGGTGGACCACGCGAAGTACAATTAAAGACGTTTGTTGTTGTTAGCCTTCCTTTGCGCCCTACTAATTTCATTCTTTCGCTTTGAGCTTTTTTCCTTTCGTCAGACCAAGTTGTTCCAGTCTTCCTACATTTTTCTCTCTGACCAACCTTCCAAACGTCAACCTTGTGTCTGAAACAGCCTCTATCCTGAATTTCACTTTGTGTAATATTTGCTGATCTTAGGTCCTGTTTAATTGCAGCAATCCATTTGATTATTTCTACTTTAGCTCTACTCCTATTTTCATAAAATTCGACTATTTGTCTAGTTAGCCTATTTGGATTCATCCGTATTATGTGTCCGTAAAACTTAAGTCTTGTTTTTCTCATATCGCTATGTATATCTGTGTATTGTTTGATTTCTTGGTTTTCTCGAAGTCGGTATGTTGTTGTATTTATTTGTTTGGGGCCTAGGATTTTTCTTTCCTTCTTTTCAATGTCCTCGATGTCTCTCTTTCTATTCAAAATGAGCGTTTCTGCCCCATATAGACATTCTGGCTTAATAACTGTGTTGTAATGTCTCAGTTTTGTGTTTTTAGATAGGCATTTTTTGTTGTAAATATTTTATGTAAGTCTCAATGCCGTTTCCATTTTTTGACATCTACCCTTATTGGCCGCTTTTTCCAACCCATATATATATATATATATATATATATATATATATATATATATATATATATATATATATATATATATATATATATATATTTATTTGTTCCCAAAACCATAAGGCATTGAACATCGTTAAGAAAGTAGATAATAAACACTTAATTCTATATAAAGAAAAACGGAAAAAAAAAATCAATTACAATTCAAATATAATATCTGTAACACAAGTCACAAAAAAAAGAAGGAAAGATAGGAAGAAAAAAAAAGACAATTGGAAAGAAAAGAAGAGGAGAGAAATACACAGCCAACATAGTATTGTTAACATAATTTACATGAATCTACATGAATTAGCTGATAACATAATTAGTACAAACATAAACAGTTAAATTCACCAAAACAAGCTATTCTAATAATTTAATTGAATTTAAATTGTTTTTTGTTTCCCCAAGAAAATCATTAAATGAATAATAAGCCTTGCTGAACAAATATCTTTTAATCGCTCTCACAGACTGATCACGTGGCAGATCTCGAACACACTCCGGAAAAATATTATATATCTTCATAATTGTATACTGCACATACTTCTGTATATAACTAAAATTACATCTTTCATTCACGAGATTCGACTTACACCTAGTTATATAACCATGCTTTGCGATAGCTTCCTCAAAGAGATCTCTATTATTAAATACAAAAGTGTACGAATCCAAAATAAACATGCTGACAACTGTCAGAATTCCTTTGCCAATAAAAACATTCCTGCAGCTGTCGTGATGCTTCATTTGAAAAACACTTCTTATGCATCTTTTTTGGAGCACAATTATCCTCTCCATATCTGGAGAATTTCCCCAAAAAATCAAACCGTATCTTATCCTCGACTGAACATAGGCATGGTAAGCCGACATTGCAGCCTCGGAACCAACATTCTGAGCTATGATTCTCAGTGCATAGCAATACCGAGATAAACCTGCAGCGACTTTTTTCACGTGCCCTCTCCAATTCAGCTTTCTATCAATTAA
This sequence comes from Cosmopolites sordidus, assembly GCA_031761425.1. Taxonomy (NCBI): domain Eukaryota; kingdom Metazoa; phylum Arthropoda; class Insecta; order Coleoptera; family Curculionidae; genus Cosmopolites; species Cosmopolites sordidus. Next base: position 1,182,580 of record JARFXV010000271.1, read on the forward strand.
TCAGAAGACTGAATTTTAACGTCTTTATAGGCAAAAGTAATACTGTCATTCTTTCTATTGCTGAATACAATGGACTGGGTTTTAGGCAGATTTAAGAGAAGATCTCCAGTAGAGAAGTATTCATCAAGAATTCAACACGATCTCCCAACACTCTCGAGCATCAAATCGGAATCATCTTCGCTGAAAATCAATACGGTGTCATCCGCATAGAGTACCGTGCGCTGTTCTGTAACGTTTGGAACTTGATTTGTATAAATAATATATAATAGTGGACCCAATATAGAACCTTGAGGAACGCCTTTTGTCACACAAACCTTATTAGACACAATAGCTCTACCGCAAAAATCAGTCTCTACTACCTGTTGGGTTCGGTCTTTTCGATATGATTTTATTAACATGAGTGCATTTCCCCGAACACCACAAGTCTCAAGTCTTGCACAGAGGGTATCATGATTCACGCTGTCAAATGCCTTTGTTAGATCAAGACACATGGCCATGGTTAACTTTTTACAATTTACTGAATTTAAAACATTTGTGATAGTTTGATAAATCGCCCTAATGGTAGATTTTCCCTTTCGAAAACCATTCTGATTATTAGATATTACTAAATACTTTTCAAAAAAGTCTGACAATCTCTGGTAAATCGCCCCTTCAAAGATCTTGCCCATATTCGAGAGTAAGGAGATCGGTCTATAGTTAATTTCCTCATCTATTTTTCCCTTCTTATAAATTGCTTTTATATGAGCATTTTTTAATACCTTCGGATAAACCTGCGTCGTGAAACACATATTTATTATATAAGTTAAAGGTTTAGAGATATAGTGAACAATCTCTTTAAATATGTGAGCAGGTAAGTTATCGTCACCTACCGATTTTTTATTCCTTAAACGTTTAATAATGTTCAATATTTCATCAGGACATGTTGGATTTAAAAATATAGATTGAAGAACTCTATTCGAAGGAAAATTGTTCTTTTTATTGGAATTAACAGTTGGACATGAATTTATAAAGTACGTATTTAAGTTATTTACCGTTTTAAAAGGATCTTTAAATTTATTCGAGAAATTCTCCAATACTGTCTGATTATCATTGTTGTGCGAGGAGGCTCGCACTTTGTTGTCAGATTTATTTATAAACTCCCTGTTTGAGATTTGTTTGGCTTGCTTTATTACTAATTTTAATATTTTGCAATATGTATTAAATAAGTGATTAGAAACGATTCCATCAACTTTCATCTGATATAGCTCACGTTTATGTCTACATGATATTCTAATACCCTGTGTAATCCAATTTTTATTAGTGCTATTTAAATAACATTTTTTTTACAAATATCGTATTGAAAATGTTTTCAACTAAATACAAAAATGCTCTATATGCCTCATCGATTGAATTAGAACTGTATACAGGTAACCAATCAATATTTTCAACTTCTCTTTTGAAAGACAATATTTTATTATTTGGGAATGTTCTTTTATAAATAAATTTTTGTTCAGTCCGTAAATCATTCTGTCCTCCAGCCATTAAGTTTATATTAATTATCTGTGCATAGTGATCAGAAGTAGCCGTATTTTGAACACAACTTGAAAAATCATTAATGTGATTGTAAAATATGTTGTCCAGGAGTGTGGCCGAGATCGCAGTGGCACGAGTCACATCCGATATGCATGGATGAAGATTGTATGTATAAAACAAATCTAATAGCCGCGTGAGTTGGTTACTTTGACTATCATTAAAATTAATATTAAAGTCTCCCGCAAAAACAATATTATATCTGAAATAATTTTTATGAATAAATTCCAGTAACTTCTCAATTATTTCTAAAAATACATCATATGATCCCAATCCCCTTCGATACAAACAGATAATAATAATTTTTAATCGTTCATCGGACACAGCTGATATTTCTACAATACCTTCAACACTCTCATCCCGAACCGAGCTGACCTCCTTAAAGTTCCAATCACCACTTGCAAAAATACACACACCTCCATGTTTCATTTCACTTCTAGTATATACCGATACAAGTTTATATCCACTAATATTTACATAATGTACTTCTTCTTCCTGCATCCAATGTTCACTTAACAATAAAATTTGCGGTTTATTTGCCATACTATCCAGGAGGCATTCAATTTCAAGAGTTTTATTTCGTAACGACTGTATGTTCTGATGCATAATAGTAATATATACTCTTCCTTCATTCCCTCCAGTCAGTCCCTTCGGCTCGACTTACTATTTCGCTTCCTCAGCATATCGAATTTTAGATGCTTCTATCTTCCATAACCACAAGTAGGTTGGACATTTGATGTCATATACGGCATGTTCGACATTCAGCTTTAAGTTGTGTTTGCTATTGGCCATTATATAATTTATACATTGCACCTTATTACATTCACAATCCTTAGTAGAATGATCACGCTGGCCACATTTTCCACATGTTTCCTGATTGTTACATTCCTTTGAAATATGGTTAACAAACTTATATACTCAAAGCATCGACATGATTTGCATCCCAAAATTAATCGCCCCTTTCCTTCACAAAACAATCACTTTTATTTGACTCTCCGGTGTTATGATTGGTACATTCTTTAGCAACAATTTCTGGACCAAAACTCCCTCGGCATATTCTTCATCCATCCCAACAATCTTTATTTTAGGATTCTTTCTGTTTGAGACCTTCATTACAAAGTTTTTGCAGATTTTAGGGTCCAGATTCGATTGTATTGTCTTTTCTTCTCCCTCATTGCAACAGCGAATGATAACACCCCCATCCTTAATTCCACTTATCGACCTTATACCAATTCCCAACTGTGCTGGATCCAATTGCTGTTTTATTACTCTCTTTGTTTCTTTGGACTCACATGTGACAATAGGCTTCACTACCACTGTTCCCCCTTGTACTGCCCCGGCATAGTTAACCCGCTCAGATGTTGTTCAATTATCACAATCATGAGACAATTTAGGTTGTTCGGAAGCACGCTTTAATTGAGACACTATTTTTATTACAGATTCCGTTTTTTGTTCAATTTCATTAATTTTTCCTGCTAGGCCAATATTCTGATCAACCAAATTCACACATCCATCGCAAAACCACATTAAATTCTTTGTTTCAGCAACTGCCTTTGACACATTATCCTTTTGGCATCTTTTGGCATATATTATGAAATCTTTTTCGACAATAAACACATTGCAATGTTTTATTATTAACAGCAATGTTATCCTGACACGATGGACATATATCCATTTCGTTCGACATCCGGCAACACTGCTTGGGTCGCAGCGAGCAACGCAAAAAATCTTCAGCAAAATTTATCTTTCAGGCTCATCCAAAGTGAAAAGATAAAACCAAAAAAGAAAGAAAAACTCCTATATATTCAATTTTCAAGTCTCAACACCAAAGGACAGGCTTCAGCAAAGCACTACACAAGAGTTCAAGAAAACACGCCCGAACACTATATATATATATATATATATATATATATATATATATATATATATATATATATATATATATATATATATATATATCTATATCTATGGACTGAAGATTGGTTGATTTTGGTTGAGTTTTGGTTGAGTTTGGTTGACTTGAAGATTGGTTATGTTCGCAGTTTAATCTAAAAATAATATCAACCCATTTTTAAGAGAAAATAACAGAACAAAAGACTTGAACGTACCCAAACACGTACATGGGTGAATTTCAAATAGACCATGTTGCCATTTCGTACCCCAATTATAAAGAGATTTTAAAAATCCAAGTCAGGAAAGGAGCTAACATAGACACAGATCACTTTTGACTAGAATCAAACTTACCTTAAAACCTCGAAAACATATTCAAAACAGACTGCTAGTACCTAAGTTCAACTCTACGAAAATAAAACCAACCCTAACAGAAGAGCTCGATAAACAATCAGCAAAGAACTGGCAAGATTTGAAACAAAAAATTATTAAAACAGTCTTAAAGTTGGTCCCTTTTTCTACAAAAACGTAGAAAACATCCGTGGTGGGATGAAGTTTGCGAGCAAGCAGTATTAAGCCGAAGTAAAGCATTTAAAAAGTGGAACAGTCAAAAAACAGTCAGAAACATCGAAGCTAATTAAATAAACTAAACAAAAATATGAAAACAATCAACTTAATGAAATAGAAAAAGATTTTATATAACACCTGAAATTTTTAAAAAACATTTAAAACTAAATTAATGGGCTATCAACCCCAAAGTCTTTGCTTCCAAAACGGAAATGGATAATTAGCTCTAAATAACCAAGACAATTGCAAAGAACTTGCGAAATATTTTGAACAAATACTAAACCATCCTGAGCCCTAAAACAGGTTACCAACACTAAACCCTGGACAAATAAACCCAGATTCATTACCACCGAATGAAGATGAAATAATTAGGCAAATCAAGCGACCTAAAAATAACAAAGCTTCTGGTGAAGATGGAATCACTGCTGAACTTTTGAAATCCGCTGGTCCAGGTACAATCAAGGAAATAACCAAAATTCTACAAGAAGTTTGGCGAACCGAACAGATGCCGCAAGATTGGAAATATGCTCTAATCCATCCACTACATAAGAAACGAGATAGAACAGATGTAAACAACTACAGAGGGATATCTCTTCTCCCAGTTCATTACAAGATTCTATGTTAATGTCTACTAGACAGAGCACAGGGACAGTTAGAGCCTAAAATTGGTGAATATCAAGCAGGTTCTCGACCAGGCATATCCTGCCCTGAAGAGATCCTGAATCTAAAGTTGATCCTAATACATCAAAAACTGTACAATAAAAATCTAGTCTGTTTATTTGCGGATTTCAAAAAAGCATATGATTCTATTGACCGCTAATCTTTATTCCAAATCTTGAAAGAACAAGGACTAGATCTGAAAACGCTGGCAATTGTTAAATCCCACATTATTAAAGTCCACTTCAAAAGGTTCACTTGGTACTTTTCTGGATTCCAGATATAAAAATGTAAGATTTTCGTCAGAAATGTTTGAAGAAAGAGCAAAAAATTGGGCAACAAATGATGTAACAGCATTAATTGAAGAAAAAAATGAAAAGCCGTTACGCACTTCAGAATCTGTAGGATTACCTAAGAGCAGGATAAAAAGTATCCATATTTAAATCATTTGACAAAAAAGCATCAACAATTGCATTTCGCGGAACTAAAATATTTCGCGGAACTAAAAGAGAACATTTCTAAAAAATATTTTATACACAGATGAACGACACATCTACGACAAATGGTATCGTAACATCACAAAATATTAGATTAGGGACTCAAGATATACAATGTAAGAGATAACATTCTCCTACGGTGAACGTTTGGTGCGGTATTTTAAGTGACATTATTATTGGACCATATTTTTTTGATGGAAATTTCAACGCAGCTAGATTTCTTAGATTTTTACAAAATCAGATTGATAACGAAAATGATGAATTATCGGTACAATTTACACTTAAAATTTGATGGGACACCTATTCGTCATGCAATTAATGGATGAAACTAGTTAAATAATAATTTTTCAAATCGTTGGATTAGGCAAAACAGTCTTGTAATTCGGCCGCCGAGATCTCCTGACCTCACGCCTATTTTTTTTTTTGGGGGACAATTAAAAACAAGGTTTATCCTCCAAACTCGAGACGATCTTTGTGATCGTATTAGGCAGGCTTGCCATAGGATTACCAAACAACAATTGAGAAAAGTACTAAACAATACCCAACGACGTATTGAAAAGTGCTTGACAGAAAATGGCGGAATGATAGAAATGTCTAGTTTTTAAGTTTCATGATGCCAATTTTGATCGACCTAAAGTCGAATTGAAGTTTTTTTGTAAAAAAATAGTCTGTACTTATTAGAAAAAATTTTAATTGTTAATTAGTATTGTAAAAATATCATAAAATAATGTCAAAGACACCAAGTAATTTTGAACCATAAAAATCGTTACATTTTGGTTTAAGGTGATGATGGTCAAGAATCCGTTATTAGTTTTTCTCTATTAAAAACCCTAATAGTACTTCTCGAAATTGGGAGCCATAAAAGTTGACGCAGTTAGACATGATATTAGCAAAATTAACATGTGATCTTAACATGTGATCTTCCGAGATCTATCCAACCAAAGAAAGTTTATGAAAATCCGTACAGAAACAAAAATTTTAAGAAGGTGGTAAGTTCTATCCTGGACATACTGTATATTTACTATATTTTAAAGATATATTTTTAAATCTCTCGTGACAAAGTCGACACCGGTGCTGGATCATCCACTTCCAAATCTAGCGTGAATATAACCTCTATACGCTATTAAGCATACCCTCATTGAGCTTATATTAAATCTAAAATAAGATATCAGGCAATTAGAAGCCAAGTCTTACCATCGAAATGTGATCAACCTACTGGGTTTAGTTAATTTCGTCCTCTCCCCTTCTCGCTTTTCTGGCTTTTAAATGTCAAGCAAACCTACATAAACGCTACGGGTTTCAAACAAAAGCCTCGATTCAGATCCCAACCGGTCTGTGAACAGTTTAACTTTACGACAAGTTCTAGATTAAATTTTGTATTGTTTTAAATTCGTCCTTTGTCCTGGGTATTTCTCAGTCTGTCGCACCTAATTTATATTTTTCGTAAGTCTGACAAAGAAAACTATCTGCGTATCGATTTTTTACAAAAGCTTTTTACAAAATATGATACTGCTGCAAGTTATTTTGAGGTGCTAGTATTAATTAAAACCTAGCAATGTTTTAAGCAATTGGCAATACTTGGCCAGTAGATTAGTCTAGCTCTATATCTTCAGACACTCTCAAGTTTTTCCAAATTAACCAAAAATGTGCTGAAAAGTTTAAAAAGTTGTCCCCTTATATTTATCTGAGGTAACCCATACTTGACATTCATTTTAAAATCTATTCCCAAGCAGTGGCAGCTGGTACATAAACGCTGCAAAACTGCAGGCCCCTGCAGACCACCCAAAAAAATGATGTATAAAATTACGTATATTTCGTGACATTTAATTGTAGGGATTTTTTATTTGCTTACTAAATCTGGTAAGTTTATATATGTTATTTTCAATTTTGATTTGTTATATGCGTATCCCAAGTATACCACCAAATAAAATAATATTATTCACTGATCATTAAAAAAGACATTTAATTAAAGGTAATTATCAGAATTATTTTGAATTTGACAATACATTTTATTTTTCGATTGTTAGTTTAATAACTGGGAACCCTTTAAGTCCTTTCCTACTTGAAATATTTATGGATAACTTAGAAAATGAGATAAATCAACATAAATGAGATGAAATAAATTATCTGTTTACTGGTACAGACATGTGAACGATATTTTAACTGGCTTTACAGATACTGATAGACAACTAAACAATTAATTTAATATATCTTGTCAATAACATTGAAAATAACGCGCACAAAATAATTACATAGATAGAGAAAGTAACCAAATTAAAAACTTTATTTTTTTTCTAAACATTATCTCCGACAAATGACATAATATAAATAATGCTTTCAAAACAAATATAATCTAGGACGCCTCATTAACAACAATGAAAGTATATTATGGACAAATAGTTTATGTTTTATTCCATTCATTGATTTGTATCAAACAGAGACAAACATTTTATGCAGACGAATGCGATAAATGGTTGACTCAGTCAAGCAAACACCTTTAAAACCGGAGAAGTTGGAGCAGAGAAGTTGAAGCCTGCATTAGCTCAGCAACGTTCAGAGAAAACACTAGTGTCACCTAAGGATATAATTTCATTTCCAATACGAAAAGATTAACAAAAAAGAAGAGAACGAAATAAATCGCTAATACTTTCTAACACTCCTAATAAATTAAAACTGGAAGGTCTGGCTGAAGAGAAGTTGAGAAAGTCAACGCGTGCCAAAATATAAAGAAAAATTACAGAAGATGCTAGGAGTAATTAAAAAAAGAAGGTTAAGGTAAAGGAGAAACTTTCTGATGATGTGTGTCCAAGATGCCATGAACCCAATGACGACCCTCCCATTGAAGAATGAAGTCAGTGTAATGACTGCAAAAAGTGGTGGCATGAAGAGTGTACGTCGTATGAGAAAATTGAGGATTCTCAATGCGATTTATGCATTTAAAACGCGTGCCGATATTTGCCCTACGTTAATCGGAGTTTTACCACGCATATATGTGTTTGCCACGAAAATGTGTTGTTTTGAAAACTTTATATATTAAATGTTTTTTTCGGGTTTGTGGTTTTTATAATCATTTAACCCTTAAGTGCGTCACTTTGTCCTATTCTACTCTATATTTCATAATCAATTTATTAGTTTATTATTGAACCATTGCAGCAGAAAATGCGAAAAATAAAATTCAGTTATAGGAAAAGGTTTTCAGAGAAACGGTCTGTCTTGTGGTGATGCGGAGCAACTCGTACAAATTGGCATATATAACCAAAAGAAATATAATGGAGAATATAAAATTAATACTTAAAAACTCACTGCTTGGTGTGGTTTACGGTCCTAGGCAGCAATTAAATAAAAAACGTTATATTAATTTAGAACGAAAAATAAACTGCTTCTAAAACCATATATATTGCTATAGCCCTAGTCGACCATCGACCTTCTTAAGCCACCGTCTCCCGTCAGCTCTATCTCTATTCAGTTATCTCCATCTATCTCCCAAGTCTAGCTCTATCTTCAGATGTTGTTCAGTTGGCTGCTCCAATCCTTCTTGTTCCTTCCATAACGTCACCTCTCCATCTAAGGTTCGATCTGCCCCAGTTTCTTGCCCAAGTGGCACCAAATACCATTACAGTTAACTGAATTTGTAAAAGATTTTAACCAGCAATAGTCATCGTCCATGTTTTTGATCCATATGACAGTAATGCTAAAGTAAATTCACAGCATATCAGCCATATCAAAAAAGACCAGAAAAATTATTTTCGAGAACCAGATTTTTTCTTTTCCTTTAAGGAGGCCTTTATTTAAGGCCTTTTCAATGTAGTCCAATGTGCCAAAACGGTGACCTTTGAGGTGAATTTTCAATCCTGGGAAAAGAATAAACTAACAAACACTCATGTCTGGTAAACAAGGCAGATGCAAAGCTGCAATTATGTTTTTCATTGCCAAAAACTCAATTGAAATCTCTGTGTGCCAAGACACGCGAAATTTGAGTGCTTAGCGTTGCTCGAAATTGTTTTCATTTACTATCAGAATGCAATAGAAATTAAACAGATTAATTATATCTCGTTTTTTTTTAGAAATTTAATTATTTTTTTTGGTATCGATCGACAAGGACTTATAACAATATGCAGCTTAAACATAATATTTCCCATTACTTTATTAGCAAAACCATCGCCTCGTTTGAATAAGCTCGAGGGGAAATCTGAATGTTAGGAATATTTTATATATATTTTTTTTGTCTATCAGCGTGTTTTTTTTCCAAACACGATTTTATTTCTTGTCGCACTAATGTTAAAATGGGGTCAAAACGTTAAATTAACTTAATAGCTACTGCAATAAAAAGAAGACACGTAACAACAATAGTATATTGTTATTGCAAAATAAGTCATCTCATCCTATATGTTTTATTTATTGCTAAACATGCTTCGACAGTTAACAGTGACTTACTATATAAGTTTTATTGTTCCTCTTTTATGTGTTACACGTGGAATGTACACGAACTATTATCCCTAACTTTTTTTTAACTTCTACTTCAATCAGTTATGTATAACAATAAAAAATATTATCGAACAACTTTTCTATTGGAACCTTTGATGTGAGACACTAAACTCGAAAAGATATAACATTATATTTATCATTCAATCTAAGATTGAATCATCTCCAGTTGATGCAAACATGATTAGCGAAATGTGCGTCGGAAATTTGAATAAAGTGATTTGATGTTTAATTGTAAATCTCTCTGATTCATGGATAAAAATCATATGTCAGTTGGAGCGTTGGACCTGTTTGGTTAAGATTTTATTTCAATGTCCTCCCATTCAAGACATTCAGAGGTTTGGTTGCTTCCAAGCTTTTATTACTTTACTGTTCCTCAGAAGATTGACAGAAAGGTAATTTGGATGTATAGTCAGTTTATCTTAATATCCCATGCTGCTTTATTTATTTTGAAGCTGACTATCCCAATGTTGAGGTCATGGAGATTTTGTTATTGGAAACGTACTACAGGGCATTAGTATGCACGATTTTAATTGAAATCTTTGAAATTCCGAAAGTCCAAACAGGTTTGAGGATGACCTTGTCAAGAAGCATCTTGCTGTCAAAGAAAACTTTAGATAAATGATCGAGAAGCCAATATATGTTTCTCAATCTTATGCCTTATTATTTCAATTTAAACTACGAAGTATATATTTTAAATAAGCTCCTTTTTAGTAAAATGAAAAATACTGTAAATACCATTAAAATATATTCTGCACATACACACACACACACACACATACACACACACACATACACACACACACACACACATGCATATATATATATATATATATATATATATATATATATATATATATATATATATATATATATATATATCATCATCATCATCATCATCATCAGCCCGTATCGATCCACTGCAAGATGAAGGCCTCTTCAGCATGCTTCCAACCCTCACGGTCCTGGGCTTTCCTCTGCCCCTCGGGTCCAATATACTTAACGATGTCATCAATCCATCGTGCTTTCGGTCTTCTGCGCGGACGTTTGCGATCAAGCGGTATCCACTCCAGGATTGCCTTGGTCCATCTGTCGTCCCATCGCCTCGCTATATGGCCTGCCCATCTCCATTTCAATTGTTTTACTCTTCCAATGATGTCACAGACTTTTGTTTGTTCCCTGATCCATGCACAGGACTTTCTGTCTCGTCTTGTAATGCCAAGCATACATCTTTCCAATCCCCTCTGTGTCACCCGAAGTTTTTGAATTGATTGCGATGTGAGTGTCCAGGTTTCACTCCCGTATGTCATAACGGGTAGAACGCACTGATCGAATACTTTTCTTTTCAGGCAAAGTGGGAGTCTGCTCTTAAACACTATGTTGAGCCTACCAAATGCCTGCCAGCCACATTTAACACGCCGTTCCACCTCCCGGGCGGTATTCCCCTCCATTGACATCCTCTGCCCAAGATATATAAAGCTGTCCACAATCTCTAAATCCCTTCCTAAAACTGAAATTCTTCTGTCCTGAGCGAAGTTATTGAACATAACCTGACTCTTTTCCAGGTTTATTTTCAAGCCAAATGGTTCGCCAGCCCTTTGCAGTTCTTGTATGCGTCTTTGCAGCTCCTCTGGGTCTTGTGAAATGAGAATAATATCATCTGCAAATCTAAGATGGTTTAAGTTTGCACCATTGATCTTTACACCATCCTGTTCCCAATCCAGTTTACGGAATACTTCTTCAAGGCCAGCCGAGAAAAGAATAGGCGATATTGCGTCACCCTGCCGTACACCGCGTTCTATATTAATTCCCACTTCAAGATCATCAAGGTGAATTGTGGCTGTAGCTCCATCATATATCGATTCTAATAGGTTTACATAAGCTCTCTCTACACCTTGGCTAAGCAGTGCATCCATTATCCCATGCTTTGAGATGGAATCAAATGCTTTTTCGTAGTCGATAAAAGCCAAGCACAGTGGCATGGTGTATTCGTTGTGCCTTTCTATGACTGCTGTACAACCTGGATGTGATCCATTGTACTGAATCCACTTCTGAATCCTGCTTGTTCTCTTGGTTGTGCGTCATTCAGTTTTTTTAATATTCTTTTAGAAATTATCTTTGTAAAAACTTTCTACATCACTGATAGGAGGCTTATTGGACGGTAGTTCTTTAAATCTTCCTGTGCTCCTTTTTTATGTAAAAGGATCACTTCTGCATTTTTCCATAAGTCAGGTACTTTTTGTTCTTTGAGGCATTTTGAGTATAATTTTGCCAGTGTTTTATGTAACGTCCAACCACCAGCTTTTAGCATTTTGACAATTACACTATCCTTTCCTGGAGCCTTGCCGTTCTTCATCAATTCTATAGCATTTGTTACTTCCTCCACTAGGATATCTGGCATTATATATTGTTCTTCCGTGGGTATTGCTGTCCCTTACTGGCTCTGATCCTTCATATAACTGGGAATAAAACCTTCTGACAATCTCTAACATTTCGGTACGCGCCCTGCACACTGTGCCATCCTCACGCTTTAAAGCATATATTTGCGTTCTTTTGTTTCTCAGCTTCTCTTTAGCTTTGTTAATTCCTTTGTTTTCTTCCAGGGTTTTTTGCACTAGCTGCATATTGAATCGGCGCGTGTCCTCTCTGATACGTTTTCTTATAGTTTTGCAGAGCTCAGTGTACTCGACCCTGCCAAAAGGACTACCTGCATTTCTCATTGCTCTCCGTTTCTTCATTAAATCAATGGTCTCTCTGGAGATTTTTGTTTGTTTGAGACATTTTTCTTCTGGTGCTATTGAAGCAGCCGTTTGAAGTACATTGTTGGCGATTTCTTCATATTGAACTGATATTTCCACCTCCTCTGGATCTTGTAACGCAGCAAACCGGTTTGACAAAGCAATCTCAAAATCGCTTCCTCTCTCCAGCAGTTTTCCAGAATCCACCTTGCCCTTCTTTGATCTTACTATATATATATATATATATATATATATATATATATATATATATATATATATATATATATATTACTATATATATATATATATATATATATATATATATATATATATATATATATATATATATATATATATATATATATATATATATATCTACTTTTCTACATAATTTCTATTTTTGTTCAAACATTTGTTATACAACAAGTTTTTGAATTTCGACAAGTGAGAATCACTGGATGTTAGGTCTGAACTGTAAGGTGAATGATCCAGTTTTTCCCATCCAAAAAACCTGATTAGACCTTGTGTTTTTGCAGAAATATGTGGCCTTGCATTGTCGTAGAGCACCATCACATCGGAACACAGTAGGCTACGCCACTTGTTTTGTATGGCACGCCGGAGTTTTCTCAAGGTGACACAATCCACATCAGAATTGATTATTGTACCTCTCAGCATAAAATCCACTAACAAAATCTCTTTCCTGTTTCAAAAAACAGTTGCTATGATCTTGCGTGCTGAAATTGTATGTTTGGCTTTCGCTATGGCTGGCGATGATATGTATCGCCATTCCATTGATCTTGGAAACCGCCGAGAAGACAATTTTCGATAACTTAGTTTCTCTGAAACAATGGTGTACAAACCTGACTTGTGAAAATTCGTGTAAAAAATCATTTGATAACTTTAAAATAGTGAATTGAGATTTTCTGAAATTTTGTTGTCGACATCGCGAAGCAAATCTTCAGAAATCAGAGAAGGTCGGCCAGGGAGTGGCTCATTATGCGCATTAACCCGTCCGTGAACCCACTTCCAAACTTTAGTGTCACTCATAGTATTATCATCGCAAATTTCACCAATCCTACGCTAAATTTCCGCTACTATCAAGTTTCTTGCACTTACAAATCGAATTACAAATCGTATCTCACAGTCGGCGGGAGACTCAATTATCTTAAACATTATAAACTTCTACAGCTTAATACACAGACAGGCGATAGGGCTGCAAATGGAGCCTAAACGCGCACAAAGCGTACTGAGAGTGGACGAGTATGCTCACTGCGGCGATTACGCGTCATTCTCACTTTCATTCTCAATCTCACACACAAACTCTCATTCACAAACACAAGTCGCCTATCCAGGTACGCCCCCAGGTATCTAATCCCTTCAGCTTGTGGTATTATATAATTATTCAGTGATAGAAGTCAACGTGTTTCAAAACTGACATGAGTGATTCATTTCCATTGACAATAATTCTCATACAAAAATACCTAATAGATATATATTAGGATATATCTGAGATGTATGAATTAATTCGATATTTCATAAAAGACTAGTATATAATGGAGGGATCGATGGCGAAAAGATTCAATTTTTCTTGCCTTGTCAACCAGAATAATTAGAATTGCTTAATCATTCGAGTTAATGCAGACACCACAGCATATTAAAATCAATAGATCTAGAATGAAACCAGATAGATAAAGAGTTGATTGAGAGATTATCCGGTAATTTTTATTTTTAACTTGAAGTAAATCGGCTTCGAAAAATCATCCAAGGGCGTGAGATCGCATGGTTTTGGTGAGCAGTTGACATTACCATTTCGCAAAATAAGTTTTAAGCAAAAATATTCTATTCGCATATTCCTATAGCGTTCATCATTAACACTATCACTTCTATCATTCTTCTATCAAGACTCCATAACTAATACCATGGTGAATTGACATAATGTACTGAACACAGCAACATATGAGTGGCACGAAGTATATAATTTTTAAAGCTGGCCTTACGTTCTCACAAACAGTACAACCTTAAACTCCAATAAAAATCCTTTTTTTATTTTCAGTTGAAGAGATTGAAAATCCCCCGACTATTAACTTAAATACTCAAAAAAAATCCACTACCATTTTTAGGATTTTCGAGTATCTAAAAATACTGACGCTTAGTAATAAAAGGGCTCAACTTAATTCCACAACCATCTATTCATTTGCAGAGAAATAGAGGCTTTCGGTTTCCTAGAAATTTAAATTTTAATGATGTCAATCCATCGCGATTTAAACACAAATCATTTGGAAATATTCTTTCTTAGACTATTATACGAAGGGATTTTGGGTTAGTATATTTTTCGTTGCTTAACGAAGCCCCAAGGAAAAACAAAATATAAAGGATCTTTAAACAGGGAGTTATTTTTCCCACTCCTAATAAAAAAATTGTTGTATTATGTGCATTTTTGTTTCGTCTTAGTATATAAGATGGTTACATGTTATGAAAATGATATCGTACAGTATACAATTTGTCCAGTATTCCAATGAAAATTCAGATTCTGTGAAAAATGCTTTTGTTTTTATTATATACTAGCAGAACATGAAAGACGTTGTCCTGTCAGTGTATATGTATTTACCTCCATATATCTAAAATGGATGATCTGTATGTAATATAGAATCTATAAAGCGTTCTAGAAAATTGTGGAAAAATGAAAGATTTCTCATATTGATAGGATTCTATTATTTTAATTAGTATAGATTGATAATAAATTAAATACATTATTTTACTAATAATTTAAGTGAACGAACAATGTTTTTAACTATTCCATTCGCTATATAATCAAACCAATTTAAAGCAATTCTAACTAATACTAACATCTAGCTTAACGCAAGTGGATAAACAATATTTTTGGTGTTCTGATTCGGTGTATAGATTTACAGAGAGTTGGCTTTGTCCAGTTAAGCTACCCGCCATATACAAATTTTCTTTCACTTTTATCTATATCCATCGAGCCACATTGTCTATCGGGCGGTAGCATTTTTAAATGTAAATACTGTAAGCAGGGAAAGATGTAGAAGTTACTCTGGAGCAGGCAACACATAGTTGACTTTTCAATGGTCAACGAACCCAAATCGTTCAGCTACATGTCGAGGGCTCTGCCCTGTTAAGCTACCCGCCCTATACAAATTTCCTTTCACATAGTCGTGAAAAGATATAGTTAAGGTGTATAAGTTGATGCACTATAGACCCAGCTAGTGGCGAGGTACAATAAAGTGGATAGCGCAAAAATATTGACCGTGTTCAAACATCTATGTATACCAATTTTCATAGCGATCGGTTATACGGTGTAGAAGTTGATGTCCTGCAGCTGTATCTAGTGACGAGTTACAACAAAATGGATAGCATAAAAATCTTCTCCATGAAAAAATACTTAGATATGCTAACTTTCATGGTGATCGGTCAAACGGTGTCGGAGTTTATCGATCTCATATATCCAACATACATTTATATACGAGACCAAATTCTCGCCAACAATCACAATGGTAACTTCATTTAACGTCGGTGCATTGAAGCGTCTTTCATGTTCGCTTGCTGGTCTTTTGTCTGCTATGATCAGTATTTTGTGATCATCCGTGTATTTCGACACCTTATTGGTGGTATTTTTCCAAAGACACGAAAATAATCTTTACAACAACTCATCCGATAACACAATATTTTCTTTAAACCAAGAAAATATAATGAAATCCCTTGGCAAAATGTCAAACTTCTTTTTTTAATGGCTTGTTTGCAAGACCTTTAAGATATGAACTTCTCTTTTTTTTGTCGCGAAAACATGTGACAGCAAAACTCTTAAAATGTGCCTCATTTCACATAAAATGTCAAGACATCATAAATATTTTTTTCATATAAAAATACCATCCAAATTTCTGACTTTTCCCGTGGATTTACGAGAAATGTTCTTTCATGCAAACATTGTCCTGACAATTACGAACACAACAAAAAGAAATCGGCCAAATCGGTCGAGCCGTTCTCAAGTGATGCTCCGTCATACACGTAGAAATTGATTTTTATTTATAGAGATGTATGTTTAATGTGTTTTTCATTTCAGATTGAAAGAAAAATATGATACATTAGATCAGGTCCATAGATTCACAGATCAGCCCGAAAAACCACTCAAAAATCAAAGAAGATAAGTTCAACAGAATTCCTGTGTGTTGTTCAAGCCTCTAATAAGATTTAGCATTTATGATTTAAATAAATACAAGAGTACGCCGAGTACGGCCGAGTAGTACGGCCGAGGCCACACTACGAATAAACCGCCGTAGTTTTTAACCATAAACTGAATGAACAATTAACATCGATTGCAAGGCCAAATCGTTATGGACGGAAGACAATGCTCTGTGTTTGGTGGGATCAGAAAGGTATGATCTATTATGAGCTAACAAAAACCTGGAAAAACCGTTAATATTGAACGCCACCGACAACAAATGATCGATTTGAATCATGCTTTGCGTGAAAAACGACCAGAATATCAAAACAGGCAACACAAAGTGATTTTCTTCATGATAATGCACCAGCAAACACAGAAAAACTGGTCAAGGAAACGATTGAGGCATTTAGTTGGAAAATTCTTTCACATGCGGCTTACTCACCAGACTTGGTTCCGATTTCTACTTATTTGTATCGATGGGGCACGCACTTGCTGAGCAGCGCTTCACTTCTTATGAAAATGTACGAAAATGGCTCAATGACTGGTTTGCCTCAAAAGAGCAACAATTTTTTTGGCGTGGCATCCACAAATTATCAGACAAGTGGCAAAAATGTATAGCTAGCAATGGGCAATACTTCGAATAAAATATGTTTCATCATTTTCATATAAAAAGTCATATCACATTTACATATCTCGTAAACGTCATTGAAAATGTTTGGGTATAATTAGTCAGAGAAAGTTTTGAGGCAAGAGTTTGAGGCAATTTAAAAAAAGAGGCAATGCAGAAAACATGTGATGGACTTCCCTGAAATGGCATTAAGCGGCTTTACAAAACCTTTTCCATTTGAATGATTGCAGTATTAGACAAAAGAGAAGGATTCAGAGATTATCAAAATTGTCCTATCTTTTTGGCCCCCTTTTTGGTTCGGTAAGTAAATCAATCATTTTTTGCAGTGTCAGTAATATGCAGGAAAAACAATAGATATTGTTCAAGGCAGTAAATATTGACAATAATATAAAAAATAGGAATGAAATTAGTGCTAAATGTTTTGTAGTTTATTGTAGTCATAATATTTTTTTTACTCTATTCAGGTAACTAAATATCGGATAAAATCGAAAATAACAAAGTTGTCGGAAAAAACGACCTTAACCAAGAAACTACAATGATTGTTTGTAGTAGTACGCATACATTTGTAGTAACTGTTAAACTATTGTTATAACCGCAAACAAAAGAATCAACAGCTCAAAAAATGATTATGATTAACAGGATTAAAGTTTAAGAAATGAAACCATATGTATGTAGCTTCTTGAACTGATACATCTTTATCTAATATACATCTAGTATCTATCTTCCGTCAGACCAAGTTGTTCCAGTCTTCCTAAATTTTTCCCTCTGGCCAACCTCCCACACGTTAACCTTGTGTCTGAAACAGTCTCTATCCTGAATTTCACTTTGTGTAATATTTGCTGATCTTCGGTCCTCTTTAATTGCAGCAATCCATTTAATTATTTCTACATTAGCTCTACTCCTATTTTCATAAAATTCGACTATTTGTCTAGTTAGTCTACTCGGATTCGTCCGTTTTATGTGTCCGTAAAACCTAAGTCTTCTTTTTCTCATATCGCTATGTATCTCAGTGTATTGTTTGATTTCTTGGTTTTCTCGAAGTCGGTATGTGTGCCATTTATTTGTTTGGGACCTAAGATTTTTCTTATGATTTTTCTTTCTTTCTTTTCAATGTCCTCGATGTCTCTCTTTCTATTCATAATGAGCGTTTCTGCCCTATATGGACATTCTGGTTTAATAACTGTGTTGTAATGTCTCAATTTCGTGTTTTTAGATATGCATTTTTGTTATAAATATTTTGTGTAAATCTTAATGCCGTTTCCATTTTTATGGAAACTATTCTACCCTTATTGGCTGCTTCTTCCAACGCATTTTCCATGATTATTTCACCCAAATATTTAAACTGAGAAACTCGTCTGATGCTACCATATTTTGTTTTTAGAAATGGTGTTCTTAGTCTGTTGCAGATCATGTATTGTGTCTTTTCAAACAAAATTTGGAGTCCTACCTTTTCTGCTGTTTCTTTTAGGATTTCAATCTGTTTTTGTGCCGTTAATATATCTTGAGTCAAAATTGCTAGATCATCAGCAAACGCCAGACAATCTATTTTAATGTTGGTTTTCCCCAGTTTAATGGGCTGGTCAATATTCAGAGCCGACTTTTTGTTACGCCACTTCTGTATTCCTTTTTCTAGAATACAGTTAAATAAGAGTGGTGAGAGTCCATCCTCTTGTCTCACTCCAGTTTTAATTTCGAAGGGCTCTGAGATGTCAGCCATGAATTTAACTTTTGACCCTGTGTTAGTTAATGTTGCTTTAATAATTGCCAGCGTTTTCAGATCTAATTCTTGTTCATTCAAGAATTGGAATAAAGATTCGCGGTCAATAGAATCATATACTTTTTTTAAATCCACAAATGTACAGACGATATTTTTATTGTACAGTTTTTGAGGTCTTAGGATCTACTTTAGATTCAGGATCTGTTCAGGTCAGGATCTGCCCGGTCGAAAACCTGCTTGATATTCAGCAATTTTAGGTTCTAACTGTCTTTGTGCTCTTAGTAGACATTGAGATAGATTCTTGTAACAAACTGGGAGAAGAGATATCCCTCTGTGGTTGTTTACATCCGTTCTATCTCCTTTCTTGAGTAGTGGATGGATTAGAGCATCTTTCCAATCTTCCGGAATCCGTTCGGTTCGCCAAACTTCTTGTAAAATTTTGGTTATTTCCTTGATTGTGCCTGGGCCAGCGGATTTCAAAATTTCAGCATTGATTCTATTTTCACCAGAAGCTTTGTTATTTTCAGGTCGCTTGATTTGCGTAATTATTTCATCCTCATTCGGTGGTAATGAATCTGCGTTTGTTTGTATAGGGTTTAGTGTTGGTAATTTGTTTAAGGGCTCAGGACAGTTTAGTAGTTGATGAAAATATTTCGCAAGTTCTTCGCAATTGTCTTGGTTATTTAGAGCTAATTGTCCATTTTCCTTTCGGAAGCATAGACTTTGGGGTTGATAGCCAGTTAATTTAGTTTTAAATGTTTTGTAAAAGTTTCGGGCGTTATTTTTTTGGAAATCTTTTTCTATTTCATTGAATTGATTGTTTTCATATTTTCTTTTAGTTTGTCTAATTAGTTTCGATGTTTCTTTTCTTACTTCCAAAAAGATGTAATAATTTATTGCTATTTTTTTATTGTTCCAATCTTTGAATGCTTTACTTCGGCTTAATACTGCTTGCTAGCAAACTGCATCCCACCATGGATGTTTTCTACGTTTTTGTAAAGGGGCCAATTTTAAGGCTGTTTTAGTAATTTTGTGTTTCAATTCTTGCCAATTCTTTGCTGATTGGGTTGGTTTTCTGTGCTGGTTGTTTATCAAGCTCTGCTCTTAGGGTTGGTTTTATTTTCGTACTGTCGAACTTTGGTATTAGCAGTCTCTTTTGAATAAGTTTTCGAGGTTTTGAGCTAAGTTTGATTCTAGTCAAGTAGTGACCGTGTCTATGTTAGCTCCATTTCTGACTTGAACATTCAGAAGCTACTTATAATTGGGGTACGAAATGGCAACATGGTCAATTTGAAATTCAGCCATGTACGTGTTCATTTTTCTTCTTAAAATGGGTTGACATTATTTTTAAGTTAAGCTGCAAACATAGTTCAACCAATCTTCTACCATTATGGTTAGTCCATTTATGAGCGGGAAAACTGCCGACTGTTTTCCTGTACTTTCTTTCTTTCCCTAGTTGGGCGTTGAAATCACCCAATAAAATTTTTACATGGTTAGAGGGAATTTTAGAGATGATCTTTTCCAGAATTTCCCAGGACTTATTTACTTTTTCAGGATTAGATTTATTTTCTTCGTTAACTGGGAGGTGTGCATTGATTAATGTATAGTTTTTGTTAGCACACTTGATGGATACTGTTATAAGTCGATTATTTACTGGCTGGGCATTAGTTAGAAAACCAAGAATGTTTCTTGAGATAGCGAAAGCAACACCAAGATGTGGTGTATTTTTAAGTATTCTTTTGTCCGTTTTACTTTTAAAAAGTCTGTAGTTGCGGAGGTGTTCGAATTCCAAGGTGTTATCATCTGTCAATCTGGTTTCTTGTAAAGCTAAAATTTGGATTTTCTGCTGATTCAATGTTCGAGCCAATTCGTGTAGTTTTCCTGGGCGCAGGAGAGAATTGATATTTACCGTTCCAAAGAAAGTTTTTGTTTTCGGTTTCAGACGTTGGCCAGAGGTCTCCGACTCCCTCCGAAAGATTTTGCGTTTAAGCCCCAGAATCCGAAAGTCCAGTTGTATCAGTAATAGGATTTTCTACCTCCTGGGGTAATTTTGTAATTACTAGAACGCTTCACCTTGTACTTTGAATTAAAAATTTGAACCATGACGGTTCAGAGGTTAACACTGGAGGGGTTAGTTCCAGAATTTAAATATCAGCCGCACCACTGGTGAACAGACGCTGACCATTCAACCGCTTGATACAAGTCAGACGCTAAATGGATTTTGTTTTTTTATAATTTTTATTTTATTTTATTTTATTTGCCTTGGTTCGGGGCTGCTTATTTTAAGATATTCGCAGATGTCCATTAATATCTAATGGAACTTTCACTATCCACCACCTGTGACCCATCCAGCATCTTAGGCGAGGTACACTAGGTTAGGTACACTAGGTTAGGTGCAGGTACATTTTCAAATTTTATAGAATATGTACTGATACGATAGAGTTTATTATAGGTGACGTGTCGACTCAATCGTTTATTAATGAAAATTGTCTTTAGTTTTATGTAGTTACAGAAATAACCTAAAAGAATTAACCTACACACCAAGGTACTAATTATGTCTGGGAAACACTGAAGTTGGTAAAGTTCATAAAAAGTCTTAAAAACGTCATAAAAACTAGAAACGTCATATAAACTTACAAATTATTGGCTTAGTAGTGATTTTATGTAGATATAAGGTTCGACAGTTTACAGGGTTGTAGATTATAAATTGTTAATAATCATTCAATCAAACTCTTGTTGAAAGGGGTGTTGTTACACTTTTGACGTTGTTTCGAACGAATTGCTCTTTGAGTAGCAACAAAATTTGTCGAATTTTAAATTAATATGTTTACACAATTTCCAAACATTGTGGCAACGAAAACTTGTTCATAATAAAACTTACTATGTATATATAAAAGTATATGTATATATAAAAGCATATGTATATATCAAAGTATATGTATATATAAAAGTATATATATATATATATATATATATATATATATATATATATATATATATATATATATATATATATATATATATATATATATATATAAAGTATATGTATATATAAAAGTACTATGTATATATATATATATATATATATATATATATATATATATATATATATATATATATATATATATATATATATATGTATATATAAAAGTAAAATAGCAAAACTTACCGAAAACAATTGACGTGGCAATTCACCTTACTGAAAACAATGCAACTGCACGGCCGCACTTGGTTTTTTCCCAGGACTGATTTTAATGGCAGGTAAAAACCGCGCCACAATTTGTAACCAATAGAACTTAGTTAGCAATTTATGTTGACTTCTTCTTTTATTATTTCTTATTATTAGATCAAGAATACATACTACTCTCTTGAAATCCATTTTCAAACTGGGAAAAACGTGGCCAGTTTCACGGTTTTTAATCACAGTGTATGCGGTTTCGCGATTGTAGCGGTTAACCGCTCGGTGGAAAAAAACCCTAGTGCGGCCTCGGTCTAACTTCTGCCAGAACAGTGCATCCATTTACTGAAGTCATATGTCCATCAGCAAATATTCAGGATTATATAAAAGGAGTATTCTGAGTTAAGATAAATAAAAAAGCTGATATACCGATCACAAAACAAACTAAAAGGTAATTTTTTTTAGCGTGTCCCAACTTCCAATGGGATCGCTATCAAACGAACTGTGAGTTTCCACGCCTCTAATATCAAAATAATTCAATATTGTGTGGCAAATCAACATGGAACGTTTAACTTAAGAGCAACGCTTGCAAATTGTCAAAATGTATTATTAAAATAAGTGTTCTGTTCGCCAAACTTATAGAGTATTCTATGGTGTACATACATAATCGCCCAACCGAGCAATGTATTGACCCAATTATCGATAAATTCCGAATGAATTTCAGGCTACTCAATGTTAAAACAGAAACAGACAAAAAAGTGTGTACTCTGAAAAAAAATATCGCCACTGTTGCTGGCTGCATTGATAAAGATCCAAATGTATCAATTCGTCACCGTTCGTGATGATCAATAATTATTTAATTCCTAATTTAAATAATATTGATCCGAAGGAGAAAACAAGACGACTACACATGTTATACAGCCAACCTAACAATTCATTTATTGAGAGAAAAATTCGGTGAGAAAATAATTTCGAGGAAATGACCTGTGGCCAGGGACTCTTAATGCTACTAAATAGGATGCTTGAAGTGCTGAGGTCTCGTTTCCACTGGATTGTTGACACTAATTTATTGATTTTTCAGGACGAGTGATTTATGCTCAAAAAATTCTAATGGTTTGTTTTGTAAAGACGGGTGTTTTATTTCCAGATGCTGGACTAATTTTGAAGCCTTCAAGCTTGCCGCGGACAGAACCGTGGTAACAAACAACACATTGCAGCTTGTCATCCAAGACGCTGAATCCATATTTTAAATATGTTTCGTTGTACAGTCTGGTCTTTTCCTTTACTTTTTCACCAAATGGAGACGGTAAATTTTGTTTTGTCACAAATTTGTCTATGTTGTTTAATATTAATAATTCATTTTATTACCACACTGTTATTAATTTATTTAACACTGAGTGAGAGAAGAAATCCTAGTATTTAACTCCAGGCACTAGAAATAGCAGTATTTGGTTTCGTAAAAATGAATTAAAAATGTAACTCTTCGTCTCGTTCCTTTGTTTTTATTATCAAAGCGCATAGCTTGTATGAACCTGCCTAAGCGTGCCGGGACGAATGGTCTGTATCGCATGCGCAAGCGGGTAGATTGAGGTGCGCCGGGTCATTTTACAAGTGCGTAGAAGTATAGGGCACAGATTCGAACTGGTAAAAGTAAAATAAGAACAAGGGGTTACACAAGTCTTGTAGTTCGTTATTTGTGGCTGTGTGCAGTATTTCGGTATAAGTGTAACGGTCATTCACACATACATCCGTCATTGACGATTCGTCATTTAATACAAATCCAAATAGCTGGTTCGTTTTTTTCACGATTCGTAAGCGTGGAAACAAGCTCGTAGAAGTTTATAAGCCATTTAGATATAAAAACGATTCTTCATTAGTCACGATACCGAGAAAAAGACTAATCGTCGCCGAGTTAACCGGCCGATGTAAAACTTTGATAAACGTCAAATTTACATGTGTTTTACTTAACTTTTTGGCTATTTAGTGGGTAGCGCACTATAAAGTTTGAGAAACGATTATCTATTCTAACAATCCGCATACGATTAATAACATGAAGCGAAACATGGATAAATTATTGGTGAAATTAAACCACAATTGTGCGAAATTGATAATGACAATTTTACGCAAAGAATGGCCACCTCTAGCACTACTCGAGGGAGCATTTGAAGAATATTATTATTTTTGAAATATCTGCCATGTTTCTACTTCTGAATAAAATAAACAAACATGTATATTTCCAAAATTGATGGATTTATTTAAAATGGAAATTCTGAAGTACCTACTGGGACACATTATATACTAAGTTAGCTGGTTTATGTTAAAGTAGTTATTTTACAATTAGTGTCTAACATACAAATTTTTGTGTTTAAACTTTGCTCTTAACAGGAACAGTTACATTTACGTTCAGAAAAAAATTAAATAAAAAAATAGAGAGATTTAATTATTACAAGAGAGAAAGTGAAAGATTCGTAAGTTTACTTCCCCATTGTCCTGGCTTCTTAAAGCGATAATACGCCGGGCTTAAAATAATATTTAACAATATTCTCAGTCTCATTTTATGACGTTAATTTTTAGTTAGAGGCTCATCATCTAATGTTATCGAGCCATTCCTAGTTAGACATCTTTCCGTTTTCCTTACTGTTTAATTGTTGATAAACACATTAGCAGCAAACGAGTTTGCGGCTTCTCGAGATGGAATGACGTTACTACGCTGGCGAGATTCTCTTAGGAGCATTAAGCGGAGCTCGTGTTCCCAACGGTGCTCTAATCGCCAGCCACGTGTGCATGGGTTGATAGCACGCTTGTGCACGAAATA
>JARFXV010000271.1:1210000-1264169 GCA_031761425.1 Cosmopolites sordidus
GAGTTTATCTAAAAAAAATAACAACATTCGCCAAATCTGAACAGCATATTTTGGCCTGTATAACTTGGGAACTAATATTAGTGGGAAGAGACGACAAAAAGATTATGGATTCGGAAAAAAAATTAAACATTTATTATTAAAAATTTTAGAATCTGGCCTTGGAGAGGCTCATTGGCATAACTGTGTTGCTCGCAAAAAATGTTCTTGCATTTTGAGGGTCTAAAGAGCATAGCAAAAACTACTATGGGAATTTTAGTGCAGCTATTAGCTAAGTACGATCCTATCATGGAGCAAGTTTTAAGTGCGCCAAAAGGACATACAAAGTATTTAAATCATGACATACAAAATCAAATTATCAGTTGTATATTTTCTCATATTAAAACTGAATTCACTCAGAAAATACATAAAGCGCAGTATTTTTCAGTCATAATTGACACAACACCAGATCTGCCTAATAAAGACCAGATGAGTTTTGTAGTACGATACGTCGATTTATCTAAAGCTGTACCAGATGATGAATGAAGTTAAGGGGGAAGACGTTTTGGAAAAAAAAGAGTATAAATTAAAGAATCTTTTAAGGGATTTTTTAATGGGAAAGATCCAACTTCTGCTGGTCTCTCCGCAGATATTATCTCCAGTTTGGAAAATTGGGGTTTAGATATGAAAAAGTGTCGAGGGCAAAGGTATGACGGACCTGTAGAGATGAAAGGAGTATATTTCGGGGTCAAAAAACATTGTAAGCTATTGAAGAACTGGCTGTATATGTTCATTGTTCTGCTCATAATCTTAATTTAGTAATCAATGACGCGGTTGGAGGCGATAGAGATGTAGGGAACTATTTTATAGTATTGCAGTGTATATATGTGTTTTTCGACCACCGTATTAACCGGATGGGACATATTGACATCTTCAACTGAACTCTAGGTGAATCTGAGGTAACACTGAAAAAACTTAATCCCACAAGGCGGGTATTTCATCATGACTCAATTTACCTTGATGTTATGAAAGCCCTGATAGAAATTTCTGGATAGCTACCATTTTGTATTTGTAACTGTGCTTTTATCTAAAGTGTTCACGCACATAAATGTTGCTTCAAAATGCCTTCAAAAAACAGAAATGGATTTTGAACTAGCAATAGCAGTTCTCCAAAATATTGTTTCTAAATTGAATACGCTAAGAGATAGTTTCTTCGAAGTAAACCAAGAATCTGCAGCGATTGCTGTAAAATGGAATATAGAAGCAATGTTTGACAGTCAAAGATTAAAAGACACTTTGGCGAATTAGCAGAAGATTATAGGTTTTGTGATAGTAAACACAAGGTCAAAGTTTTTTTTTTCTCTTGGACAAAGTAAATGGTCAAATTACTGAACGTTTTTCATCTTTTTAAAATTTAACGAAAAATTTTTCAGTTTTATTTATTCAAAAATTATTTGCTTTATCAGAAGATGATATTGTGTCAAGGGCTGAAAGACTGCAAACCAAATATAAAGCTGACATTGGTCCCAATGAAGATTTAAAACTGGTTTCATTTCAGATGGGCCTACAAAATGAAATAGCACAGTTAAGTTCAGCTTATGATCTTTTCAATCTTCTATATACAAAGCTGAATATGTAGATTTGTTAAATATATTGTAAAGCTTAATTTGAGAAAAACTTTGTCTTTACCAGTTTGTGCTTTATTTTCTTTTTAAAAATATTTTTTTATGTTGATATAAATTTAAATTTTATTTACTTCTCTTCAAGCGTTGTCAAACCCATAGTATTATACATATTTACTGTCAAAATAATTGATTAAGTACTCTTGAAAAATGTAGTCTTATGTACTCTTAAAAAATGTCTTTTTTGTATGGGAGGGGCCTGGATGATTTATTGCGAAAATACAACTATGTATTTTTAGCTTAAAGGATACCTACCTGTTACGCAAACTAGAGGACAAAAAAATGAAATATATAATATTGGATTATTTTTGTATTTTTGTTTTGTGTTTGTGTTTTGTACCATGTTTTATACCGTATTCCGTTCCGTTCACGATTAACAGTAACACGATTTTTATCATCGTATTAATAGAAGTGACGATCTTGTTGTTGAATCGTATATATTTCCATGGTATTTCCAACAGCAGTCTATGCTTGACATTTAGTTCTCAGTGTTGCCGCTATTACGTTTCTGACACTCGTAACGTAAGCTAGAACTATGTAAGTTCTAACACTCTTATTGGAAAACGTTATATTAGAAAATTCAGAATATATAAAGCACAGAGCTTTTTTAAAACTTTGGGTGATTCGAAAGTAACTATTTTGAGTATTCGCCAATTCCGTAGCCTACTGCGTCACTCTTCATTATTTCAAAACTATTATCAAAGGGATATGAAAGTGTAATCTTTCAGTTTTCATTAACTCGTGTAGTCGATAAGAAAATTAATCATAAATGAGTTTACGGATTCCCGAGACAGAATGATATTGTATATTATATATACTATTATATACTATATATCAAGCGTGTATGTAAGGATTAGTATATTTATAAAATATGCATATTGTTTTAACTAGAAAAGAAACTATGGTAAACAAAATATTTACACGTATTTACACATATTACACAGTGTTAAGTAGTACTTTTTGGTACTTTAAGTAGTACCAAATGTTAGAGATGGTATTATTAAGAACATATATTTGAACTTTTAAAGGCATATATATATTAAATTTTATTTAATTTTAAAGAAAAGCGATGCTTTCAATAGCAATTGCGACAATAAGAAAATTTTATACGGTTATCATGCCAACTGAACACAGAGGGTCTTTTATCGTATTTACTTCATTTTGGCCAATACAGTTACAACAAAAAATAACTGAGAACGAAATAATTATTGTGCTCTCAATTCATGTTCAAACTGAAACAAATTTAAAATTGTAACATAACGCGCTCAATTTCAAATTTTCTTGAAAATTTGTTACCATGATACTCAGTCTATATCATCATATAAAATTATATCCATATATAATGAAATCTTATATTAAATTAATGGGAAGGCACGCATCGAAGGAAGGGTGTATGATCACATGTTATATTAGGCCAATTGAAAAGTTCGCGGCGCGGAAATGATAAAACAAGTTTTTAGTTGAAAAATTACTTTATCATTCTGCATATTCTTCCTTAACCTAAATAAATTTTTTCCAGCGGTTCTCCAATTCATTTATTTCATCTTTGAAGTGATTTCCTAGAAGTCCTTCAAAATGTCATCTACGGCTGCTATAACTTCTTCATTTGATGAAAAACGCTTGCTACGTAGGAATTTTTTGAGGTTTGGGGACAGACAGATGAAAGTCGGAGGGAGCCAGATCTGGTGAATATGGTAGATGCTCCAACAATTCAAAATGTAGCTCCTTTAATTTGGCCATTGCAAGAACACCTTTGTGAGCCGGTGCATTGTATTAATGAAAAATTTTTTTCTTCGCTAAACCAGGTCTTTTCTCACGAATTTTCCATCCAATTTGTTTTACCACTTTAACAAAATGCCTTTTGCATCCCAAAAAATGTATGCCTTAATTTTTTTGGTCGATTTTGTCTACTTTGGTTGCTTCGGACCTGAATAACCAGGCTCTGTCGATTTTGCGGTTTGTTGTCGCCATTCAGGATCATAGTGGTAAACCCCAATCTCATCCATAGTTACAAAACGATGTTTAAAATCTATTTTACTCTTTCGAAAAATCTTTGTTAAAAAAGTTTACTCGAAGGTGTTTTTGATTAGAATATAACAAATGCGGCCCCCATCGTGCGCATAGCTTTCTCAGGTCCAATTCCTTTTTCAAAATATAAAACACGCGTTCAGTTGAGATATCCATGGTTTTAGGAATCAAACTCAAAACCAATTGTCGGTCATCCATAACCATAGCATGTATAGAACTACTACTACTTCTTGCCTGTGTGTCAAGTTAACCCTGAGGCCCTTACTTTTGTTCTCTTGTTAGTCGATTGCAACTGTTTCGCGTCAGTCACAATCTAGGTTTTTTATGCGCCGTCCTTTTGGCGCGGTTAATACCATACGGTACTGGTCGAGATTCATCGACCGAAGTGAAAGGTGGTTACAGCTCCGGAAACGACTCGCAAGGATCGAATCCGGTGGAAGTTTATTCGTAGATTGGATGGTTGGTTCACTGGTCATTGACGCTGGATTCCTTGAATGAACTGGTGTACTGTTCGGTTCTTATTCGTGTCTGTGGTCTTCTGGCGTATTCTTTTTTACTTTCTTGATGTTATTCTTATTTGTTTTCTTGATGTTATACCGGTGTTAGTGGTTTTGTTCTGATATTATTGGTAGCACGGAATGGAAGGACTGGATGTTGCAGCCAGTCCCAGTGCATCGTATCTTCACCGTCTTCGGGGCCGAGGTTTATTCACTTGGTTAGGTTTGAGGCCGCCGCGCTTCTGCGTGACGACTTCGGGGGTGCCCGCTCCCTACTTCAGTTCGGATTTCCGCTGCTGGAACAGTTAACAGCCATGGACGTCTGCCCCCGCGATGCCCAGCGCGCTCGCAACTCATCCGACCACCACAGAGTCCACCCAATGCTTACAGTATTACACTGTTTATTCTTGGTTAGCGAGTCCGGGCAAGAAGGATTTGGTGGTGCTGCCGGTCCCGGTGCTTCGTTCGTCACCAACTTCGGGGCTAAGACTTATTCACTTGGTTAGGTTTGAAGTGTCGCTTAGCGGAAGCGACACTTCGGGGTTGTCCGCTCCCTTGGCCATTTCTGTACGGCGGCGACCAAAACTACCAACCGACACTGTTATCTGGCCCCATGGTGACCAGACAAAACACTTCCGGTCACCTTAGAGTCTCGCTCCGAACTACATGTATAGAATTAATTATCTATTCGGTAGTTGGACGTCCACTTATTGGACGTCCAAGACAAGAATCATCATCTAGGCTTGTCCGACCACGTTGAAACTCACCCCCCCCCCCCCCCCCCCACTTACAAACCATTGTTTTTGAAGGATCGGACTCCCCTAATATATTTACTATTTCACAATGAATTTTCATTGCCTTCAAACTTTTTTTTACAAAGAACATACTCACTGCACGTTTTTCCATTTTAAAAAATAACACTGATACTTTTTTTTAACCTAAGCGATTGTTTTTGTTCGAATGAATTGACAGATCGACTTGAAACTTCACATATGTTCATATGGAGGATGAAACTTCAAAATGTAATAGATTAATTAGTTCTTTTACTTCTCTATAGGTATCGCTCTGCGAACATTTCAATTAACCTAGAACATATTTTTATGAGGCTATGATTAGCCTAGAACATTTTTTATTCTCGAGAAGATAGCAAACGATGCACCAAACACGCTATATGGAGTTTTTCGACTCTTTGGTTTTCTTTGGACTGCGTATGGGTTGTTTGATTGTAGAGAGGGATTCCGTATTCTTGACGAGAGAGCATATGTCGGTACCCTGATGAGTCTAACCACCAACAGACGAAACATGTGTCCTACAATGTAAAGGATGGGTGGGGCTTTCTCTCGGTCAAGCAACTAATCAATGCTCATATATATATATATATATATATATATATATATATATATATATATATATATATATATATATATATATATATATATATATACAACGTGATTCTTAATTACAAATATTTTCATTCTGGGAGATTAAACTAAAAAAACAGCTTTGCAGTAGGGAAACCTATCAGTTTGAACTTCATCTCTAAATCAAACATTAACTATACGATTAAATTGATATGAGGAAATCATTAATATGCTTAGTGATTTATAGAGTGGGTTTATAATATGGATCGTATTTTAAATGTACAAATTTATATTGTGGTAAAAGTACACGTAACGAAAAGTTTTCATTTTTAAATGCATCCATCCATCGATGTATTTCTGAATGTTTAACGTTTCAACCGGGGCGTATAACAATAATAGAAAAATGCGGGAATGGTGTCAAATGTGTAGGATTGGCTGGGTGTGGAGTAAATTACCATTTTTCCAATTACCATTACCACAATTCCAATAGTGCTTCAGTCTTAACTCTTCGATCATATGATTGTACATTACCATATCGAAGGATATACTACTATGATCAAAACGTAACGTGGCTTTTGTTTTAGAAATTCACGTACTTTGCTTATCGATACAATCATGTGTTGTAATTTTAAGTTAATATGACCATCTTTGATATTTAACAGGCGATTCATGTCATTTAACTTCTTTGTGGTTGTTAACATTATTTGTTTAAATGGATAATTTTTTGGAGCAAAGTATTTAAATTAAATTTTTGTTTTGAAAAAATTGTTGCGATAATGAATTAAACATACTTGTGGTGTTAGGGCGATATAGTTACATCAAAAAAAATCAAGTAGTACAAGGACTTTGAAAGTGGTGGAGAAGCTTCACTAAAATTAACCTCGTTCAGAAAAACCTTCCACGACAACCAACTAAGAATACATAATCAAAATCAAGAATATTGTACCGAATGATCACCAATTAAGTATTAGAAAATTTGTAGATATTACTGAAATAATATTTATATTAATCTAATAATTTTGGAAGATTAATTTGGGCTTGTCTCGCCTGCCTAAAGGGATGCTTTCGTTGGACGGTGATATTCTTAAATACATAATTACTTGTGATGAGCAATATCAATATCAATATTATATCGCGTTAAGATAAATCAAACGAGAAAAACCATGTTAAAACCAGTCAAAATTAGAATCATTTTAACCATTTTGTTCAATTGGCCGGTACGGTGGCCGCGATGGTCTGGTGGGTTAGTCGCCTGTCTGGCAATCCAAAGGTAGCTGGTTCGATTCCAGCGCTCGGATGGGTGTTTTTCTTCAATTCTTCTGCCAAATTAACCTACACACACATATATACACTCACATACACACACACACACATGCACGCCCACACATATCCACACCTAAATGTCTGTAATTGTTTCTAGGCAAGAGTGTAAAATCCGACAACCAATTACCCCTCAGCCACGCCAGTTAAAGGCTGGGTAAGGCCGGATGCCTTCTGAGAAGTGTTCTACGTTGGTCACTCGCCAGTCGGTAGGCTTTCTGATAGACTTATGGTTAGGCACATAACCAAGGGTTGTTAGTCTGAGGGGGGTGCTGGCCTGGGTTTGTCGATAGCTGATGACCGTGGTTCCGAACCCACGTTAAGCGTAGGTCCAGTCGCTAAAAATAGCCTTGGATGCTGATGCGCCTCTAACCGTAAATCCTTTCCTTTCTTTTTAATTACCGTGGTAGAGTTTACAAATTTTAACTTTGAAAAAAATTTATATAAATATGTTAACTTACCCTCCTTAAACATAAAAGTGTTTTCTTTTACAGTCAAATATTTTTTTTCAACTGCCTTGCGTGGTGACTTCAATTTAATATTCATTTATTCGATTCAAAGAACAAATATCTTGTTTCAAATTGAATTAAAATGTCGAATAGAAAGTGTAAATATCGTTTTTGCTACGTTAGTGGACAGTTTATATTTTCAAAAAAAAAGAAGACCCATTGTAGATTCGTTAAAAAGTGCATATCTTCATTATTTTGGAATTCCTGAATTCCTGATTCCTTACTTTAGCGGTCATCAGGAGAAAACTTATACCCTCCATTTGATTCACCAATGTTATGAAACCTAGTAATCATTAAAATAACCGTTACATTTGTGTTACAAAGACAGTGGGATATAATTTAAAACATAAGGCGAGTATTGTATATGCCGAAATTCCGTCTGTTATTAAGCCAATTTTACATTCGAAGGATCTTCCGTATCCAATTTGCCCCGGTAATTCGAGTCAAAATATACTAGAAGGTGAAAATATAAGCGATGTTGAAGTTAAATTGATTTCTAGTCATTCTGACGATAATTATAATTATCAACTAATTTAAATTAATTAATAAACTAAGATCCATAAAGTTCTAAAAGATCCACAGTTTGAAAGCCTTTTATGTGTTAATAAAGAAGCTGCTGGGAAGTTATTCAAAATGGTTGTCGAAGAATTTTTGGGAAATAAAAAAATGAAAATTATAAAGATATTGTTGCTGATTTATTGAAAAATTTTCAACACATGGGAGTGAATTTGTCATTGAAGATTCACTTTCTGCACTCGCATTTGAGTTTTTTCCCTGAAAACTTAAGAAGTATAAGTGACGAACAGGGGGAACGTTTTTACCAAGATTTAAAGATTTTAGAAGAATGACATCAAGGATTTTGGAATGAAAACATGTTAGGGGATTACTGTTCCTCGATTATAAAAGAAACCAATCCACAAAAATTATAAAAACAAGGCGAAAGTTAGTCATTTTTATTTATTTTTTTATTATTCTCATTAAGATTTTTTTCCATTTTTAAGTAAATAAATATTTCTAAAAGCAGCCGTGACATAACTTTTTTATTATTTTTTTGGATAACTCTTACCTAAATAAACAATAATTAACAACTTTCAGCTGGGGTATAAAAACTAGTGTTATCTTATTACCTCGGCAAAACAATTTATGGTTTTTGCATCACGAGAACACAACATTTTGCCTAACATTATATAAATGTTTTGTTTGCGACATGTCGCTCCAGACGTTTCTTAATTTGATTACGTCTAGTTGACATGACATCTCCATCTAATAAAATATGATAATGTTGCCCACACCTGATATATATATAATTGGAATGGGAGTGCAAGAAGTGCCAACAGCTCCTTAGAGAATCCTGGAAGTAATGTAAAGTCACTCTGTCTGGGGGATCCGCAAGCCCGATTACGGTTAACTTCCTTATCAACAACTCTAGCTAATGAAAACTGGAAGATTCCACTTTCCAACCATTTTGATTATAGCTTTACAATAATAAAGAATAAAGAAAAAGCTAGTCAGCTGACGACTAAACGGTCTTAAGTTTTACAAAAAAGTTATATGTTTTCATTTTAATATAAGAAAATTGCAATAAACTTTTAAAATTAAATTTAGAGATATTTGGAAATGGAGATTAAAAATTTTTCCGATAGTACCGATACAACCACTTGTTTTTTAAATTGGTATGATTTTTTTGTATTAATTCACCTGTTAATTTTAAAATCATTGCGTACTTTATAATTGTTACAAATTTTTGTGGGTGATTTTATAAATTGTATGAATTCGCATTAAATTTACTTAAAACAAGAAATTTCTTTTGCTGACGCATTAAAAATATTACGGCGATGAAGCTATCTCAACGATAAATGTTTAAAAGTGGTACAAGGACTTTAGTGACGGTAGAAGATCAATTGAAGATAAACCTCGTTCAGGAAGATCTTCCCCTTTAATCAATGTAGAAGACATTATCAAAATCAGGGACTTTTAACTGAGTACTGGCCAATAAACGTCCATATTTGTGGTAAAACTATACATGGTTTTTGTATCGAGATAACGCACCATGATACATCGCAACATATTCACCTGACTCACCAGGTACAGCACCGTGCGACATTCTCTTGGTCCCTCGATTGAAGACCTCACTTTGCGGGTGCCCTTTTGAGCCCATAAAAGCTATTCAAGAGAGTTCCTTGACCGCTTTGAAGGAAATAGCAGAAATCGAGTAAAACAACTCTTTCGAAGACTGGAAAGACATTGGTATAGGTACTGAACATATAGGTGAATTGCAAAGATGTATAAGTACCGAACGTTGGCGTAGATATGGAGCAATACTTTGTGATATAGATTTAAAAAGACACTATACTTTAATTTTCCATTTCACTGTTTCGGCTACTTAACAAATATTCTGAGTCTAATTTTCTGTGATTAGAAATACATCAAAAGTTTTTTGTTATTCACTTAACTTTACAATATTAACGTAGTCTAAAAAAATTTAAACCTACTTTGTTCTATACAAAAATGAAAAATTATATATTATTGATTATTTCCTGTTTAAAGATTTTAGAAAAATATATATTGAAGTTTAATATTTTTAACAATTTAACCATGCAAACTGCAAAATATAAAAGTGACATATCAAACTATTCAGCATAATGAAACAAACCGAACCTCGTAAAATATTATAATCCGTATGAAGCTAGTTCACATGTTATGTAATAGAGCTGAGAACGTGGTTAACATAATTTGTACGAGTATATTTTTATATCATTATATAATGATTTTTTGGATTTAACTCAATTCACTATATTTTTATATAAAAAGTCTGCTCTTCTTATTGAAACGCCTATTTTGTGTAATGAGACAATGAAGCTATATCCAAAATAAATGTTTACAAGTGGTACAAGGACTTCAGTGACGGTAAAACAGCAATGAAGATGAAAATCGTTTAGGATAATCTTCCACTTTAACCAGTGAAGAGAACATTTGGGTATCTTTTTGAGCTCATAGAAGCTATTCAAGAGAGTTCGTTGCCCATTTTGAAGGAAATAGCAAACATCGAGTGAAACAACTGTTTCGAGGACTGGAAAGACATTGGTATAGGTGCATTGCAATGGGAGGAATAAATACCGAACGTTGGTGTAGGTATAGAGCAATACTTTGTGATATATATTTAAAAAAGCACTATATCAAAAATTTTCCATTTCATTGTTTTGGCTACTTAACAAATATTCTGAGCCTGATTTTTTGTTATGAAAAATATTTTTAAAGCTATTCGGTGTTTAAATTCAATTGTCCAAAATTTCACGGTGGCAGATACAATAATTTAATGACGACTCGATATTTGATTTTTTCCATCTTTACAAAAACACTAACATCAACCAACTTAAATGACTGTTTAAATTATTACTGAAAATCTATTATGGCTGAAATTTTCAAGGTTATCTTTTAACGCATGCGCAATTATATTTCCAGAATATTTTTGACGAGTAACGCAGTCTTCATGTTGAAGTTGGAAACTTTTCAGACTACCCTCTTATATAGAAACCAAATAAATGTCAGCTGCTCATTGAAATCCCGCATATAAAATAATCTTATTCCTTCGAAAAAATCTGTAAGCTCGTTTATTGCCGAGAATTTGACCAAAATCACAAGCTATTGAAACCAGATAGATTCCACGTTCGAAACAGTTTGACAAAACCTTCGAAATAATGAACAGTAGTGGGAAAAGCCATCGAGTCGATGAATACACCCCTTCCAAGTTTTACTAAAAACTTTCTGCTCGATATATTCAGACTTTCATATTAAACGAAGCAAGTGCAAAATAACGTTTTAAAAACTTTCTGAAACTACAGTTTGAGAGCGCTTTCAGTTACATTTTATGAAGGAGCGTTGCCGAGACGTAGAACAATATTTGGAAAAGTTTTTTGCTATTCACTTAACTCTCCAGGATTAATGTAATCTAAAAAATTTAAACGTTCTTTGTTATATGCAAAAAAAATGTAAAATAAAATATTTTTGGTTATTTTCAGTTTAGTAAACATATATAGAAGTTTCATATTTTTAACAATTTAATGACTTAACTGCAAAATATATGAAAGTGACATATAAAACTATTCAGCATAGTGAAACAAAACAAACATCGTAAAATACAATAATCCCTTTGAAGTTAGTGCACATATTGTATTATAGGGCTGAGAACGTTGCAAACATAACGTCTATGTCTTTATATCTTAACATAATAAAATTCTGAGTTTATCTAAATACACTATATTTTTATATAAAAAGAAAGTTTACTCATCTTATTGAAATACCCATTTTACGTAATGAGGTAAGTGCAAGATAACGTGTTAAAAACTTTCTGAAACTATTGTTTGAAAACATTTTTCAGCGGTATTTTATAATGAAGCGCTCAAGAAGAGGTGAACAATATTTACAAGTTTTTCAGGAAAAGTTTTTTAATATTCACTGCATCTCGGATATGATGCAGCCAAAAATGAACATACATTGTATTGTGGAGAAAATAGTTCATATAATATACTGCTAAAATAAGAAAAAATACAGTGTTTTAAGAAGTGCATTGTTTGTTATTTATACTTATAGAAAACATTTATAGCATGAAACAAGGATTTATTTTATAGAGAGATACATATACTAAAACTACAATATCAAACAATTTTGGCCACAAAAGATTGAAGTAATAGAAGAAAAGACAAAACATTGAATTAACGAGTGGAGAAAATCGAAATTAGGGTAAACTAAAACCAGTTAAATCCTTTATATATTATAATATATATATATATATATATATATATATATATATATATATATATATATATATATATATATATATATATATATATACATATATATATATATATATATATATATATATATATATATATATATATATATATATATATATTTAAATATATAAAGGATTAAGTATAATATATAAAGGAATAAAAAGTCTATCGGAGTAAGGTCTGGGGATCGCGGAGACCACTCTATAAGACCAAGAGAGGCAATTAAATTATTTTGAAAGCGGTCTCTCGAATATTCCATACTATTTCTGGAATTATGAGGAGCCCCATATTGTTGAAACCACATATTATGGGTTACCGCTAACGAAAGATTGTCCAAAATATCTTCGATATCATTTCTTAACAAGCGTACGTGTCGTTTAGCATTTAGTGTTGCTTCATAAACTAGGGGTCCAATAACTCGGGTTTCCAAAATACCACACCACTTGTTAAATCCAAATCAATGTTGATGTCTCGATGTTCGAATACGATTTTTATTTTATGTTGACCAAAAATGACGATTTTTTCTGTTGAAGATGCCATTATTACAAAAATAACTTTCGTCCGTCCAGAGAACATTATTTGGAAAATTCGACGAATTTCATAGCATTGCCTAGTAAACCATTCGCAAAAAGTCATTCTGCGCTCGTAATCGCCAGGAAGCAAAGTATGACAAATTCGGAATTTATAAGGTATCGGTATCCTTCTTGACTAAGTTTTTTTTGTGCGACTCTCGATGTAAGAGAGAGAGAGAGAGATAAAAAAATTAAACATTGAATTGGAAAAAATTATTTCAGATTTTGTATTAATTTATTCTCTGTTCTGTCTATGATCACGCTTCTTGCGACTTCTATAGTCTAACATCCATAATGTCATTCGCGGTAACGAAATAGATCGTTGGTTGCCGAAGCGCACCGATTAAAGAACACGTGCTTTGGGCACAGACAAGTTTGTGCCGCTACTGTTTTCTTTACTATCGCGTGCGAAAAACAAAGACAGCAATGCATCGTTTCGCTAATAACCCGGAGATTAAACGCATTTATAACATCACATCTTGTTGAATTTATTATTGGTAAGTTGATTTTTTACAAAATCTTTATACAAATTGCATTGACAATATTGGGGTTTCTAGGCGACTAGATCGGAAATCTCAAAACATTCACTGGTCTGTAGTTGCCTTTTGTCAACAATGTTAGAAAAAATAGTTCCAGGATTTTTTATTTTAATATTAAAAGGAAATTTGCGTTATATATATATATATATATATATATATATATATATATATATATATATACATACCAAAACATATCAAAAAGGAGAAATATGATAATTTAATAACAGGAATAATGCCGATAAATTTTAGGTTGTTGGATGAGGAATTGTGAACAGTAATCAAAGAATATGGAGAAAAATAGGGGACAAAAAGAGACTGAATCAGAAATCAAATAATTAGAGAAAACCTATAGATTAATCCTATGATAAAACAGCAGAAAGGAAATTAAAGTGGTTCGGATATGTGTGTCGTTTGAGGGACAACAGACTTACAAAGAGAGTGTGCAAAGCGTGAGTGCGAGAGAGCCACTGTAAAGGAAGGCCAAGAAGAGCATGGAACGATGAGATTAGAGACGCGGCTGGAAAAAGCGGCATAATATGGGAAAAAATTAATAACCTAACCTGAAACTTGAACCTGAAAAAGGATGAAATGAAGAGAGATGTATTGAAGACAACTTAAACTCCACACGCCTGACACCTAACGGTATAAAGGTATAGGACTAAGTAAGTAAGTATAATTAAAAACCAACTCAAAGTGAACTGCGGAGTGAAGTTAAATCCCAAATTTCCCATTGCTTGTTTTAAGATCTGCAGCTGAGCTGCTTTTAAAACGTCAGTAAAGACCGTGAATGACCGTGGACCGTGAAAGACTTGATCTTCCACTATCTTCAAGACTCATGTCTCCATCTCGAATTTTTTTAAAGCAGAACTGAGTGATGCAGATTGTTACGGCGACTTCCTCCTATACTTCGCAAATCTCACGAGTACCGCATCAGTCACTCTGAGGCCTTTTTTAAAATGAAGTCTTAAAATTGACTTATTTCACTCATTTTAACGTTTTTGTTAAAACCGCCGAATGATTTTGCAGTGGAATTATTTTGATACTGACGAAGGAATGTTTGTTTGTCGGAGTAAAAAGTTGAAATCGATCTAAACCTCTGAAGAGTCAAGAATAATTCTTTATTTATAAAGAAAGGAAAAAAACGCAAATGCTTTCGTTACATCCTGGTAGAAACAGGAGTGAAACATCGACATGATGTGATATTGGAATTGGAAGAAGTCCTGGTTAATAAATTATTGTGTATAGTAATGTTAGAAATTTAGGCTTTATTAGCTGATGTATAGTATTAATTTTTAGAGTTTTTAAATTGTAGTAGAAATGTGTTTATTATATGTTATAAGTATTCTTATCGTTAGTACATAACAGTCCTTGATGAATGGTCCATTCTGGAGTAATGATTGTTGTTTTTTAGTTACCAATCTTCGAGCTGTCTGGAAATTTCATGAAATTTATTTGCGAATGTATTGGTAGGTCCAAACTATGTCAACATGTTGTTTTTCGCCTCTTTGTTCGTTTAAGAAGATTTCTCGTTTAAAGAATTTTGGAGAGAGTGGAGTACATGGTAGTCCGAGGGTGCAATGTCCAGTGAGTAAGGTGAACGAGGCAAAACATCCCAAATAAAGATCAACAATTTTTGATGGGTTAAATGGTTAAATGGGTTCTGATTAAACCGTAACGTTGTGCATTGCCATTATGAAACATGGTTTCGTATATATATATATATATATATATATATATATATATATATATATATATATATATATATATATATATATATATATATATATATATATATATATACGAAACCATGTTTCAAATTCATTTCATCAAATCCAAGGAAATCATCACATTTTAAAGCGGTCCAAGTGTTACTTATGTATATAGATATTGCAGGAAGTTTCTTCAACGATTCTTATTAAATATGATCAATCATGGGCAAAAAATTTAAAATTACTGGAAAATTTTTATGTTAAATATTACATACCTAAATTATTGGACATATAGATATATATGAACGATCATATAGAATCGCAGAAAGAAACAGAAATTTACTGACAAGGAGGGTCAATACGAATTTCAGGATATGCAAGGAAATATGTGATACCTTAATCATACAGGTTCATGAACGTTTTAGTTTCGATATCTACCTAACTGTTGCAAATTTATTTGAAACTGAAAAATTTGCTAAATATCGAGCCGTCTTTCCAAATGAAGACATTAAAATTGTGTATAACCTGTTTGCAAACGTACATTACTTAAAATTAGAAAATGAACTCTCGGTAATATACGCTCGGGACGATTTTATAAAACACAGTGGGGCTGTGCCGCTGTTACAAATGTTTATCCAAAACAATTTAACATCAATATTTAGTGAAGCTGTGGCTGCTGATTGTTTTGTGTGCCGTCCCTATGACGACTGTGGAAAGCGAAAGATGTTTCTCTACTCGGAAACGATTTAAACCATTTCTAAAAAACACTATTGGCCAGGAACTGCTGTGCACGTTAGCAATGCTATTTGTTAAAAAAAAAACTTGTGAATTTCAAATTTTAATGATAAACTCATCGACCACTTTGCTGCTCAGAAATTTAGGAGGGTGGACTTCAACTACAAAGAAATTTAATGGCCATGGTCCTATGGTGAGTTTAGCAAAATTTTATTATCTAGGTACCTATTTGAAAATTTAATGAATAACAGTTACACTCGTATTTCTACACAGCCAAATGTCTGTATGATACTAAGAAATGTAATTTATTTTTTCTGATAATTAGTAAATTTAAAATTAATAATCCGTCAAATGTCACATCTAAACAAATTATTTAAACAATTGCAAACTAAATCAAATGTCATCCTTTAGATCTAAATGTGTAATATATATTAAATTTGACATGTTGTTGGATTGTGAATATAAAGTAGAATTTAATAAACATAAAATAAAATGTATGTATAAACTATTTAAAAAAGAAAGTTGATAATGTTCGAGAAAAGCTGAAACGTCGAATCAAAAAGCTAATTACACCACCTTATATGTCAAATTTATTTTGATATACCTCTTCAAATAGAATCAGAAACGAATAAAATCCAAATCAGGGTTTCCCACATATCTTCGGGAAATATTCGGAATTTTTTAATCATCTCTGTATCTCTTATGGTTTCCGGGATCGCTGTAGAGTGTATTCTTATCTATCTATATATATATATATATATATATATATATATATATATATATATATATATATATATATATATATATATATATATGACAAAATGTCATCAAAAATGTTATTTTGTCATCGAAACACCGTCGAGTAAACACTTTGAAAATGATGGATGAGATGCCATCGAAACGTCAGCGAAACCGTCCACCAGTGGACATTCAGCTAACACGGAATACCCGAGAAACTGTCGTTACAACATTTCACATCCGTGAAAACATTCGTCAAGTTATATATATATATATATATATATATATATATATATATATATATATATATATATATATATATATATATATATATATATATATATATATATCATCATCATCATCAGCCCGTATCGATCCACTGCAGGATGAAGGCCTCTTCAGCATGCTTCCAACCTTCACGGTCCTGGGCTTTCCTCTGCCACTCGGGTCCAATATACTTAACGATGTCATCAGTCCATCGTGCTTTCGGTCTTCTTCGCGGACGTTTGCGATCAAGCGGTATCCACTCCAGGATTGCCTTGGTCCATCTGTCGTCCCATCGCCTCGCTATATGGCCTGCCCATCTCCATTTCAACTGTTTTACTCTTCCAATGATGTCACAGACTTTTGTTTGTTCCCTGATCCATGCGCAGGACTTTCTGTCTCGTCTTGTAATGCCAAGCATACATCTTTCCATTC
Organism: Cosmopolites sordidus; assembly: GCA_031761425.1. Classification (NCBI taxonomy): domain Eukaryota; kingdom Metazoa; phylum Arthropoda; class Insecta; order Coleoptera; family Curculionidae; genus Cosmopolites; species Cosmopolites sordidus. The sequence goes on from JARFXV010000271.1 coordinate 1,227,159, forward strand.
CCATCTGTGCCACCCGAAGTTTTTGAATTGATTGCGATGTGAGTGTCCAGGTTTCACTTCCGTATGTCATAACGGGTAGAACGCACTGATCGAATACTTTTCTTTTCAGGCAAAGTGGGAGTCTGCTCTTAAACACTATGTTGAGCCTACCAAATGCCTGCCAGCCACATTTAACACGCCGTTCCACCTCCCGGGCGGTATTCCCCTCCATGGAAATCCTCTGCCCAAGATATACAAAGCTGTCCACAATCTCTAAATCCCTTCCTAAAACTGAAATTCTTCTGTCCTGAGCGAAGTCATTGAACATAACCTGACTCTTTTTCAGGTTTATTTTCAAGCCAAATGGTTCGCCAGCCCTTTGCAGTTCTTGTATGCGTCTTTGCAGCTCCTCTGGGTCTTGTGAAATGAGAATAATATCATCTGCAAATCTAAGATGGTTTAAGTTTGCACCATTGATCTTTACCCCATCCTGTTCCCAATCCAGTTTACGGAATACTTCTTCAAGGCCAGCCGAGAAAAGAATAGGCGATATTGCGTCGCCCTGCCGTACACCTCGTTCTATATTAATTCCCACTTCAAGATCATCAAGGTGAATTGTGGCTGTAGCTCCATCATATATCGATTCTAATAGGTTTACATAGGCTCTCTCTACACCTTGGCTAAGCAGTGCATCCATTATCGCATGCTTTGAGATGGAATCAAATGCTTTTTCGTAGTCGATAAAAGCCAAGCACAGTGGCATGGTGTATTCGTTGTGCCTTTCTATGACCTGCTGTACAACCTGGATGTGATCCATTGTACTGAATCCACTTCTGAATCCTGCTTGTTCTCTTGGTTGTGCGTCATTCAGTTTTTTTAATATTCTTTTAGAAATTATCTTAGTGAAAACTTTGTACATCACTGATAGGAGGCTTATTGGACGGTAGTTCTTTAAATCTTCCTGTGCTCCTTTTTTATGTAAAAGGATCACTTCTGCATTTTTCCATAAGTCAGGTACTTTTTGTTCTTTGAGGCATTTTGAGTATAATTTTGCCAGTGTTTTATGTAACGTCCGACCACCAGCTTTTAGCATTTCGACAGTTACACTATCCTTTCCTGGAGCCTTGCCGTTCTTCATCAATTCTATAGCATTTGTTACTTCCTCCACTAGGATATCTGGTATTATATATTGTTCTTCCGTGGGTATTGCTGTCCCTGACTGGCTCTGATCTTCATATAACTGGGAATAAAACCTTTTGACAATCTCTAACATTTGGGTACGCGTCCTGCACACTGTGCCATCCTCACGCTTTAAAGGATATATTTGCGTTCTTTTGTTTCTCAGCTTCTGTTTAGCTTTGTTAATTCCTTTGTTTTCTTCCAGGGTTTTTTGCACTAGCTGCATATTGAATCGGCGCGTGTCCTCTCTGATACGTTTTCTTATAGTTTTGCCGAGCTCAGTGTACTCGACCCTGCCAAAAGGACTACCTGCATTTCTCATATATATATATATATATATATATATATATATATATATATATATATATATATATAGATATATATATATATATATATATATATAATACAATTATTGTATAAAAATTGAAGCGATGACGTTGGCAACACTTTTAATTAGGTCCACCTTTGAAAACACAAAATCTACGAAATAATAGTCACACATGGCATATATTCAATACTCATTAATTTCAAGAAAATTCGTTAAAAAACGACGAAACTCTTAAATCCTTATTCCAAAAACATTAAAACACTCCCCAAAAAAACCTACACTTTCTTATGTTGACCCTAAAAATCATGATAAAAGTTTTTTTTGTAATCTCCCCAATCTCACATTACATCCTTCTCATATTGTTTCTCTCTTGTCTTGGTTGACGTTTTTCTTCTTCTCAATTCGACAAATATGCTGTGATATTAGTCACACCCTCCTTTATTAAAATCAGTCACAGGATTGTGTTTCCCGCAGGGTGTAAACAACCTCCAAATTCGGAATAAGTTGCCTGGCAACTAGTTCCCTTAACATTTCACAACTATGCGGTTAACGGTTACACTTGAAAATATTGTACGATTTTGCTACAAAATGTATCACATATTTAACTATAATCAAAGCAATAATATTAGAATTTGATTCATACTAATTTTATATGTAGTAGTGAGAAGATAATATTCTGATTTAGTTAGTATTTTAATTTAATGTAAATCTTATTATTTACTGTTCATAGTAAGCTGTAAACTGTAAAATTGAATGTCCAAAAGTTTGGAATATTTACAAATTGGATATCTACGCTTACGATACTCAAAAAATTATGATGAATATTTGTTTTAGACCGTTTTTAAATAATAATAACAAAAGTATTTTTTTTGCTGATAGCACAGGTTTTTTGTCCATTCTTTTGATAGTGATATTTACACATTATTTCAGTTCATTTTTAATATTCAATGAATCGATTTAAAAATGCCTAGAAACATGATATCTCATTTTAATAGATCAAGAGTAATTGCCTTGTTACAACAGGGCTTTAATCAAAGTATATTCGCGGAAATTGTAAGTGTTTCCCAAAGTGTTGTAAATCGAAAATTCATAAAAAGTTCCAAGAGAAAAATGACGTAAAGTATGGTTTGAATCGCTAAGAAATCGCCTGGAATCTAAAAGTGGTATATCACGGGAGCTTGTTGGGCTTGAAGGGATCAATTTTTCACGAGAAACGATAACAGGCAGACTGAAAGTGGTAAATTTACATCGCAGAAGACCTTTACGTGTTCCCACACTAACCCCTCAACAAAAAAATGTAAGACTGCATTGGACTCGAGAACTGGTCGATCACAGACCTAACTGGAATAACGTGATATTCTCCGATGAAACGAGACTTGGTTTGGTTTCTGATTTACGAGGAACATTAGTTTGGAGAGTTCCAGGTCGGCAAACCCGACTAGAAACAGCTCAACCACATATCCCGTTTGAAGGTGGGAGCTTAATGTTTTGGGGTGGTATTATGAGGGGTACAGGGAAATCTCTGGTGGACCTGGAGAGAAGAATTACTAGCGCTGTGTACATCGAGGAAGTTTTAAAGTTCCTGTTGTGCATCTGTTCAGAGGCGCAGTGGGCGACGGATTTGTTTTCATAAATGCCAACGCACCTCCTCATCGAACTGCAACAGTGCAAATTTTTCTTATTGAACATGCTTGGGACATGATGCAAACACGCATCAAGAAACGAAACAATCCTCCTCTTTCCCTGTGAGAACTAAAAGATGCTGCTCGTGAAGAATGGGAGAGAATTCCACAAGCTCAAATTAATCATTTAATCGACAGCATGCCAAATCGTCTACAGGCATGCATATAGACCCGAAGAGGAACTACTGCGTATTAGTTTTATTGAGAGTTGTTTTTTTATTTTTAAATTACTTTTGAAAGCAATTGGTACACCGTAATTTTTTGACTCCCAAATAATAAATCAATTTTACAGACATTGGTCATTTGTTGCCCAGTTTTATTTGGTACTAGTAAGAGTTGTAATAAAATGATGATTACGTAAAGGAGTAAAAAAACCTTAATACAAATAAAAAAGTGAAATGTTTGAATATTCCAAACTTTTGGACATATGTATATGTATTATTTACTGTATATATTTGAGAGTGTAAAAATCGACCTGCCACTTTTTTAATTTTGAATTTTTTGAATGGTTTTATGTCCCCAAAATTTAAGATAACTATATGGAACGCCCTGTATAAGTAAATTGTCATATTTTAAATACTGTTTTATTTAAGCATATTATTGTTACGGTTTTGTTGTAGCTATTCTAAATTTAACTTGAATTTTCAGTCTTCAATTAAGGAAGATTTATGTGGAATCATGGAAAAACTTAAGATTATACAAATTCTATATATTATATAGAATATATTCTATATATTCTATCGAAACTGAAACTCGTAGTGATGTAGCAACATAAATTAATTTTCATATTCCTGACTATCCGGGCCATATCAGCAATTTCCTGCAGACTTCATGGAATTCTTTTCTTCCGGACTTTTATCGAACCACAATCAAGGATTAACGTCAAATTTCCCAGATTTCAACAGAAACCATAACGAAATTTTATAGAAAAACCACGCCCTTCAATCATAAAACGGAAAACAATTTTCTTTATCACCGTAATAAATTTTGTCGAATATTTTCCTGTTGTGATATGTTTCACGATTTTTCTTTGTAATTGCATCATACGTTGCACTGAAAATTGCATTTCTGTGCACGAACTAAATGCAATTAGGTCTAAACAAACATACAGGAAAGTTTTTGAAGTCACTTACTCAGGTATGACAATATGATAAACAAACTGCAAAGTGATTTGTTATACTTCTGCTAAAATTTAAAAATTAAAAAATACAAGGGGAATAGAAAAATATACCTAAAAATGAGATCTAAATCTAAAAGGTGGAACAAGTATCATGTTACAACTTTATTTACTTATAATTTTCAAAAGAAAGAAGACAATTTTTACTTTCTCTAATATGTTTCCTCTTTAAATTTAGTATTAACACTAACCGACGGACGGTCTCGACTTAAATAAAATATATTGAATACAAAGGAACATTTATAATATAAAAAATATTTATATAAAAAGAAATAATTGACAAATAAAATATTAATTATTGATACAGTTATTATAAAATATAGTTGACCAAAAAAAAAGTAAACCTAAAATAAAGTAAATCAAATGAAAAAATCTCTAAATTATTCTGAAGTACCTGAAATAGGAACAATCTTGGCCCAGTCTACACAAACATTTCTACTATGTTCTAAACAAATAGGGTTAAAACAGCTGATACATTTATATTGTGTTTTCCTTTGTTTGGTGTATGGACACTTAATTTCAGCTTACTTACAGGACACTTAGTTACATAGTTTTAATTTTTGGAGCTTATGTGTGAGAGCTACAACTTCTGCAACTGCTTGCTGCTCTCTATTTGGATTTAAAAGTGGTTTTAAAATAAGTGCTCTTAGGTCCCTCGAAATATTTTGAATCGAAAGTACGAAAGTTTTCTTCTCAAGTGCGATTCAATAGTATCCTTTGTCAAATCTCTCAGGAATGAAAAACGGTTTAGTAAAGGTGAATCTTTATAGGTTTGGTAAAAGATAAAAGACGGAAAAGACGGAATATAATGGACGCTACAAATAGTTACTATTTTGTAGAATACAGCGAGCGGTAATCTTCTAGTTCTGCTGTTTAACCCGTATACTGCGCATTTAATATCTAGAAAATCGACCTAGCATTTGGTTTCGTTGTAAAAGAATTTTTTTTCGGGTTTTTTATTTTGTGGGTTTATTTCTGTTGTTTGGTGCATACTTGAAATAAGCACGACTGCTTTATTTATTTTTAAGCACAAAAGAAACAAAGGTGTTTAACCCATTGAAACAATGATCAGCTGACTCTACAACTCTGCTATTACTATAAAAAAATTCCATTGTGATACCCAGCTTTTCCTTCCGCATTGTGGCAACATATGTTAGACCTCTTTTAGCAACTTCATCACCAGACTAGGTAGAAGTAAAATAGTTGATTTTTGTAAGTTTAGCTCATTTTGTGTCAGTCCTATGCCATCAGAACAGGAAGACTAAATCAGCTCCTAATGATGTTTAGCGAAACGTGCGTCGAAAAGTTTTAAAAAGTGATTTGATGTTTAGTGGTAAATCTCTTCGAGTTTAGTGTTTCACACCAACGGTTCCAATAGAAGAATTTATATATATATATAATATATATATATATATATATATATATATATATATATATATATATATATATATATATATATATATATATATATAAAATTAATTTTTTTATTAACGTTTCGGTTCAAACAAAGAACCATACTCAGAATAATTCTACAATGCATATAACTTTCATAAAAAACACAAACTTATATTTAAAAACATACCAATATTTAAATAAAGAATTAATTTTTAAATTTTTTTAAATAATATATGATAATTTTTAAAAAAAAAATTTAAATGACATATTTGAGTTTGACATAATTAACAATTCTTTTACCCTAAAATTTTTGTTTTTTATTATAACCTAATTGTTTTGAATTTGTTATGTGGAATATTAGATGCAAAAATAAATTTTCATCATTTTGTATTTTATAATTATATATATAAATATATATTTATAAATATATATTACATATATAAAAATAAATTTTCATAATTTTTTATTTTTGCATCTAATATTCCACATAACAGATTCAAAACAATTAGGTTATAATATAAAACAAAAATGTAAAGGTGAAAGAATTGTTAATTATGTCAAAGTCAAACATGTCATTTCAAATTTTTTTAAAAAATTATCACATACTATTTAAAAATTAATTGTTTATTTATATATTGGTATGTTTTTAAATGTAAGTTTGTGTTTTTTATAAAAGTTATATGTATTGCAGAATTATTCTGAAGATGGTTCTTTGTTTGAACCGAAACGTTAATAAAAAAATTTAAAATTAAAAATTAATTAGTGACCGAAAAACCCAATAAATAAAAAAAATAATAATAATAATAAACGGTCAAGAGAATATATGTAATAATATATATTTTGTTAGACATGACGAAAAAAAAACTTAAAACTTACTAATAAAAAAGAGCTCCTAATATTAACATTAAGGGGTGTCGCATCGCAAATTTCAATTTCCCATTTAAATAACATAGGAATATTTTTTTTTAACTTTGGAATTGTATAGCTCTTTTTTATAGAGAAACATTACTGTGAATGTCTGAATGATTGTAGCGTGTTCATATATTTTTTCTCCTTTATTTGGGTTTTTCGCCACTGTCTAAAACTCAAAAAATATCAAAAATACCTGTTCTTATTTAAAGAAAGAATCACTGGGTAAAAACAAAAAACCAATGTAAGTATCGTTGACATACAAAAAAAAATATATTTACTTTCACTCGTTACTTTATATATTACAAATTAATATAATTTATTTTTTAGTTGTTTTGAAAACGGGGGGAGATTACCCTCCGAAACGTTAACGTTAACGTTAAAAGTTTGTAAATTTTTTTATAACATTTTTATATCTTTAAAATTTTGTTCGTTAGGCAAATTTAATTCAAAACAGAATCACTGAGAAATTTGTCTCCGTTTGGTTTTTTGTTTTTACCCAGTGATTCTTTCTTTAAATAATAACAGGTATTTTTGATATTTTTTGAGTTGCGAAAAACGACAGTTGCGAAAAACCCAAATAAAGGAGAAAAAATATAAAAAAAACATTACTGTGGAAAGACTGTTACACATCTTTGTAGGAAATTGAACGTTCTTCAAAAAAGGACTATTATAAATTTTCGATAAATTTCGTTTTTTAAAAGTTTTTCGAGGCTAAAATTGAATGCATAATAAATTTTTATATTTTTTAAATTTTTCGACGAAACTATCAATTTTGTCGAAAAATATTATTCAACCGTTTTTGTAGATCATTCCATTTCCTATAAATTTTCATTCAAAACTCATTCATTTCAAATTCATTCAATTCATTTTCATTTCAAAACTCCGTAAGGGCCGTGAGTTATTTAAATTTAAATGTATTATCAAATCGAAATTCATTATTTAGAAAAATTCACATTCAAATATTCAACAAAATTCAATTTAAATAACTCACGATCCTTACGGAGTTTCGAAAAAATTATTAATGGAAATTTATAGGAAATGGAATGGTCTACAAAAAAGGTTGAATAACATTTTTCGATAAAATTGATAGTTTCGTCGAAAATTTGAAAAAAATGTCAAAATTTATTATGCATTCAACTTTAGGCTCCAATAACTTTTGAAAAGGTAAATTAGTCGAAAATTTATAAGACATCTTTTTTGAAGAATGTTCAATTTCCTACAAAGTGACTATATATGTAATAGTCTTTCCACAGTAGTGTTTCGCAGAAGAGCTATGAAATTCCAAAATTAAAAAAAAATCCTGTTTTTTAAATGGGAAATTGAAATTTGCGATTAGGCACCTCTTAATATTAATATTAAGAGCTTTAACTTTCACAGTATTTTTTTTTCTAACAATATTTTCAATATCTTTAAGAAAAAATAGTCGATTTTTTTCAAAACTACTCTAAACTGGCACTAACATTTCATCGATTGTCAAATTTTCAGTAGGACAATATGCTTTTTGCAAGTTAAAAATAAATTGTGTAAGTATTCGGAGCTGCCTTATCTGTTGCCTTTCTCAGCTTGCGGGTACTTGAATCGTAAAACCGCCAGGCCGAACTCAAAATTTCAAAACGGTTTTGAGGCATTGCAGCTTTTATATTGGGTCTGTTTGTAACATCCTTTGAAAAAATAACTCCATTTTGTCATGGGCACTCTTGAGAATGCTCGACAGCAACCCAATATAAGCTTCCATTTCTATAACGTCTGTGTCTCGGTAATTTGATTTTTCGATATTGGGACCTTATAAGCTATTGACAGAAGAAAGTTTTTGATTTGTATCAATAACAATTATTTGAACCACATCATCGGTAAATAAAACTTTCTGAACTTTGTCCTTGTCAGACATACTTCCCAAAGCTTTTGCAGGACCTGCAAGATAAGTTGTTCCGCGAATAATATTTCTACTAGGACCACAAACATTTTTATTTGGTTCTTTAGTTGACCAAAAATTGAGTGGTGCAGATTAATTTTTCCTTATCCGACTAAATATATAATCAGGCAGTCGTCGACTTTGTTCTGCTTCGACAACCATCTCATTAGCACCCTCAACTTCATCAAAAACACCATGACAAATTTTAATGCACATCTTTCTATCTCACCTTATATCAGAGCTTCCTCACCGGTTTCTTCGCTGTGGTTTTGTAATTGCGCATGAAAAACATTTGGATCATCATCTGAATCGCTAAAGCCTTCTCCTTCATCTGAGCTCGTTCCTTCATCGCTCAGTTCTTGTAACTTCTGCATGAATTCGAAACACTCACTTTTTTTATGTTTCTTGATGAGTTTTCCTCTCCAAGGTAGTAAAATGGACAATTCAATAAACAACAAAAAAAAGTAAAAATAGTTTGCGTAAGGCGAAAGGCTTGATCTGTGAGACCCGTATGTTTTGACAAATTAATCTATCTTAGGCCAAACAAGTACAGTCAACTAAGAATTCGTTAGGGGAGGTGGTTGTTGAATAGGTGGGGGAAAGGTACTGAGAGCCACAATTTAGTCGGAAAGGCAGGGTTGCCAACATTCAAATTTCATTTTTTTTTATTTGTCTCACGGACCCATCTTTCGGGTGAAGTGTTAATTAATTTTTGAAAATCGTGTCAATTAAATGCCAACAATTAGTAGCAATGCAAGTTTGTGCGCTTTTTAATACATTTTTCATAATTTTTATCAACCTATCTGGTGTTAATGAACCGATTTCGGCTAAGATGTTGTCCTTGAGTTACTGATTTATTTGGGTATTATATCAACCTTTTCATTCAAAAATCCCCATAAAAAATAAAATCTTTAGCCGATAAATCAAAATTGTCAATTTGAAGGGAGTGATTTATGATTAAGTTACAGTATTCTAGTCGCTTATTATTCTGTACGCAACTGGTCTTGAACAATTTAAATCTTGTAGGGAAACATGTTAAAATATTTTCAGCACTTTGAAATATACTTGAAACTCTGGTCTATCTCTGAGCTTATCCACAAAACTATATAAACCACCTGATAGCCAGAGTGACAAACTCTGTTTCCATAGGACTGTTGAAGTCTGCAAAATATTCCAGCACAGTGTACCCAAGTTTGAAACAAACTTAATAGCACATCGTTCCTCGAAATTGTAGTCAGTCATTTTCAGAACGCATTAGAAGCAAAGCTGCAAAAGATTCCATCACAGTGAATCCAAGTCTGAAACAAACTTGATAGCACATTGTTCCTCGAAATTGTAGTCAGTCATTTTCAGAACGCATTAGAAAAATCCAGTTGACAAAAATAATTGTTACGGACCACCAATTGACTCTAGGAAGTTCAAACTCGTACTGAAGACGCACTAAATATTGGCCTATCCTTTAAAGGGTCCACCAACAGTCTCGCCGGATCGAGCGCTACTTATTTTCGCACTCCGTATTCTTACTTCATTAGATAACTAGATTACATCGTTAGTTATTTCCCAGACATGTTGTAGAATTTGTTGCTACAATAGTAGTATATTCTCGTTCTGTTTGAAATATTTAAAAGTTAAACCATTAATTCTGCACGACGAAAACAGCGCACAAATTTAAACACACCCAAATGCCCAACCATGCCTAATCAATAAACTTGTCTGATCGCAAATTGGATGAACCCCGATTTATTTTGAACTCATAACCAATTGGATGACCATAAATTATCGAACAAAATATACGGGAAAGGTATGGGCGTTGTCTGCATTTCGAAGCAGATCGTGGGGGAGCTTAACCAACGCATATCAGAATCATATTGGTCCATTGTGTGCCATAAAAAATGACACAATTGCCTTTTCCGAGGAAGAAAAACTTTGGAAACTGATGATTTAAGAGGGAAATAATATACAAATTTTGGCGTTTATGTTTCTCGGGAAATAAAAAGGTTTTTAGGGACTCCATTGGGCTTTTAGTGGGTTATTTTCGCATTTAAACGGAATATATATATATATATATATATATATATATATATATATATATATATATATATATATATATATATATATATATATATATAAATATAAATATTTTATTTAATTAAATGCAATTAATAGTACACAATCAAGTGTAATTTACTTCCAAAAACATTTGTGGTCGAAAGATCATCATCATCATCAGCCCGTGTCGATCCACTGCAGGATGAAGGTCTCTTCAGCACGCTTCCAACTTTCACGGTCCTGAGCTTTTCTCTACACCTCGGGTCCTATATACTTAACGATGTCATCAGTCCATCGAGCTTTCGGTCTTCTTCGCGGACCTTTGCGATCAGGCGGTATCCACTCCAGGCTATATGACGTGCCATTTCAATTGTATTATATTTGTTATTATATATATATATATATATATATATATATATATATATATATATATATATATATAATAACAAATATAATATATAATAATAATAAATATATATATATATATATATATATATATATATATATATATATATATATATATATATATATATATATACACATATATATATATATATATATATATATATATATATATATATATATATATATATATATATATATATATATATATATACACATATATATATATATATATATATATATATATATATATATATATATATATATATATATATATATATACATATATATATATATATATATATATATATATATATATATATATATATATATATATATATATATATAAATATATATATATATATTACTTAATATCATTTATTGACCACACATTTAATATTTTATTGATCCACCATTAGCTTTAACAAACGTTTTTAAGAGTTTATACATTGTCGACACCAACTTGTGACATAAATCGGGAGAAATAGATTATCATTCTTCGAATATTTTTTGTTGAAATTGAGTTTTTTCATAGCAGTGTTATTTCTTTTTAAAATGCGCCAAAGATTTTCGATGTGCGGTAGATCTGGCGACTGTGCCGGCAATTCCAACTCATGTACCGTATCATTACGGAACCAACACATTGTTGCTCGCGCCCGATAACAAGGTGCGTTATCATGCATGATAATAGCACTTGTCCAAGCTGAGACCGCAAAATTGAAGTATGGATGGTTCCAAGACTTCTTCGACCATTGCAAAAAAACACCGGCTATTCATGCGTCCCTCGCACAACAAAATTCTCCCATCCCTGCTACTGACATGCACCCCCAAACCATGATACTTCTGCCCCCATGTTGGACGGTGGGTGTAAAGAACTCCCTGAAAAATTCTTCGCGGCGCCTTCACAGGCCATGCTGAGCCCCAGATCGCCCAAAATCAGCCAAAATGTAAAAAAATATAGAAATTAGTTTTCACTTATTTATCCCACAGAGAGTCTTCAATTTTATCAGTCCATATGGTCACAAGTACCATTAAACCAGTCTTCAATTTTCCAATGGTCATATTTTTGGACCATGCTAGATGGTTTTTTCATGTGGGCCTCCGTCAGGTAAGGTTATCGTCTGGATACTCTTCCGTGTAAATCGGCTTCCTTAAGGCGTATTTCGACTACTCAAGCGGAAACCCAACTTCAAAAAAAAAAAGTCGAGGAATGATAATCTGTTAGTTCCGATTTAAGTTGGTGTCGACAATGTATAAACTCTAAAAAGCGTTTGTTAAAGCTCATGGTAGATCAAAAAAATATTAGAGTTGTTGTCGATAAATGATATTAAGTAATACATTTAGGAAGTTATTTTTTATAATTCAGCCTTGTTACCATTTTTCTTAAAATTTGGGGGGCCTAATACATATACACATAATAGTATATATATATATATATATATATATATATATATATATATATATATATATATATATATATATATATATATATATATATATATATGTCAACAGCTTTTTGATGTGACTAGAAAACAGACCGCAAAGGCTATCAGGCAAACTAAGAGGAAGTACATAAAGGAACAACTAGACTCTATAGAAGAGAATTTTCGTAATTATAACGAGACACTTTTATCGGACTTTTGCAAGAAAAATCCGTGGATACACACCACAAAATATTTGCTTCGGAAAGCGGAATGGGAGATTAGCGCTAACTAATCAGGAGAATTGTCAGGAGGTGCCACACTATTTCTCTGATCTCCTCAATTGCCCCGAACGCGATACAGGATTCTCCAAAGAAAATTGTATCCATACCCACTCAGAATCACCACCACCAACACAGGAAATCCACAGCCACATACGCAAACTAAAGAATAACAGGTTATCCGGTGTAGATGGTATCACCGCGGAACTATTGAAAAACCTCGGACCAAATTCACTGCAGGAACTTACGCAAATTATCACGAACATTTGGCAAACAAAAAAAAATTACCAGATGAATGGAAATATGCTCTTATTCATCCACTACACAAGAAGGGAGACAGAACAGATGTGAACAACTACAGATGAATCTCCTTACTACAAGTCACTTACAAAATCACCTCAGCATGCCTTCTCCAGAGAACACAAGAACACAGAGAAATTAGAACACAAAATTGGCGAGTATCAGGCAGGCTTTCGCCCTTGTCGCTCATGCACTGAACAAGTATTTAACTTAAAAACAATACAGAAATACAAAGCTATCAGGAACGTCCCAATCATCTGCACGTTCGTGGACTTCAAGAAAGCATACGACTGCATCGACCGAAAATCTTTGTTTAACATCCTAGAAGAACAAGGACTCGATCCCAAAACACTACGATTGATCAAGCGGACACTGACTGACACAACCTCTAAAGTAAAATTTATGGGAGAAATTTCCGAACCCTTCCTGATTAAAACTGGAGTACGCCAAGGAGATGGGTTATCCCCAATCCTCTTCAACCGGGTCTTGAACAAAGACATAAGGGAATGGGAAAAAGAACTGAAAAATCAAGGACACTGGAAACCAATACGACTCGGACGAAAACAACATAGAAATATCATGCCTGACCTTCGCAGATAACCTGCCATATTCGCAGACAATGAAAAAAGGGCAACCAAACAAATCGAAGTCCTGAAGGAATGTGCAGAGAAAGTCGGCCTACAAATTTCCTTTCAAAAAACCAAATTCTTCTGCTCAAAATTAGATGTCTAAAATTTGAACACCAAATACGGCAAAATAAATAGGGTCACTCACTTCAAATACCTGGGCAAGATCCTCGAACCCACAGGAGGAGAGAAGATAGCACAGAAGACTCGATTAGAGAAGATGAAGAGGGTATACGTCAAGACACACAATATCTACGATAAGAAATGCCTATCTACACACGCAAAATAAGACACTACAACACAGTAATCAAATCAGAAGTACTATACGCAAGCGAGACACTTACATTTCATACAAAAAGCGGCATAGAAAACATACTAAAAGAAGAACGCAAAATTATGAGGAAAATTCTCAGTCCAAGATTGACAGAGGAAGGATACAGACTACATTCTCGAAAGACCACAGAGCGAATGTCCAATGTAGTGGCGGGCATAAGAAAAAGAAGGTTGAAATTCTATGGACATATCAGTAGACTTCCACCGACAAGACAGAATTCTTACATACAAGAAGTCAAGTCAACAGTTCCATGGATCACACAAGTGAGAGCTGATCTGGGAAAGGCACAAATGGGTCCGACAGAGATTGAGGATAGAAGAACGTACAGAAACAAAATACATATGTGGAACGTTACATAAGAGAGCGAAGTTTCGAGGAGATCGGGAACTATGTGGACGAAGGAAAGAAAGAAAATCCACGGAGAAAGGATGATAGAGATGTGGAGGATCAGAAAGAACACGCGAAAATAAGTCAGAATGCTTTGCGTGACCCAACCGGGTCTATACGCACTTAATAATATATATATTGTACATATAATGTAATGTAATATACATACATATGGAATGCTTATATTGCCTCATAGTTGGGAAATACGTTAAAATAAAAAACCATCTTAATGTTTGGTTAACAACTATCCAAAAGTATATTTTGGCTATACAGGGAGTCCGTTAATTAATGGTACACAGCAAAACTACAGTTTGTTTGGGTGAAAATATTGCGATTTGACCAAACTTACCTTAATCCAAATGGTACTAGTGACCAAGATACAGGGTGTTAAAGTTATAATTTTATTTTCAATTTTCGTCAATAAATTTCTTAAAAAGTGTCTTCTTGAATAAAATTTGGTAATGGGGAGGTTTTTTAAGATAAGAAATTGAAATGTTTTGTAATGTTGACATTTTATATAGACATGTTTACGACACTTTTCTACGTTTGAAAGGTCACAACTTTTTTGCTCCTTTGTGTATCTGCATTTTTAATGAAAATATTATTTTGTACACCTTTTTTACGTAAATAAGGTATACTTTGCAAATGTCGCTCCGAGTTACCGTTTTCTAGATATCTGCGTTTAAATTGTTCATTACACTCTTTTAAATTGCGCGTTTGAAATGGAACACTTTTCTTAGAATAGGTAAGCTATGATTAAAACAAATATATCGAATATATCGGAAAGTGAAACGCCCTATTGATGGATAAGGCGCTACTTAAATCCCGAGACGATTTGCGTCGATCTTGTAAAGCGAGTCGCTCTAAATATAAATCGGTTCTTAAACTTGTACGCCGTTTTCTTCCTGCTTTCGCTTTAGTTTCGTAGAACCCTGTCTCCTTATACCTTTATAAGATAGTTTGCATTGAACATTTCGAATATTTAATTTTTTTCGCAATTACGAAAATATTGTTGTTGTGTATTGTTGTCAGTCAATTCATGTGTTTTAGAGATTGATACATCATTAAGCACACACAAATCAACAAGAAAATATATCGCATGAGACAAAACGGTACAATTTTCTATTAAATTTATGTGCAATGTCTGTATAGAACTATGAAATCGCCGACATGCAGAGAGGGAATAAAAATACCCGTTTAATAAGTCATAAAATCCTCATTTTAAACCGCTTTGTAAACGATACAAATATTTGCCCCGAATTTCCACCTTTTTTATAATGGCGAATTTTGTAATTCAAAAAATTGTACTAACTTGAGTATTATTTTCTGAAATGCTGATAAACTCCATTTGTATGTCTCTCATCTACACTATGATTTTACCCATCCCAGCTTGAAATAAAAAAAATCAATGCATATTTGATAGTACATTGCAACTACGAATAAAAACAAGATATGTTAATGCTTGCTAACAATTTATTCTATATCAACGAAACATGAGATTTCGATATAGAATTTCTCCAACGCTTAAATATTTAGACACACTGAGCATGTTATTGACAATGGAAAATTATTGGAACGTACATAAAGAAAATTGTCCCTGCTTCAACAACTGTTACGTACGTAAGGATGTAGCCTAGATACTAAACGAAACTAAAATTTAATAAATCCCTAAAAGCGAACGTGTGTATTTCATTTATTCCCGCAAAAGTATTCGAATAAATATGGAAATTTCGCCTTAATATAATGAACGGAATGCGTCCTCGTCGGACGCGAATATCCGGAGTTGTAAATCACGAGAAGGAAGAAAAAAATATCCCGTTAAAATGTAAAAGTGACAGGGGTACGGTTTGGATTTGTTAGCGCCGGCTCCTGAAATTTATCCTATTTGAATAAGTTACATTTTTAAGTATGCCGACATAATAGGTCTTTTGCGGTTACGGAGAATACTTTAAATGGAAATTGCGGATACATCTGGCATTAAAATGTGGTTAAAATGAGTTCGAAGATTGTAAAGTGAACTAGTGTGAAGTGAAGAGAAATAATGTCTCGATATATTCATTACTCTCATTTAAGTGACTTGTTTTTGATGTTATTTATTTTCGATTTTTTTTAAGAGAAAGAAAAATCCCCTTCAAGAAAAATCTTGTTGCGCCAAAAAGGAACCGATATCAAAACAAAAAATATCCAACTATATATATATATATATATATATATATATATATATATATATATATATATATATATATATATATATATATATATATATATATATATATTATTATTCACGTGTGGGCCCTGTTGGACCAAGCGAAGTACAATTAGAGGCGTTTGTTGTTATTAGCCTTCCTTTGAGCCCATACTAATTTCATTCTTTCGCTATGAGCTTTTTTCCTTTCGTCAGACCAAGTTGTTCCAGTCTTCTTACATTTTTCTCTCTGGCCAACCTTCCAAACGTTAACCTTGTGTCTGAAACAGCCTCTATCCTGAATTTCACTTTGTGTAATATTTGCTGATCTTAGGTCCTCTTTAATTGCAGCAATCCATTTAATTATTCCTACTTTAGCTCTACTCCTATTTTCATAAAATTCGACTATTTGTCTAATTAGCCTACTCGGATTCATCCGTTTGATGTGTCCGTAAAACTTAAGTCTTCTTTTTCTCATATCGCTATGTATATCTATGTATTGTTTGATTTCTTGGTTTTCTCGAAGTCGGTATGTTGCTTTTTATGTGCTATTTATTTGTTTGGGGCCTAGGATTTTTCTTATGATTTTTCTTTCCTTCTTTTCAATGTCCTCGATGCCCCTCTTTCTGTTCAAAATGAGTGTTTCTGCAGCATATAGACATTCTGGCTTAATAACCGTGTTGTAATGTCTCAGTTTTGTGTTTTTAGATAGGCATTTTTTGTTGTAAATATTTTGTGTAAGTCTCAATGCCGTTTCCATTTTCTGACATCTACCATTATTGTCCGCTTTTTCCAACCCATTTTCCATGATTATTTCACCCAAATATTTGAATTGAGAGACTCGTCTGATGTTACCATATTTTGTTTTTAGAAATGGTGTCCTTAGTCTGTTGCAGGTCATGTATTGCGTCTTTTCAAAGGAAATTTGGAGTCCTACCTTTTCTGCTGTTTCTTTTAGGATTTCAATCTGTTTCTGTGCCGTTAATACATCTTGAGCTAAAATTGCTAGATCATCAGCAAATGCCAGACAATCAATTTTGATGTTGGTTCTCCCCAGTTTAATGGGCTGGTCAATATTCAGTGCCGACTTTTTTTCACGCCACTCCTGTATTACTTTTTCTAGAACACAGTTAAATAAGAGTGGCGGAAGTCCATCCCATTGTCTCACACCAGTTTTAATTTCGAAGGGCTCTGAGATGTCACCCATGAATTTAACTTTTGACCTCGTGTTAGTTAACGTTGCTTTAATAATTGCCAGCGTTTTCAGATCTAGTCCTTGTACTTTCAAGATTCGGAATAAAGATTCACGGTCAATAGAATCATATGCTTTTTTGAAATCCACAAATGTACAGACGAGATTTTTATTGTACAGTTTTTGATGTCTTAGAATCAACTTTAGATTCAGGATCTGTTCAGGGCAGGATCTGCCCGGTCGAAAACCTGCACCAATGTTCACCAATCACCATTCACCAATGTTCGGTTTTAACTGTCCCTGTGCTCTGTCTAGTAGACATTGAGATAGAATCTTGTAACAAACTGGGAGAAGAGATATTCCTCTATAGTTGTTTACATCCGTTCTATCTCCTTTCTTATGTAGTGGATGGATTAGAGCATCTTTCCAGTCTTCCGGAATCCGTTCGGTTCGCCAAACTTCTTGTAGAATTTTGGTTATTTCCTTGATTGTACCTGGACCAGCGGATTTCAAAAGTTCAGCAGTGATTCCATCTTCACCAGAAGCTTTGTTATTTTTAAGCCGCTTGATTTGCCTAATTATTTCCGCTTCATTCGGTGGTAATGAACCTGGGTTTGTTTGCTTAGGGTTTAGTGTTGGTAATTTGTTTAAGGGCTCAGGACAGTTTAGTATTTGTTCAAAATATTTTGCAATTATCTTGGTTATTTAGAGCTAATTGTCCGTTTTCCTTTTGAAAGCATAGACTCTGCGGTTGATAGCCTGTTAATTTAGTTTTAAATATTTTGTAAAAGTTTCGGATGATATTTTTTTGGAAATCTTTTTCTATTTCATTAAGTTGATTGTTTTCAGATTTTCTTTTAGTTTGTCTAATTAGCTTCGATGTTTCTTTTCTTACTTCCAAAAAGATGTTATAGTTTATTGCTGTTTTTTGACTGTTCCAATCTTTGAATGCTTCACTTCGGCTTAATACTGCTTGCTCGCAAACTTCATCCCACCACCGATGTTTCTACGTTTTTGTAAAGGGACCAACTTTAAGGCTGTTTTAATAATTTTTTGTTTCAATTCTTGCCAGTTCTGTGCTGGTTGTTTATCAAGTTCTTCTGTTAGGGCTGGTTTTATTTTCGTTGGGTCAAACTTTGGTATTAGCAGCCGCTTTTGAATAAGTTTTCGAGGTTTTAAGCTAAGTTTGATTCTAGTCAAGTAGTGATCCGTGTCTATATTTGCTCCTTTCCTGACTTGAACATTCAAAATCTCTTTATAATTGGGGTACGAAATGGCAACATGGTCAATTTGAAATTCACCCATGTACATGTTTGGGCACCTCCAGGTCTTTTGTTTTGTTATATTCTTCTTAAAATGGGTTGACATTATTTTTAGATTAAACTGCGAACATAGTTCAACCAATCTTCTACCATTATGGTTAGTCCATTTATGAGCGGGAAAACTGCCGACTGTTTTCCTGTACTTTTTTTCTTTCCCTAGCTGGGCGTTGAAATCACCCAATAGGATGTTTACATGGTGAGAGGGAATTTTAGAGATAGTCTTTTCCAGAACTTCCCAGGACTTATTTACTTTTTCAGGATTAGATTTATTTTCTTCGTTAACTGGGAAGTGTGCATTGATTAATGTATAGTTTTTGTTAGCACACTTGAGGGATAGTGTCATAAGTCGATTATTTACTGGCTGGACATTTGTTATAGAACCAAGAATGTTTCTTGAGACAGCGAAAGCAACACCGAGATGTGGTGTATTTTTGAGTATTCTGTTGTCCGTTTTACTTTTAAAAAGTCTGTAGTTGCCAAATTCCAAGGTGTTATCATCTATCAATCTGGTTTCTTGCAAAGCTAAAATTTGGATTTTTTGCTGATTTAATGTTCGCCCCAATTCGTGTAGTTTTCCTGGACGCAGGAGAGAATTGATATTTACCGTTCCAAAGAAAGTTTTTATTTTCGGTTTCAAACGTTGGCCAGAGGTTTCCGACTCCCTCTGAAAGATTTTGCGTTTAAGCCCGGACGCCCCAGAATCCGAAAGTCCAGTTGTACCAGCAAAGCTGGCAGAGGATTGTCTACCTCCTGGGGTAATTTTGTAAATACTAGAACGCTTCATCTTGTACTTTGGATTAAAGGTTTGAACCATGACGGTTCAGAGGTTAAGACTGGAGGGGTTAGTTCCAGAATTTAAATATCAGCTGCACCACTGGTGAACAGACGCTGACCACTCAGCCTTATTACCATTACTTACTTTAGTTTAAAGCATATTGTCTTTGTCACATTATGAGGTATTTTTTGACACTAAACCACATCACGTAGTTTCAGATAATTATTCCAGTTTGAAAAGGGACAAGCTGTTTGTATGAAATTTATGATCACATCGATTAGATAGTGTGAGGATCATAGTTATGCCTGAATACGAGACTATGGTCATCCCAAGACTTGACAAACAGATTCTAAGTCGCTGTGCTGTACAAAATCGACATGAAAATAACAAGCATGTGCTTGATATTCTGGCAACTATAAGTGGGACTTTCTCGAAAATAACTATTAATTTATACTTACTTGCGATGAGGATGCGTTCTTTCATTCTTATTGCGCACCATAAGATGCGTTGCTTAGAATAGTGACGATCTAAATGCACCCGGAATTTGAATTATATTTGTTTAGTGATGAGCTTAGATTGCATTTAGGTAGTTATAATGAACGTAGAAGGATCAGACATATTCTGGTTGAAAGGCTGAATATACATTTTTTCATTAAAACAATCTAATAGCATAGATTTACAACAGCATATAATATACCGTCTTGAGAATTCTTGTGTCATGATTATCGTGATGTGCTTGTTAATCCTCTAACTAACTACCTTGTTAATATGGACATATTCACCAATCTTCTGATACTTTATTAGAGCTATTAGTCTATATATTTTATTCAAAGTTTATATCCACCTCTCTTCAACAGTACTCCCTGCTTGCGGCTTTATGGTTTTTCAATTGTTTAATGACTTTTATAATTTTTCCAAGACTTATGCTCCTCGTATATTTTCTTCATATTTGTATAATATGCTTCTACCTAACTCTTTTTCGTATCTGTTACCTCATTTGAACTCTTTGAACTATTATCTAAATAGATTTCTTATAATTTCCTATCTGTCTATGAGTCGAATAAATGTCTCATTAATTAATAATTTAGTTATATCGAATGAAAGTGGAATTTCCTGTTTTTTTTTTGTATGATTATATAACATCACTATTTTTATTATTATTCTCTAATATATTTTTTCCACTGATTAAACTTACCAAATTAATTGCGTTATATATAACATATGCAGTTATGGCCAAAAAAATAAGACTACTATTTAGAAATCATAAGTTTATTTTGTATCAACGAATAAACTAGGACAAGGCAGTTTATATATACACCAAATAAAGTAATTGATTGACACATCTACATATAAACAAAAAAATAATGTAAACCAAATTTCAAAAAATACTGCGGCACATCGTTTGGAGGTATGGAGTCCATAAGATTGCAACAATCTTCAACCGGAATAGAATACTAGATTTCTTGAACAGTCTCCCATAATTTTTAGGAATTTAATGTTTCCCTTAAAGTTACACGCGTTTCAAATTTGCTTTAGGATTCATGTCCGGTGAATGAGATGGCCAAAGTAAACAAACAATATTGTGGGTATCCAACCAAGTTTTCCCACTTTTAGCGGTGTCTTTAGAAACATGTCGTGCTGGAAGTTCCACCGTAATGGCATATGTTCTTCGTCATAAAGCAACATAATATTCTGTAATATGTTTAAGTACATTTCTTTGGTCATGTTTTATTTTATCCAATGAATTGGACCAATTCCGGTATATGAAAATGAACCCCAAATGTTAAAATTGTCTGTCCATATTTGACTCAACCAATAGTATTTTTTGGATTCAAATGTTCATTCACCCTACGCCGAACACGTACCCTTCCATCATTATCAAATAAATTTATTTTAGTTTCGTCGGAACAAAAGATCATTTTCCCAATGTTCCCTATTTAAATTATTTCGTGCAAACTCTTTATGTTGTTTTAAGTGTTTTTATATTCAAATAGAGAACTTTTCTTGCAATCCTGCCATTATAGCCCAATTGTTGGAAGAGTCCCCTAATACTTCTCGTACTGATGTAACTATAATTCCCGTTTGGCAACCTTTGAAAGCAAAAAAGGATTTTTACATACTTAGACGAGCATCTTCTCGACTAGAAGTTTTTCGTTTCCAGCCTCGAAACTCTAGTTTTTGCCCCATGATATTTTCTTTTAGTACCTTTAAAACAATGCAAGGAGATCTTTTTAAAGTTTGACAAATATATTTATAAGATTTTTTCTGTTCTCACAGTTGCAAAATTAGCAGGCGTTCTTCGTCAGTACAATATTTAGTACGACCCATTTTTTTTAAAATGTTTGTATACACAGACAAGTTTCACTAATAATGCCAATCCAACAATAAAAACCAATTTCTGATTAAATGTAAGTCAACGTTATAAACATATTTCAACACTAAATTTTTTTGACCCCATTATTTTTTAAATGCTATTCGCGGCTGTATTTTATCTTGCGATTATTTTTTGTTTCAAATATTTATTAAGACGGTGAATGATAAGAAAAGTATTTTTGTAGCATTTTATTTTAAGACATCCAAGAAACTGTATAACTTGAAAGCCTATTTTCTAAATAATACTCTTATAATAGTAGAGACTGGACTTGTTAAAAAGATAAGCGAATAAAGCGTTTCATGCAATGGCGTGCGCCACCACTTGATTTTATGAAAATAACTATATCGCCAAAATATTAATAAATCTGATCAATTCTTCTGTTGGAAACTTTGGTGTGAAATACTAAACTTGAAGAGATTTACCACTAAACACCAAAACGCTTTTTTTAATCTGCTCGGCGCACGTTTCGCTAACCATGTTAGCATCATCAGGAGATCAAATCATCACCAGATTAAATCATCTCCTGATGATGCTAACATGGTTAGCGAAACGTGCGTTGAGCAGTTCAAAAAAGCGTTTTGGTGTTTAGTGGTAAATCTCTTCAAGTTTACTAATAAATTAATTTCAATTAATTTTTTATGACTAAATTGGATTCTTTCGTTTTTTTATGTGGTTTAATGGTAAAAAAGTAACAGTAAACAAACTATAAAGCTAAGGTTAGTAATAACTCATTTTTCTATAGAACGAGTCAGTAGTGTACGACTATAACTAAACACATTTGTAATCAGTGACGTTGCCCAAGCTCTGACAAAAGTCTGCTCCCTAATGATAAGCGTACAAAAATAGTATTAATTCATATAGAATAGTAAAATAAATTTTTCAAACATATTATCTAAGTGAGAGTTCTGTTTTTCTAATAAATGGAAAACTTACCTACAGAATTCAGTCAAAAACCGTAAGGATCCTTACCTGAAAAAAGAAACAAAAACCCATGAGACATACAGAAAAGAAACAAATTTCTTATAATTAGCTTTCTAGGTACTTCTTATAGACACTTCATTAATCAAAATTGTAAAAACTTGTTTGTCTAAAGCAGTATAAATATAATAATATAGTAATATAGTTGCAAACCTCCGCTCCGCATTAACTCCCACCACCATATTTCAAACTATTCCTGACGTTTAATCTAACGGCCCTCCTAATAAATAAAAACTTCCATTAAAAATTTAAAGAAAATATACACTGACTGGACCGGTTTCAAAAATTGAAAATGCCATCGCAATAAAAATTCCCAAATTAGTTTCGTTGGCATTCATAATTTATCGTTCTCCATTCTCCAGAAAGCTGGTTTTTCGTCTTGACTTGGGAGCTTCTGGGAGTGGCTGGGAAACAACTCGACTTAAATAAGTTTATAATCGGGAAGATAGTTTAAACTCTGAACTTTCGTGCGCCATCAACAAAAGGAATTGTTTAGTTGTCGCCCGTTCCATTAGAGAGTATCTCGGGGTTAATTGAATTGATTTAGGGTTAACTATGTTAATTTGCATCCGTATTTATGTCTCCAAATATCATTGCAGCATTTCCGAATTTCCATTTTCTGCTAATTAACTGAAACTTCTTAATAACTTGATATAGCAGATCAATCAGTTTCGAAAGCTAATAAGTATATTAATAATTTTCATTATTATTACTTCAATTACGAAACGTAGGGGTGATTGCAATTTACAACATAGTACATATATTATGCATGTGTGGTTTTAAAGTGTCTATATTTTTTCCTATTTCCTGATGGGTTCCATGGTACGGCTGAATAGATAATAGTTGTAACCGGCTGTCTTTGAGAGAGTATGACGTAATCGTTTATATTTCCTCGAATACATACTGGGCCTTCAAATGCCCAGTATATTTCAAAAACATGTCTTTATAAATCTTTGAAGTTTTTCTTGCTGTAGGAATCATCCCTGTTTCAGGACCATAAAGCAGCACTGAATTCACTGTCGCGTTCTTCTTAATTTTGGTAGATATGCTTAAATTTTTTCAGCCCCGAATTTTTCTCATGATGGTACATATTTTTCTCGCCATTCTTTGTTGAATATCTATTGTTGTTCCTCCATTATTTGAGATGGTGAATTTTTCTACGGTTTCTAATTTTGTCTTCAATGTTTATGATTGCGGTGTTAATTATTAAAAGTTTTCTCTTATTTCTGTTAATGTTAAAGCCAATATTCTTCGATTTTCGAAAATGTGTTGATTATGGGTGACCTGACCGGACGTATCGGTGATCAAAATGGGGGAGTGGAGGAATACCTGGGAAGGAGAAAGGACAAGGAATTATAATGGAGATAGAATAATAGAACTATGTATAGAAAACGACCTGATAATATCAAACACAAAATTTAAATAGTTGTAGATACATAAATACACTAGAGTAGAACCGGAAAGGAGAGAAAAATCAATAATAGACTATTTTCTGATAAGCAATCATAAATGGAGAAGTGTGAGGGATGTGAAAGTGACAAGACGAGCGGAGATCGAGAGCGATCATTATTTGGTGAAGATGGACATGGAAAAGACAAAAAAAGAAAAAATCAGATAAAAAAGGAAAGAGAGTAGAGGAGAAATTAAAAAGCTATACACTCAAGGAAACGAGGTACCAGAGCAAATACCAAGAAATAGTAAACAGAAAATTTGAAGAGCAAGAAGAAGGAAGAGGAGTGGAAGAAAAGTGGGTGTTTTTCATGGATATAATATTGGACGCTGAAAAACGACGTGCTGTGGAACGACAAAAATTGTAAATAAAAACATAAAGAAAACCGAATTGTAGACAAAGGAATTACAGCAGGATTAAGGGCAAAAAGGAAAAATGGAAAATATATCTCGATACAAAAAAAATGAAAATCACGAAATATATAAAGAAATACGAAAAGAAGTAAAGATAGAAGTGCAGAAAGTGAACTAACAATCATGGGTAAGATTTGGCGAAAAGCTGACTGAAAATTACTGATAAAACCAAAAGTTTTTCTACGGAACTCTAAAGCAGCTAAGACATAAAAATGAGTATAGTATGATGAATATAAAAAACAAGAACGGAAATGTAATTACGGAGGAAGATGAAGTAATGGAAAGATGGAGAAGATATTTTGGAGAATTGACTGACACGGAAACAAGTATATCAGAAGAACAAGAAAATCATATAGACGATATTCAAAAAACAGATGTCAATCATCAAAGTAGAAGGATGCAGAGTAGAAGGAAGAATCAAAGTAGAAGGATGCTCTCTAAGTTTAAAAAATCAAAAGCAAAATATCCGATTTTCTTAGATATTCAAGAAATCATATCTCGAAAACTAAAAGAGATAAATCAAAACGGGTGCCAGATTATTGATGCGCGTGGTTTGGAGCGTCAAATATCCGAAAATGAAGCGATTCTATATTTTGAAGTTTTGAAATTTCATCGAAAAATTTTCAAAGGGGGTACCATAGGAAAACATCAAAAAAGCGAAAGTCACTCAATTTCAATGAAACTAAGCCACAAGATGCAGAAAATTACGCGGAATCGAATGGCGAAAAGCGCAGTTTGATATCACGAACGGTTCTCTAGATATTCGCAGAAAACTGGTCGGCGAATGCAATTTTTGCAAAATGTCCGATTTTCTTAAATATTCAAGAAATCATATCTCGAAAACTAAAAGAGATAAATCAAAACGGGTGCCAGATTATTGATGCGCGTGGTTTGGGGCGTCAAATATCCGAAAATGAAGCGATTCTATTTTCTGAAGTTTTGAAATTTCATCGAAAAATTTTCAAAGGGGGGTACCATAGGAAAACATCAGAAAAGCGAAAGTCACTCAATTTCAATGAAACTAAGCCACAAGATGCAGAAAATTACGCGGAATCGAATGGCGAAAAGCGCAGTTTGATATCACGAACGGTTCTCTAGATATTCGCAGAAAACTGGTCGGCGAATGCAATTTTTGCAAAATGTCGGATTTTCTTCGATATTCAAAAAATCATATCTCGAAAACTAAAAGAGATAAATCAAAACGGGTGCCAGATTATTGATGCGCGTGGTTTGGAGCGTCAAATATCCGAAAATGAAGCGATTCTATTTTCTGAAGTTTTGAAATTTCATCGAAAAATTTTCAAAGGGGGGTACCATAGGAAAACATCAGAAAAGCGAAAGTCACTCAATTTCAATGAAACTAAGCCACAAGATGCAGAAAATTACGCGGAATCGAATGGCGAAAAGCGCAGTTTGATATCACAAACGGTTCTCTAGATATTCGCAGAAAACTGGTCGGAGAATGCAATTTTTGCAAAATGTTCGGTTTTCTTCGATTTTCAAAAAATCATATCTCGAAAACTAAAAGAGATAAATCAAAACGGGTGCCAGATTATTGATGCGCGTGGTTTGGAGCGTCAAATATCCGAAAATGAAGCGATTCTATTTTCTGAAGTTTTGAAATTTCATCGAAAAATTTTCAAAGGAAAACATCAGAAAAGCGAAAGTCACTCAATTTCAATGAAACTAAGCCACAAGATGCAGAAAATTACGCGGAATCGAATGGCGAATAGCGCAGTTTGATATCACAAACGGTTCTCTAGATATTCGCAGAAAACTGGTCGGAGAATGCGATTTTTGCAAAATGTTCGATTTTCTCCGATTTTCAAAAAATCATATCTCGAAAACTAAAAGAGATAAATCAAAACGGGTGCCAGATTATTGATGCGCGTAGTTTGGAGAGTCAAATATCCGAAAATGAAGCGATTCTATTTTCTGAAGTTTTGAAATTTGATCGAAAAATTTTCAAAGGGGTTACCCATAGGAAAACATCAGAAAAGCGAAAGTCACTCAATTTCAATGAAACTAAGCCACAAGATGCAGAAAATTACGCGGAATCGAATGGCGAAAAGCGCAGTTTGATATCACGAACGGTTCCCTAGATATTCGCAGAAAACTGGTCGGCGAATGCAATTTTTGCAAAATGTCCGATTTTCTTAGATATTCAAAAAATCATATCTCGAAAACTAAAAGAGATAAATCAAAACGGGTGCCAGATTATTGATGCGCGTGGTTTGGAGAGTCAAATATCCGAAAATGAAGCGATTCTATTTTCTGAAGTTTTGAAATTTCATCGAAAAATTATCAAAGGGGGGTACCATAGGAAAACATCAGAAAAGCGAAAGTCACTCAATTTCAATGAAACTAAGCCACAAGATGCAGAAAATTACGCGGAATCGAATGGCGAAAAGCGCAGTTTGATATCACGAACTGTTCTCTAGATATTCGCAGAAAACTGGTCGGCGAATGCAATTTTTGCAAAATGTCCAATTTTCTTAGATATTCAAGAAATCATATCTCGAAAACTAAAAGAGATAAATCAAAACGGGTGCCAGATTATTGATGCGCGTGGTTTGGAGAGTCAAATATCCGAAAATGAAGCGATTCTATTTTCTGAAGTTTTGAAATTTCATCGAAAAATTTTCAAAGGGAGTACCATAGGAAAACATCAGAAAAGCGAAAGTCACTCAATTTCAATGAAACTAAGCCACAAGATGCAGAAAATTACGCGGAATCGAATGGCGAAAAGCGCAGTTTGATATCACAAACGGTTCTCTAGATATTCGCAGAAAACTGGTCGGAGAATGCAATTTTTGCAAAATGTTCGATTTTCTTCGATTTTCAAAAAATCATATCTCGAAAACTAAAAGAGATAAATCAAAACGGGTGCCAGATTATTGATGCGCGTGGTTTGGAGCGTCAAATATCCGAAAATGAAGCGATTCTATATTTTGAAGTTTTGAAATTTCATCGAAAAATTTTCAAAGGGGGTACCATAGGAAAACATCAAAAAAGCGAAAGTCACTCAATTTCAATGAAACTAAGCCACAAGATGCAGAAAATTACGCGGAATCGAATGGCGAAAAGCGCAGTTTGATATCACGAACGGTTCTCTAGATATTCGCAGAAAACTGGTCGGCGAATGCAATTTTTGCAAAATGTCCGATTTTCTTAAATATTCAAGAAATCATATCTCGAAAACTAAAAGAGATAAATCAAAACGGGTGCCAGATTATTGATGCGCGTGGTTTGGGGCGTCAAATATCCGAAAATGAAGCGATTCTATTTTCTGAAGTTTTGAAATTTCATCGAAAAATTTTCAAAGGGGGGTACCATAGGAAAACATCAGAAAAGCGAAAGTCACTCAATTTCAATGAAACTAAGCCACAAGATGCAGAAAATTACGCGGAATCGAATGGCGAAAAGCGCAGTTTGATATCACAAACGGTTCTCTAGATATTCGCAGAAAACTGGTCGGAGAATGCAATTTTTGCAAAATGTTCGGTTTTCTTCGATTTTCAAAAAATCATATCTCGAAAACTAAAAGAGATAAATCAAAACGGGTGCCAGATTATTGATGCGCGTGGTTTGGTGCGTCAAATATCCGAAAATGAAGCGATTCTATTTTCTGAAGTTTTGAAATTTCATCGAAAAATTTTCAAAGGAAAACATCAGAAAAGCGAAAGTCACTCAATTTCAATGAAACTAAGCCACAAGATGCAGAAAATTACGCGGAATCGAATGGCGAATAGCGCAGTTTGATATCACAAACGGTTCTCTAGATATTCGCAGAAAACTGGTCGGAGAATGCGATTTTTGCAAAATGTTCGATTTTCTCCGATTTTCAAAAAATCATATCTCGAAAACTAAAAGAGATAAATCAAAACGGGTGCCAGATTATTGATGCGCGTAGTTTGGAGAGTCAAATATCCGAAAATGAAGCGATTCTATTTTCTGAAGTTTTGAAATTTGATCGAAAAATTTTCAAAGGGGTTACCATAGGAAAACATCAAAAAAGCGAAAGTCACTCAATTTCAATGAAACTAAGCCACAAGATGCAGAAAATTACGCGGAATCGAATGGCGAAAAGCGCAGTTTGATATCACGAACGGTTCTCTAGATATTCGCAGAAAACTGGTCGGCGAATGCAATTTTTGCAAAATATCCGATTTTCTTAGATATTCAAGAAATCATATCTCGAAAACTAAAAGAGATAAATCAAAACGGGTGCCAGATTATTGATGCGCGTGGTTTGGAGCGTCAAATATCCGAAAATGAAGCGATTCTATTTTCTGAAGTTTTGAAATTTCATTGAAAAATTTTCAAAGGGGGGTACCATAGGAAAACATCAAAAAAAGCGAAAGTCACTCAATTTCAATGAAACTAAGCCACAAGATGCAGAAAATTACGCGGAATCGAATGGCGAAAAGCGCAGTTTGATATCACAAACGGTTCTCTAGATATTCGCAGAAAACTGGTCGGCGAATGCAATTTTGCAAAATATCCGATTTTCTTAGATATTCAAGAAATCATATCTCGAAAACTAAAAGAGATAAATCAAAACGGGTGCCAGATTATTGATGCGCGTGGTTTGGAGCGTCAAATATCCGAAAATGAAGCGATTCTATTTTCTGAAGTTTTGAAATTTCATCGAAAAATTTTCAAAGGGGGGTACTATAGGAAAACATCAGAAAAGCGAAAGTCACTCAATTTCAATGAAACTAAGCCACAAGATGCAGAAAATTACGCGGAATCGAATGGCGAAAAGCGCAGTTTGATATCACGAACGGTTCTCTAGATATTCGCAGAAAACTGGTCGGCGAATGCAATTTTTGCAAAATATCCGATTTTCTTAGATATTCAAGAAATCATATCTCGAAAACTAAAAGAGATAAATCAAAACGGGTGCCAGATTATTGATGCGCGTGGTTTGGAGCGTCAAATATCCGAAAATGAAGCGATTCTATTTTCTGAAGTTTTGAAATTTCATCGAAAAATTTTCAAAGGGGGGTACCATAGGAAAACATCAGAAAAGAGAAAATCACTCAATTTCAATGAAAATAAGCCACAAGATCCAGAAAATTACGCGGAATCGAATGGCGAAAAGCGCAGTTTGATATCACGAACGGTTCCCTAGATATTCGCAGAAAACTGGTCGGCGAATGCAATTTTTGCAAAATGTCCGATTTTCTTAGATATTCAAGAAATCATATCTCGAAAACTAAAAGAGATAAATCAAAATGGGTGCCAGATTATTGATGCGCGTGGTTTGGAGCGTCAAATATCCGAAAATGAAGCGATTCTATTTTCTGAAGTTTTGAAATTTCATCGAAAAATTTTCAAAGGGGGTACCATAGGAAAACATCAGAAAAGCGAAAGTCACTCAATTTCAATAAAACTAAGCCGCAAGGTGCAGAAAATTACGCGGAATCGAATGGCGAAAAGCGCAGTTTAATATCACGAACGGTTCCCTAGATATTCGCAGAAAACTGGTCGGCGAATGCAATCTTTGCAAAATGTCCGATTTTCTTAGAAATTCAAAAAATCATATCTCGAAAACTAAAAGAGATAAATCACAACGGGTGCCAGATTATTGATGCGCGTGGTTTGGAGAGTCAAATATCCGAAAATGAAGGGATTCTATTTTCTGAAGTTTTGAAATTTCATCGAAAAATTTTCAAAGGGGGGTACCATAGGAAAATATCAGAAAAGCGAAAGTCGCTCAATTTCAATGAAACTAAGCAACAAGATGCAGAAAATTACGCGGAATCGAATGGCGAAAAGCGCAGTTTGATATCACGAACGGTTCTCTAGATATTCGCAGAAAACTGGTCGGCGAATGCAATTTTTGCAAAATATCCGATTTTCTTAGATATTCAAGAAATCATATCTCGAAAACTAAAAGAGATAAATCAAAACGGGTGCCAGATTATTGATGCGCGTGGTTTGGAGCGTCAAATATCCGAAAATGAAGCGATTCTATTTTCTGAAGTTTTGAAATTTCATCGAAAAATTTTCAAAGGGGGTACCATAGGAAAACATCAGAAAAGAGAAAATCACTCAATTTCAATGAAAATAAGCCACAAGATCCAGAAAATTACGCGGAATCGAATGGCGAAAAGCGCAGTTTGATATCACGAACGGTCCTCTAGATATTCGCAGAAAACTGGTCGGCGAATGCAATTTTTGCAAAATGTCCGATTTTCTTAGATATTCAAGAAATCATATCTCGAAAACTAAAAGAGATAAATCAAAACGGGTGCCAGATTATTGATGCGCTTGGTTTGGAGCGTCAAATATCCGAAAATGAAGCGATTCTATTTTCTGAAGTTTTGAAATTTCATCGAAAAATTTTCAAAGGGGGTACCATAGGAAAACATCAGAAAAGCGAAAGTCACTCAATTTCAATGAAACTAAGCCACAAGATGCAGAAAATTACGCGGAATCGAATGGCGAAAAGCGCAGTTTGATATCACAAACGGTTCTCTAGATATTCGCAGAAAACTGGTCGGAGAATGCGATTTTTGCAAAATGTTCGATTTTCTCCGATTTTCAAAAAATCATATCTCGAAAACTAAAAGAGATAAATCAAAACGGGTGCCAGATTATTGATGCGCGTGGTTTGGAGAGTCAAATATCCGAAAATGAAGCGATTCTAATTTCTGAAGTTTTGAAATTTGATCGAAAAATTTTCAAAGGGGGTACCATAGGAAAACATCAGAAAAGCGAAAGTCACTCAATTTCAATGAAACTAAGCCACAAGATGCAGAAAATTACGCGGAATCGAATGGCGAAAAGCGCAGTTTGATATCACAAACGGTTCTCTAGATATTCGCAGAAAACTGGTCGGAGAATGCAATTTTTGCAAAATGTTCGGTTTTCTTCGATTTTCAAAAAATCATATCTCGAAAACTAAAAGAGATAAATCAAAACGGGTGCCAGATTATTGATGCGCGTGGTTTGGAGCGTCAAATATCCGAAAATGAAGCGATTCTATTTTCTGAAGTTTTGAAATTTCATCGAAAAATTTTCAAAGGAAAACATCAGAAAAGCGAAAGTCACTCAATTTCAATGAAACTAAGCCACAAGATGCAGAAAATTACGCGGAATCGAATGGCGAATAGCGCAGTTTGATATCACAAACGGTTCTCTAGATATTCGCAGAAAACTGGTCGGAGAATGCGATTTTTGCAAAATGTTCGATTTTCTCCGATTTTCAAAAAATCATATCTCGAAAACTAAAAGAGATAAATCAAAACGGGTGCCAGATTATTGATGCGCGTAGTTTGGAGAGTCAAATATCCGAAAATGAAGCGATTCTATTTTCTGAAGTTTTGAAATTTGATCGAAAAATTTTCAAAGGGGTTACCATAGGAAAACATCAGAAAAGCGAAAGTCACTCAATTTCAATGAAACTAAGCCACAAGATGCAGAAAATTACGCGGAATCGAATGGCGAAAAGCGCAGTTTGATATCACGAACGGTTCCCTAGATATTCGCAGAAAACTGGTCGGCGAATGCAATTTTTGCAAAATGTCCGATTTTCTTAGATATTCAAAAAATCATATCTCGAAAACTAAAAGAGATAAATCAAAACGGGTGCCAGATTATTGATGCGCGTGGTTTGGAGAGTCAAATATCCGAAAATGAAGCGATTCTATTTTCTGAAGTTTTGAAATTTCATCGAAAAATTATCAAAGGGGGGTACCATAGGAAAACATCAGAAAAGCGAAAGTCACTCAATTTCAATGAAACTAAGCCACAAGATGCAGAAAATTACGCGGAATCGAATGGCGAAAAGCGCAGTTTGATATCACGAACTGTTCTCTAGATATTCGCAGAAAACTGGTCGGCGAATGCAATTTTTGCAAAATGTCCAATTTTCTTAGATATTCAAGAAATCATATCTCGAAAACTAAAAGAGATAAATCAAAACGGGTGCCAGATTATTGATGCGCGTGGTTTGGAGAGTCAAATATCCGAAAATGAAGCGATTCTATTTTCTGAAGTTTTGAAATTTCATCGAAAAATTTTCAAAGGGGAGTACCATAGGAAAACATCAGAAAAGCGAAAGTCACTCAATTTCAATGAAACTAAGCCACAAGATGCAGAAAATTACGCGGAATCGAATGGCGAAAAGCGCAGTTTGATATCACAAACGGTTCTCTAGATATTCGCAGAAAACTGGTCGGAGAATGCAATTTTTGCAAAATGTTCGATTTTCTTCGATTTTCAAAAAATCATATCTCGAAAACTAAAAGAGATAAATCAAAACGGGTGCCAGATTATTGATGCGCGTGGTTTGGAGCGTCAAATATCCGAAAATGAAGCGATTCTATATTTTGAAGTTTTGAAATTTCATCGAAAAATTTTCAAAGGGGGGTACCATAGGAAAACATCAAAAAAGCGAAAGTCACTCAATTTCAATGAAACTAAGCCACAAGATGCAGAAAATTACGCGGAATCGAATGGCGAAAAGCGCAGTTTGATATCACGAACGGTTCTCTAGATATTCGCAGAAAACTGGTCGGCGAATGCAATTTTTGCAAAATGTCCGATTTTCTTAAATATTCAAGAAATCATATCTCGAAAACTAAAAGAGATAAATCAAAACGGGTGCCAGATTATTGATGCGAGTGGTTTGGGGCGTCAAATATCCGAAAATGAAGCGATTCTATTTTCTGAAGTTTTGAAATTTCATCGAAAAATTTTCAAAGGGGGTACCATAGGAAAACATCAGAAAAGCGAAAGTCACTCAATTTCAATGAAACTAAGCCACAAGATGCAGAAAATTACGCGGAATCGAATGGCGAAAAGCGCAGTTTGATATCACAAACGGTTCTCTAGATATTCGCAGAAAACTGGTCGGAGAATGCAATTTTTGCAAAATGTTCGGTTTTCTTCGATTTTCAAAAAATCATATCTCGAAAACTAAAAGAGATAAATCAAAACGGGTGCCAGATTATTGATGCGCGTGGTTTGGTGCGTCAAATATCCGAAAATGAAGCGATTCTATTTTCTGAAGTTTTGAAATTTCATCGAAAAATTTTCAAAGGAAAACATCAGAAAAGCGAAAGTCACTCAATTTCAATGAAACTAAGCCACAAGATGCAGAAAATTACGCGGAATCGAATGGCGAATAGCGCAGTTTGATATCACAAACGGTTCTCTAGATATTCGCAGAAAACTGGTCGGAGAATGCGATTTTTGCAAAATGTTCGATTTTCTCCGATTTTCAAAAAATCATATCTCGAAAACTAAAAGAGATAAATCAAAACGGGTGCCAGATTATTGATGCGCGTAGTTTGGAGAGTCAAATATCCGAAAATGAAGCGATTCTATTTTCTGAAGTTTTGAAATTTGATCGAAAAATTTTCAAAGGGGTTACCATAGGAAAACATCAAAAAAGCGAAAGTCACTCAATTTCAATGAAACTAAGCCACAAGATGCAGAAAATTACGCGGAATCGAATGGCGAAAAGCGCAGTTTGATATCACGAACGGTTCTCTAGATATTCGCAGAAAACTGGTCGGCGAATGCAATTTTTGCAAAATATCCGATTTTCTTAGATATTCAAGAAATCATATCTCGAAAACTAAAAGAGATAAATCAAAACGGGTGCCAGATTATTGATGCGCGTGGTTTGGAGCGTCAAATATCCGAAAATGAAGCGATTCTATTTTCTGAAGTTTTGAAATTTCATTGAAAAATTTTCAAAGGGGGGTACCATAGGAAAACATCAAAAAAAGCGAAAGTCACTCAATTTCAATGAAACTAAGCCACAAGATGCAGAAAATTACGCGGAATCGAATGGCGAAAAGCGCAGTTTGATATCACAAACGGTTCTCTAGATATTCGCAGAAAACTGGTCGGCGAATGCAATTTTTGCAAAATATCCGATTTTCTTAGATATTCAAGAAATCATATCTCGAAAACTAAAAGAGATAAATCAAAACGGGTGCCAGATTATTGATGCGCGTGGTTTGGAGCGTCAAATATCCGAAAATGAAGCGATTCTATTTTCTGAAGTTTTGAAATTTCATCGAAAAATTTTCAAAAGGGGTACTATAGGAAAACATCAGAAAAGCGAAAGTCACTCAATTTCAATGAAACTAAGCCACAAGATGCAGAAAATTACGCGGAATCGAATGGCGAAAAGCGCAGTTTGATATCACGAACGGTTCTCTAGATATTCGCAGAAAACTGGTCGGCGAATGCAATTTTTGCAAAATATCCGATTTTCTTAGATATTCAAGAAATCATATCTCGAAAACTAAAAGAGATAAATCAAAACGGGTGCCAGATTATTGATGCGCGTGGTTTGGAGCGTCAAATATCCGAAAATGAAGCGATTCTATTTTCTGAAGTTTTGAAATTTCATCGAAAAATTTTCAAAGGGGGTACCATAGGAAAACATCAGAAAAGAGAAAATCACTCAATTTCAATGAAAATAAGCCACAAGATCCAGAAAATTACGCGGAATCGAATGGCGAAAAGCGCAGTTTGATATCACGAACGGTTCCCTAGATATTCGCAGAAAACTGGTCGGCGAATGCAATTTTTGCAAAATGTCCGATTTTCTTAGATATTCAAGAAATCATATCTCGAAAACTAAAAGAGATAAATCAAAATGGGTGCCAGATTATTGATGCGCGTGGTTTGGAGCGTCAAATATCCGAAAATGAAGCGATTCTATTTTCTGAAGTTTTGAAATTTCATCGAAAAATTTTCAAAGGGGGTACCATAGGAAAACATCAGAAAAGCGAAAGTCACTCAATTTCAATAAAACTAAGCCGCAAGGTGCAGAAAATTACGCGGAATCGAATGGCGAAAAGCGCAGTTTAATATCACGAACGGTTCCCTAGATATTCGCAGAAAACTGGTCGGCGAATGCAATCTTTGCAAAATGTCCGATTTTCTTAGAAATTCAAAAAATCATATCTCGAAAACTAAAAGAGATAAATCACAACGGGTGCCAGATTATTGATGCGCGTGGTTTGGAGAGTCAAATATCCGAAAATGAAGGGATTCTATTTTCTGAAGTTTTGAAATTTCATCGAAAAATTTTCAAAGGGGGTACCATAGGAAAATATCAGAAAAGCGAAAGTCGCTCAATTTCAATGAAACTAAGCAACAAGATGCAGAAAATTACGCGGAATCGAATGGCGAAAAGCGCAGTTTGATATCACGAACGGTTCTCTAGATATTCGCAGAAAACTGGTCGGCGAATGCAATTTTTGCAAAATATCCGATTTTCTTAGATATTCAAGAAATCATATCTCGAAAACTAAAAGAGATAAATCAAAACGGGTGCCAGATTATTGATGCGCGTGGTTTGGAGCGTCAAATATCCGAAAATGAAGCGATTCTATTTTCTGAAGTTTTGAAATTTCATCGAAAAATTTTCAAAGGGGGTACCATAGGAAAACATCAGAAAAGAGAAAATCACTCAATTTCAATGAAAATAAGCCACAAGATCCAGAAAATTACGCGGAATCGAATGGCGAAAAGCGCAGTTTGATATCACGAACGGTCCTCTAGATATTCGCAGAAAACTGGTCGGCGAATGCAATTTTTGCAAAATGTCCGATTTTCTTAGATATTCAAGAAATCATATCTCGAAAACTAAAAGAGATAAATCAAAACGGGTGCCAGATTATTGATGCGCTTGGTTTGGAGCGTCAAATATCCGAAAATGAAGCGATTCTATTTTCTGAAGTTTTGAAATTTCATCGAAAAATTTTCAAAGGGGGTACCATAGGAAAACATCAGAAAAGCGAAAGTCACTCAATTTCAATGAAACTAAGCCACAAGATGCAGAAAATTACGCGGAATCGAATGGCGAAAAGCGCAGTTTGATATCACAAACGGTTCTCTAGATATTCGCAGAAAACTGGTCGGAGAATGCGATTTTTGCAAAATGTTCGATTTTCTCCGATTTTCAAAAAATCATATCTC
>JARFXV010000272.1:0-280000 GCA_031761425.1 Cosmopolites sordidus
GAAAAGCTAAAGCCACTTAATTTCTATGAAGGTAAGCCACAAGATGGAGAAAATTACGGGGAATCGAATGGCGCAAAGCGCAGTTTGACATCTGGAACGGTTTTCTAGATATTCGCAGAAAACTGGTCGGATAATGCAATTTTAGAAAATGTTCGATTTTCGAAAAATCATATCTCTAAAACTAAAAAAGATAGATCAAAACGGGTGCCAGATAATTGATGCGTGCAGTTTAGAGCGTCAGATATCCAAAATTGAAGCGATTCTATTTTTTAAAGTTTTGCAATTTGATCGAAAAATTTTCAAAGGGGGGTACCATAGGAAAATATGAGAAAAGCTAAAGCCACTCAATTTCTATGAAAGTAAGCGACAAGATGGAGAAAATTACGGGGAATTGAATGGCGCAGTTTGATATCTGGAGCGGTTTTCTAGATATTCGCAGAAAACTGGTCGAAATAATGCAATTTTTGAAAATGTTCGATTTTCAAAAAATTATATCTCGAAAACTAAAAGAGATAAATCAAAACGGGGGCCAGATTATTGATGCGCGTGGTTTGGAGCGTCAAATATCCGAAAATGAAGCGTTTCTATTTTTTTAAATTTTGCAATTTGATCGAAAGATTTTCTAAGGGGGTGTCATAGGAAAATATGAGAAAAGCTAAAACCACTCAATTTCTATGAAAGTAAACCACAAGATGGAGAAAATTACGGGGAATCGAATGGCGCAAAGCGCAATTTGATATCTGGAACGGTTTTCTAGATACTCGCAGAAAACTGGTGGGATAATGCAATTTTAGAAAATGTTTGATTTTCAAAAAATCATATCTCGAAAAGTAAAGAGATAAATCAAAACGGGGGCCAGATTATTGATGCGCGTGGATTGGAGCGTCAGATATCCAAAATTGAAGCGATTCTATTTTTTAAAGTTTTGCAATTTGATCGAAAAATTTTATAAGGGGGTACCATAGGAAAATATGAGAAAAGCTAAAGCCACTTAATTTCTATGAAAGT
Organism: Cosmopolites sordidus; assembly: GCA_031761425.1. Lineage (NCBI taxonomy): Eukaryota > Metazoa > Arthropoda > Insecta > Coleoptera > Curculionidae > Cosmopolites > Cosmopolites sordidus. The sequence continues at coordinate 1,009 of JARFXV010000272.1, forward strand.
AAGCCACAAGATGGAGAAAATTACGGGGAATCGAATGGCGCAAAGCGCAGTTTAATATCTGGAACGGTTTTCTAGATATTCGCAGAAAACTGGTCGGATAATGCAATTTTTGAAAATGTTTGATTTTCAAAAAATCATATCTCGAAAAGTAAAAGAGATAAATCAAAACGGGGGCCAGATTATTGATGCGCGTGGTTTGGAGCGTGAGATATCCGAAAATGAAGCGATTCTATTTTTTAAAGTTTTGCAATTCGATGAAAAATTTTATAAGGGGGTATCATAGGAAATCATCAGAAAAGCTAAAGCCACTTAATTTCTATGAAGGTAAACCACAAGATGGAGAAAATTACGGGGAATCGAATGGCGCAAAGCGCAGTTTGATATCTGGAACGGTTTTCTAGATATTCGCAGAAAACTGGTCTTATAATGCAATTTTAGAAAATCTTCGTTTTTCAAAAAATCATATCTCGAAAACTAAAAAAGATAGATCAAAACGGCTGCCAGATTATTGATGCGTGCAGTTTAGAGCGTCAGATATCCAAAATTGAAGCGATTCTATTTTTTAAAGTTTTGCAATTTGATCGAAAAATTTTCAAAGGGGGTACCATAGAAAAATATAAGAAAAAAAAAGGCTAAAGCCACTTAATTTCTATGAAAGTAAGCAACAAGATGGAGAAAATTACAGGGAATCGAGTGGCGCAAAGCGCAATTTGATATCTGGAACGGTTTTCTAGATATTCGCAGAAAACTGGTGGGATAATGCAATTTTAGAAAATGTTTGATTTTCAAAAAATCATATCTCGAAAAGTAAAAGAGATAAATCAAAACGGGGGCCAGATTATTGATGCGCGTGGTTTGGAGCGTCAGATATCCAAAATTGAAGCGATTCTATTTTTTAAAGTTTTGCAATTTGATCGAAAAATTTTCAAAGGGGGTACCATAGGAAAATATGAGAAAAGCTAAAGCCACTTAATTTCTATGAAAGTAAGCCACAAGATGGAGAAAATTACGGGGAATCGAATGGCGCAAAGCGCAGTTTGATATCTGGAATATCTGGAGATATTCGCAGAAAACTGGTCGGATAATGCAATTTTTGAAAATGTTCGATTTTCAAAAAATTATATCTCGAAAACTAAAGGAGATAAACCAAAACGGGGGCCAGATTATTGATGCGCGTGGTTTGGAGCGAGAGATATCCGAAAATGAAGCGATTCTATTTTTTAAAGTTTTACAATTCGATGAAAAATTTTATAAGGGGGTATCATAGGAAATCATCAGAAAAGCTAAAGCCACTTAATTTCTATGAAAGTAAGCCACAAGATGGAGAAAATTACGGGGAATCGAATGGCCAAAGCGCAGTTTGATATCTGGAACGGTTTTCTAGATATTCGCAGAAAACTGGTCGGATAATGCAATTTTAGAAAATGTTTGATTTTCAAAAAATCATATATCGAAAACTAAAAGAGATAAATCAAAACGGAGGCCAGATTATTGATGCGCGTGGTTTGGAGCGTCAGATGTCCAAAATTGAAGCGATTCTATTTTTTAAAGTTTTGCAATTCGATGGAAAAATTTTATAACGGGGTATCATAGGAAAACATCAGAAAAGCTAAAGCCGCTTAATTTCTATGAAAGTAAGCCACAAGAGAAATGTGGACATGTGGACATGTGGACCACAGGAGAAAATTACGGGGAATCGAATGGCGCAAAGCGCAGTTTGATACCTGGAACGGTTTTCTAGATATTCGCAGAAAACTGGTCGGATAATGCAATTTTTGAAAATGTTCGACTTTCAAAAAATCATATCTCGAAAACTAAAGGAGATAAACCAAAACGGGGGCCAGATTATTGATGCGCGTGGTTTGGAGCGTGAGATATCCGAAAATGAAGCGATTCTATTTTTTAAAGTTTTGCAATTTGATCGAAAAATTTTCAAAGGGGGTACCATAGGAAAATATGCGAAAAGCTAAAGCCACTCAATTTCTATGAAAGTAAGCCACAAGATGGAGAAAATTACGGGGAATCGAATGGCGCAGTTTGATATCTGGAGCGGTTTTCTAGATATTCGCAGAAAACTGGTCGAAATAATGCAATTTTTGAAAATGTTCGATTTTCAAAAAATTATATCTCGAAAACTAAAAGAGATAAATCAAAACGGGGGCCAGATTATTGATGCGCGTGGTTTATAGCGTCAAATATCCGAAAATGAAGCGTTTCTATTTTTTTAAATTTTGCAATTTGATCGAAAGATTTTCTAAGGGGGTGTCATAGGAAAATATGAGAAAAGCTAAAACCACTTAATTTCTATGAAAGTAAGCCACAAGATGGAGAAAATTACGGGGAATCGAATGGCGCAGTTTGATATCTGGAGCGGTTTTCTAGATATTCGCAGAAAACTGGTCGAAATAATGCAATTTTTGAAAATGTTCGATTTTCAAAAAATTATATCTCGAAAACTAAAAGAGATAAATCAAAACGGGGGCCAGATTATTGATGCGCGTGGTTTATAGCGTCAAATATCCGAAAATGAAGCGTTTCTATTTTTTTAAATTTTGCAATTTGATCGAAAGATTTTCTAAGGGGGTGTCATAGGAAAATATGAGAAAAGCTAAAACCACTCAATTTCTATGAAAATAAGCCACAAGATGGAGAAAATTACGGGGAATCGAATGGCGCAAAGCGCAGTTTGATATCTGGAACGGTTTTCTAGATATTCGCAGAAAACTGGTCGGATAATGCAATTTTAGAAAATGTTTGATTTTCAAAAAATCATATATCGAAAACTAAAAGAGATAAATCAAAACGGAGGCCAGATTATTGATGCGCGTGGTTTGGAGCGTCAGATGTCCAAAATTGAAGCGATTCTATTTTTTAAAGTTTTGCAATTCGATGGAAAAATTTTATAACGGGGTATCATAGGAAAACATCAGAAAAGCTAAAGCCGCTTAATTTCTATGAAAGTAAGCCACAAGAGAAATGTGGACATGTGGACATGTGGACCACAGGAGAAAATTACGGGGAATCGAATGGCGCAAAGCGCAGTTTGATACCTGGAACGGTTTTCTAGATATTCGCAGAAAACTGGTCGGATAATGCAATTTTTGAAAATGTTCGACTTTCAAAAAATCATATCTCGAAAACTAAAGGAGATAAACCAAAACGGGGGCCAGATTATTGATGCGCGTGGTTTGGAGCGTGAGATATCCGAAAATGAAGCGATTCTATTTTTTAAAGTTTTGCAATTTGATCGAAAAATTTTCAAAGGGGGTACCATAGGAAAATATGCGAAAAGCTAAAGCCACTCAATTTCTATGAAAGTAAGCCACAAGATGGAGAAAATTACGGGGAATCGAATGGCGCAGTTTGATATCTGGAGCGGTTTTCTAGATATTCGCAGAAAACTGGTCGAAATAATGCAATTTTTGAAAATGTTCGATTTTCAAAAAATTATATCTCGAAAACTAAAAGAGATAAATCAAAACGGGGGCCAGATTATTGATGCGCGTGGTTTATAGCGTCAAATATCCGAAAATGAAGCGTTTCTATTTTTTTAAATTTTGCAATTTGATCGAAAGATTTTCTAAGGGGGTGTCATAGGAAAATATGAGAAAAGCTAAAACCACTCAATTTCTATGAAAATAAGCCACAAGATGGAGAAAATTACGGGGAATCGAATGGCGCAAAGCGCAGTTTGATATCTGGAACGGTTTTCTAGATATTCGCAGAAAACTGGTCGGATAATGCAATTTTAGTAAATGTTTGATTTTCAAAAAATCATATCTCGAAAACTAAAAGAGATAAATCAAAACGGGGCCAGATTATTGATGCGCGTGGTTTGGAGCGTGAGATATCCAAAATTGAAGCGATTCTATTTTTTAAAGTTTTGCAATTTGATCGAAAAATTTTATAAGGGGGTACCATAGGAAAACATCAGAAAAGCTAAAGCCACTTAATTTCTATGAAAGTAAGCCACAAGATGGAGAAAATTACGGGGAATCGAATGGCGCAAAGCGCAGTTTGATATCTGGAACGGTTTTCTAGATATTCGCAGAAAACTGGTCTTATAATGCAATTTTAGAAAATCTTCGTTTTTCAAAAAATCATATCTCGAAAACTAAAAAAGATAGATCAAAACGGCTGCCAGATTATTGATGCGTGCAGTTTAGAGCGTCAGATATCCAAAATTGAAGCGATTCTATTTTTTAAAGTTTTGCAATTTGATCGAAAAATTTTCAAAGGGGGTACCATAGAAAAATATAAGAAAAAAAAAGGCTAAAGCCACTTAATTTCTATGAAAGTAAGCAACAAGATGGAGAAAATTACAGGGAATCGAGTGGCGCAAAGCGCAATTTGATATCTGGAACGGTTTTCTAGATATTCGCAGAAAACTGGTGGGATAATGCAATTTTAGAAAATGTTTGATTTTCAAAAAATCATATCTCGAAAAGTAAAAGAGATAAATCAAAACGGGGGCCAGATTATTGATGCGCGTGGTTTGGAGCGTCAGATATCCAAAATTGAAGCGATTCTATTTTTTAAAGTTTTGCAATTTGATCGAAAAATTTTCAAAGGGGGTACCATAGGAAAATATGAGAAAAGCTAAAGCCACTTAATTTCTATGAAAGTAAGCCACAAGATGGAGAAAATTACGGGGAATCGAATGGCGCAAAGCGCAGTTTGATATCTGGAATATCTGGAGATATTCGCAGAAAACTGGTCGGATAATGCAATTTTTGAAAATGTTCGATTTTCAAAAAATTATATCTCGAAAACTAAAGGAGATAAACCAAAACGGGGGCCAGATTATTGATGCGCGTGGTTTGGAGCGAGAGATATCCGAAAATGAAGCGATTCTATTTTTTAAAGTTTTACAATTCGATGAAAAATTTTATAAGGGGGTATCATAGGAAATCATCAGAAAAGCTAAAGCCACTTAATTTCTATGAAAGTAAGCCACAAGATGGAGAAAATTACGGGGAATCGAATGGCCAAAGCGCAGTTTGATATCTGGAACGGTTTTCTAGATATTCGCAGAAAACTGGTCGGATAATGCAATTTTAGAAAATGTTTGATTTTCAAAAAATCATATATCGAAAACTAAAAGAGATAAATCAAAACGGAGGCCAGATTATTGATGCGCGTGGTTTGGAGCGTCAGATGTCCAAAATTGAAGCGATTCTATTTTTTAAAGTTTTGCAATTCGATGGAAAAATTTTATAACGGGGTATCATAGGAAAACATCAGAAAAGCTAAAGCCGCTTAATTTCTATGAAAGTAAGCCACAAGAGAAATGTGGACATGTGGACATGTGGACCACAGGAGAAAATTACGGGGAATCGAATGGCGCAAAGCGCAGTTTGATACCTGGAACGGTTTTCTAGATATTCGCAGAAAACTGGTCGGATAATGCAATTTTTGAAAATGTTCGACTTTCAAAAAATCATATCTCGAAAACTAAAGGAGATAAACCAAAACGGGGGCCAGATTATTGATGCGCGTGGTTTGGAGCGTGAGATATCCGAAAATGAAGCGATTCTATTTTTTAAAGTTTTGCAATTTGATCGAAAAATTTTCAAAGGGGGTACCATAGGAAAATATGCGAAAAGCTAAAGCCACTCAATTTCTATGAAAGTAAGCCACAAGATGGAGAAAATTACGGGGAATCGAATGGCGCAGTTTGATATCTGGAGCGGTTTTCTAGATATTCGCAGAAAACTGGTCGAAATAATGCAATTTTTGAAAATGTTCGATTTTCAAAAAATTATATCTCGAAAACTAAAAGAGATAAATCAAAACGGGGGCCAGATTATTGATGCGCGTGGTTTATAGCGTCAAATATCCGAAAATGAAGCGTTTCTATTTTTTTAAATTTTGCAATTTGATCGAAAGATTTTCTAAGGGGGTGTCATAGGAAAATATGAGAAAAGCTAAAACCACTTAATTTCTATGAAAGTAAGCCACAAGATGGAGAAAATTACGGGGAATCGAATGGCGCAGTTTGATATCTGGAGCGGTTTTCTAGATATTCGCAGAAAACTGGTCGAAATAATGCAATTTTTGAAAATGTTCGATTTTCAAAAAATTATATCTCGAAAACTAAAAGAGATAAATCAAAACGGGGGCCAGATTATTGATGCGCGTGGTTTATAGCGTCAAATATCCGAAAATGAAGCGTTTCTATTTTTTTAAATTTTGCAATTTGATCGAAAGATTTTCTAAGGGGGTGTCATAGGAAAATATGAGAAAAGCTAAAACCACTCAATTTCTATGAAAATAAGCCACAAGATGGAGAAAATTACGGGGAATCGAATGGCGCAAAGCGCAGTTTGATATCTGGAACGGTTTTCTAGATATTCGCAGAAAACTGGTCGGATAATGCAATTTTAGAAAATGTTTGATTTTCAAAAAATCATATATCGAAAACTAAAAGAGATAAATCAAAACGGAGGCCAGATTATTGATGCGCGTGGTTTGGAGCGTCAGATGTCCAAAATTGAAGCGATTCTATTTTTTAAAGTTTTGCAATTCGATGGAAAAATTTTATAACGGGGTATCATAGGAAAACATCAGAAAAGCTAAAGCCGCTTAATTTCTATGAAAGTAAGCCACAAGAGAAATGTGGACATGTGGACATGTGGACCACAGGAGAAAATTACGGGGAATCGAATGGCGCAAAGCGCAGTTTGATACCTGGAACGGTTTTCTAGATATTCGCAGAAAACTGGTCGGATAATGCAATTTTTGAAAATGTTCGACTTTCAAAAAATCATATCTCGAAAACTAAAGGAGATAAACCAAAACGGGGGCCAGATTATTGATGCGCGTGGTTTGGAGCGTGAGATATCCGAAAATGAAGCGATTCTATTTTTTAAAGTTTTGCAATTTGATCGAAAAATTTTCAAAGGGGGTACCATAGGAAAATATGCGAAAAGCTAAAGCCACTCAATTTCTATGAAAGTAAGCCACAAGATGGAGAAAATTACGGGGAATCGAATGGCGCAGTTTGATATCTGGAGCGGTTTTCTAGATATTCGCAGAAAACTGGTCGAAATAATGCAATTTTTGAAAATGTTCGATTTTCAAAAAATTATATCTCGAAAACTAAAAGAGATAAATCAAAACGGGGGCCAGATTATTGATGCGCGTGGTTTATAGCGTCAAATATCCGAAAATGAAGCGTTTCTATTTTTTTAAATTTTGCAATTTGATCGAAAGATTTTCTAAGGGGGTGTCATAGGAAAATATGAGAAAAGCTAAAACCACTCAATTTCTATGAAAATAAGCCACAAGATGGAGAAAATTACGGGGAATCGAATGGCGCAAAGCGCAGTTTGATATCTGGAACGGTTTTCTAGATATTCGCAGAAAACTGGTCGGATAATGCAATTTTAGTAAATGTTTGATTTTCAAAAAATCATATCTCGAAAACTAAAAGAGATAAATCAAAACGGGGCCAGATTATTGATGCGCGTGGTTTGGAGCGTGAGATATCCAAAATTGAAGCGATTCTATTTTTTAAAGTTTTGCAATTTGATCGAAAAATTTTATAAGGGGGTACCATAGGAAAACATCAGAAAAGCTAAAGCCACTTAATTTCTATGAAAGTAAGCCACAAGATGGAGAAAATTACGGGGAATCGAATGGCGCAAAGCGCAGTTTGATATCTGGAACGGTTTTCTAGATATTCGCAGAAAACTGGTCGGATAATGCAATTTTAGAAAATGTTCGATTTTCAAAAAATCATATCTCGAAAACTAAAAAAGATAAATCAAAACGGGTGCCAGATTATTGATGCGTGCAGTTTAGAGCGTCAGATATCCAAAATTGAAGCGATTCTATTTTTTAAAGTTTTGCAATTTGATCGAAAAATTTTCAAAGGGGGTACCATAGGAAAATATGAGAAAAGCTAAAGCCACTTAATTTCTATGAAAGTAAGCCACAAGATGGAGAAAATTACGGGGAATCGAATGGCGCAAAGCGCAGTTTGATATCTGGAATATCTGGAGATATTCGCAGAAAACTGGTCGGATAATGCAATTTTTGAAAATGTTCGATTTTCAAAAAATTATATCTCGAAAACTAAAGGAGATAAACCAAAACGGGGGCCAGATTATTGATGCGCGTGGTTTGGAGCGAGAGATATCCGAAAATGAAGCGATTCTATTTTTTAAAGTTTTACAATTCGATGAAAAATTTTATAAGGGGGTATCATAGGAAATCATCAGAAAAGCTAAAGCCACTTAATTTCTATGAAAGTAAGCCACAAGATGGAGAAAATTACGGGGAATCGAATGGCCAAAGCGCAGTTTGATATCTGGAACGGTTTTCTAGATATTCGCAGAAAACTGGTCGGATAATGCAATTTTAGAAAATGTTTGATTTTCAAAAAATCATATATCGAAAACTAAAAGAGATAAATCAAAACGGAGGCCAGATTATTGATGCGCGTGGTTTGGAGCGTCAGATGTCCAAAATTGAAGCGATTCTATTTTTTAAAGTTTTGCAATTCGATGGAAAAATTTTATAACGGGGTATCATAGGAAAACATCAGAAAAGCTAAAGCCGCTTAATTTCTATGAAAGTAAGCCACAAGAGAAATGTGGACATGTGGACATGTGGACCACAGGAGAAAATTACGGGGAATCGAATGGCGCAAAGCGCAGTTTGATACCTGGAACGGTTTTCTAGATATTCGCAGAAAACTGGTCGGATAATGCAATTTTTGAAAATGTTCGACTTTCAAAAAATCATATCTCGAAAACTAAAGGAGATAAACCAAAACGGGGGCCAGATTATTGATGCGCGTGGTTTGGAGCGTGAGATATCCGAAAATGAAGCGATTCTATTTTTTAAAGTTTTGCAATTTGATCGAAAAATTTTCAAAGGGGGTACCATAGGAAAATATGCGAAAAGCTAAAGCCACTCAATTTCTATGAAAGTAAGCCACAAGATGGAGAAAATTACGGGGAATCGAATGGCGCAGTTTGATATCTGGAGCGGTTTTCTAGATATTCGCAGAAAACTGGTCGAAATAATGCAATTTTTGAAAATGTTCGATTTTCAAAAAATTATATCTCGAAAACTAAAAGAGATAAATCAAAACGGGGGCCAGATTATTGATGCGCGTGGTTTATAGCGTCAAATATCCGAAAATGAAGCGTTTCTATTTTTTTAAATTTTGCAATTTGATCGAAAGATTTTCTAAGGGGGTGTCATAGGAAAATATGAGAAAAGCTAAAACCACTTAATTTCTATGAAAGTAAGCCACAAGATGGAGAAAATTACGGGGAATCGAATGGCGCAGTTTGATATCTGGAGCGGTTTTCTAGATATTCGCAGAAAACTGGTCGAAATAATGCAATTTTTGAAAATGTTCGATTTTCAAAAAATTATATCTCGAAAACTAAAAGAGATAAATCAAAACGGGGGCCAGATTATTGATGCGCGTGGTTTATAGCGTCAAATATCCGAAAATGAAGCGTTTCTATTTTTTTAAATTTTGCAATTTGATCGAAAGATTTTCTAAGGGGGTGTCATAGGAAAATATGAGAAAAGCTAAAACCACTCAATTTCTATGAAAATAAGCCACAAGATGGAGAAAATTACGGGGAATCGAATGGCGCAAAGCGCAGTTTGATATCTGGAACGGTTTTCTAGATATTCGCAGAAAACTGGTCGGATAATGCAATTTTAGAAAATGTTTGATTTTCAAAAAATCATATATCGAAAACTAAAAGAGATAAATCAAAACGGAGGCCAGATTATTGATGCGCGTGGTTTGGAGCGTCAGATGTCCAAAATTGAAGCGATTCTATTTTTTAAAGTTTTGCAATTCGATGGAAAAATTTTATAACGGGGTATCATAGGAAAACATCAGAAAAGCTAAAGCCGCTTAATTTCTATGAAAGTAAGCCACAAGAGAAATGTGGACATGTGGACATGTGGACCACAGGAGAAAATTACGGGGAATCGAATGGCGCAAAGCGCAGTTTGATACCTGGAACGGTTTTCTAGATATTCGCAGAAAACTGGTCGGATAATGCAATTTTTGAAAATGTTCGACTTTCAAAAAATCATATCTCGAAAACTAAAGGAGATAAACCAAAACGGGGGCCAGATTATTGATGCGCGTGGTTTGGAGCGTGAGATATCCGAAAATGAAGCGATTCTATTTTTTAAAGTTTTGCAATTTGATCGAAAAATTTTCAAAGGGGGTACCATAGGAAAATATGCGAAAAGCTAAAGCCACTCAATTTCTATGAAAGTAAGCCACAAGATGGAGAAAATTACGGGGAATCGAATGGCGCAGTTTGATATCTGGAGCGGTTTTCTAGATATTCGCAGAAAACTGGTCGAAATAATGCAATTTTTGAAAATGTTCGATTTTCAAAAAATTATATCTCGAAAACTAAAAGAGATAAATCAAAACGGGGGCCAGATTATTGATGCGCGTGGTTTATAGCGTCAAATATCCGAAAATGAAGCGTTTCTATTTTTTTAAATTTTGCAATTTGATCGAAAGATTTTCTAAGGGGGTGTCATAGGAAAATATGAGAAAAGCTAAAACCACTCAATTTCTATGAAAATAAGCCACAAGATGGAGAAAATTACGGGGAATCGAATGGCGCAAAGCGCAGTTTGATATCTGGAACGGTTTTCTAGATATTCGCAGAAAACTGGTCGGATAATGCAATTTTAGTAAATGTTTGATTTTCAAAAAATCATATCTCGAAAACTAAAAGAGATAAATCAAAACGGGGCCAGATTATTGATGCGCGTGGTTTGGAGCGTGAGATATCCAAAATTGAAGCGATTCTATTTTTTAAAGTTTTGCAATTTGATCGAAAAATTTTATAAGGGGGTACCATAGGAAAACATCAGAAAAGCTAAAGCCACTTAAATTCTATGAAAGTAAGCAACAAGATGGAGAAAATTACGGGGAATCGAATTGCGCAAAGCGCAATTTGATATCTGGAACGGTTTTCTAGATATTCGCAGAAAACTGGTGGGATAATGCAATTTTAGAAAATGTTTGATTTTCAAAAAATCATATCTCGAAAAGTAAAAGAGATAAATCAAAACGGGGGCCAGATTATTGATGCGCGTAGTTTGGAACGTCAGATATCCAAAATTGAAGCGAATCTATTTTTTAAAGTTTTGCAATTTGATCGAAAAATTTTCAAAGGGGGTACCATAGGAAAATATGAGAAAAGCTAAAGCCACTTAATTTCTATGAAAGTAAGCCACAAGATGGAGAAAATTACGGGGAATCGAATGGCGCAAAGCGCAGTTTGATATCTGGAACGGTTTTCTAGATATTCGCAGAAAACTGGTCGAATAGTGCAATATTTGAAAATGGTCGATTTTCAAAAAATCATATCTCGAAAACTAAAAGAGATAAATGAAAACGGGGACCAGATTATTGATGCGCGTGGTTTGGAGCGTCAGATATCCAAAATTGAAGCGATTCTATTTTTTAAAGTTTTGCAATTCGATGGAAAAATTTTACAAGAGGGTACCATAGGAATACATGAGAAAAGCTAAAGCCACTCAATTTCTATGAAAGTAAGCCACAAGATGGAGAAAATTACGGGGAATCGAATGGCGCAGTTTGATATCTGGAGCGGTTTTCTAGATATTCGCAGAAAACTGGTCGAAATAATGCAATTTTTGAAAATGTTCGATTTTGAAAAAATTATATCTCGAAAACTAAAAGAGATAAATCAAAACGGGGGCCAGATTATTGATGCGCGTGGTTTGGAGCGTCAAATATCCGAAAATGAAGCGTTTCTATTTTTTTAAATTTTGCAATTTGATCGAAAGATTTTCTAAGGGGGTGCCATAGGAAAATATGAGAAAAGCTAAAACCACTCAAATTCTATGAAAATAAGCCACAAGATGGAGAAAATTACGGGGATTCGAATGGCGCAAAGTGCATTTTGATATCTCGAATGGTTTTCTAGTTATTCGCTGAAAACTGATCGGATAATACAATTTTTGAAAATGCTCGATTTTCATAAAATCATATCTCGAAAACTAAAAGTGATAGAACAAAACGGGTGCCAGATTATTGATGCGCGCGGTTTGGAGCGTCAGATATCCGAAAATAAAGCTATTCTATTTTTTAAAGTTTTGCAAATTTGATCGAAAAATTTTCAAAGGGGGTACCATAGAAAAACATGAAAAAAGCTAAAGCCACTGAATTTCGATGAATGTAAGCCACAAGATGCAGAAAATTACGGAGAATCGAATGGTGCAAATAGCAGTCTGACATCTCCAACGGTTTTCTAGATATTCGCGGAAAACTGATCTCATAATAATTGAAGCGATTCTATTTTTTAAAGTTTTGCAATTCGATGGAAAAATTTTACAAGAGGGTACCATAGGAATACATGTGAAAAGCTAAAGCCACTCAATTTCTATGAAAGTAAGCCACAAGATGGAGAAAATTATGGGGAATCGAATGGCGCAGTTTGATATCTGGAGCGGTTTTCTAGATATTCGCAGAAAACTGGTCGAAATAATGCAATTTTTGAAAATGTTCGATTTTGAAAAAATTATATCTCGAAAACTAAAAGAGATTAATCAAAACGGGGGCCAGATTATTGATGCGCGTGGTTTGGAGCGTCAAATATCCGAAAATGAAGCGTTTCTATTTTTTTAAATTTTGCAATTTGATCGAAAGATTTTCTAAGGGGGTGCCATAGGAAAATATGAGAAAAGCTAAAACCACTCAAATTCTATGAAAATAAGCCACAAGATGGAGAAAATTACGGGGATTCGAATGGCGCAAAGTGCATTTTGATATCTCGAACGGTTTTCTAGTTATTCGCTGAAAACTGATCGGATAATACAATTTTTGAAAATGTTCGATTTTCATAAAATCATATCTCGAAAACTAAAAGAGATAGAATAAAACGGGTGCCAGATTATTGATGCGCGCGGTTTGGAGCGTCAGATATCCGAAAATAAAGCTATTCTATTTTTTAAAGTTTTGCAAATTTGATCGAAAAATTTTCAAAGGGGGTACCATAGAAAAACATGAAAAAAGCTAAAGCCACTGAATTTCTATGAAAGTAAGCCACAAGATGCTCGACGCATGTTTCGCTGACCATGTTAGCATTATCAGGAGTTGATTTAATATCATATCATAATCTCTGATATAATACCCAGATTAAATCATCTCCTTATGATGCTAACATTGTTATCGAAACGTGCGTCGAGCAGTAAAAAAAAGTGATTTGGTGTTTAGTGGTAAGTCTCTTCAAGTTTAGTGTTTCACATCAAAGGTTCCAATAGAAGAATTGATCTATTTTGTTACTGTTAATTTCTACCATTTCAATCCCTTCTCTTAGCGTGTATTCATCCATAATACAACTTGCCCGTCTACACTACACAGCAGATGTCATAAATGTCACGAAAAAAATAGAACCAAAACAAAATGCGGGGGTGATATTTACCCTACCCTTTATAATTAACTAGAGACAAAATATACTATGTTCTACTATTTGATAATAAAATAACTTTTAGAATAATATAAACGAAATAATACCGAACAAAAAGAATTTTCATTCTTAGACTTGTTATTTAAACTCTTCGACTGACCATCTAAGAAATAATCCGTGGATTTTTCATATTACAAGGGGCAGAATTCTCATAACGATGAGTAATGAAACATGAAAGAAATAGCAGAGGTATTCGACGAAGGAATATTCGAAATATTTAATAACACGTCTTATAGAGACGGCCCTAAAATTTTCCGGGTCGAGTAACAAGAATCTTCGGGAGAAAAAATTGGAGGTTTAATAAGGGTGAGCGTGGGGAACCAGACGAATGATGTACTATCGATTTTTATACTGAGTTAAATCAAGATCTCTTTAGAAAATAAATAAAGCTGAAGAGATTCACGAGCAATATTGTGTTTTGAAATCTAATCAAACAACCCAAAAGCTTCTGGACGATTCTTTCAATTTTGTTTATCTTTATACCGAATTTAAATACATTATCATAAATTAGTTCTATTTTTATTCCCGTTTTCTATTTATCGACTCAAATTTCCGATTAAAAAGTACAATAAGGTACATTTGACAGAGCACCATTTATCATGCAATTAATGTAAGAAACTGGTTAAATAATAATTTTCCAAATCGTTGGATTGGACGAAACAATCCTGTAATTAATTGACTGCCGAGATCCCCGGACTTTACGCCTCTTGATTTTTTCTCTAGGAGACAATTAAAAATAAGGTTTAAAAAGTAAAGTATTTGGATTAGAGGCGCATCACCAACTAGGCTATTTAGCGACTGGACCTACAGCTTAACGTGGGTTCCGAACCACGGTCATCAGCTTCCGACAAACCCAGGCCAGCACCCCCCTCGGGCTATAAACCCTTGGTTATGTGCCTACCCATAAGTCTTCTAGAAACCTACCGACTGGCGAGTGCCCAACGTAGAACACTTCTCAGAAGGCATCCGGCCTTACCCAGCCTTTAACTGGCGTGACTGAGGGGTAATTCGTAGTCGGATTTTACACTCTTGCCTAGAAACAATCACAAACATTTAGGAAAGATAAGCGGACAGAAGAAAGAAAAATAACCATCCAAGCGCTGGAATCGAACCAGCTACCGCTCCAGCGCGGATACGGCAAAGCAGACGCTCTTACCGCCTCACGAACGCGACCGGCAAAAAAACTAGGTTTATGTTTCGAGGCTCCAAACTCGGCATGATTTTTGAGATCGTATTATACAGGCTTGCCGTAGTATTACCAAACTACAATTGGGAAAAGTAGTGAACAATACCCAACGACGTATTGAAAAGTGCTTGATAGAAAATGGCGGAATGATAAAAAGTTTTATATGGCCAATTTAGATCGACCTGTAAATATAGAAAGTTTTTTTGTTAAAAAACAGTCTATTTAGAAAAATTATTAATTAATAATTACTGTTGTAAAAATATCATATAATATTAAGGACACATAGTAATTTAGTACCATGAAAATCCGAGTTATTTTTTTAAAGGTGGTGCTGGTCAAGAATCCGTTATATCCGAATCCGAATATTAGCAAAAAAACATGTGATACACTTTCTTAATGCCGTTTTCCGAGATGTATCTAACAAAAGAAAGTTTATGAAAATCGGTTCAGAAATAAAAATTTTAAGGGGGTCATAATTTCTTATCCTGGTCACGCACTCGGATATAATATTGGTATATTAAAAGACATCAAGAGTATACCTTCTTGTAGATGCGTGTTTTTGACTTCTATTATAATGAATAATGAACAAGAAAGTAGTTGGTTTGGCAAATTTTCAAATTCCTTTGCTAGCCATTTTACCAAATTGTATATTGGAGAATCAATCAATTGCTGATACAATTGGTCCCATTGATTTTCCTGGTTTACGAATTTTTGGTAGAGCATACAATTTTGGCACTTTTGAAATATATACTTTATTTTTCAGAAAAGGGAAAATAAACCTGCTACAAGATTTCAATTTTTCAATTTTATATTATTTTGTCTAAAAAACCATAAATTGAAAACCTAAAATAGACATTATTTGTGAAAAATTTAAAAATCAAAAGGAGATTAAACCATAATGATATTGAAAAAAACTGAAACTAAACCGAAACTTTTTATTTAAAAAAAATCTTTTTTTTTGATAATTGGTAGAAAATTTTCTAAGTAGTATTTAGAAATATTGATTATCTGTATCGGATAATAGTGTCAAATTTTAATGATTTTCAAAAAAATTATTGGAAATAGGTTTTTAAGAACAAACGTGAATTTGGAATAATTCACGCAAAAAAAGAATAACGAATTGTTCGAACAAGAAAGTAGTTGGTTTGGTAAATTTTCAAATTCCTTGGCTAGCCATTTTACCAAATTGTATATTGGAGAATCAATCAATGGCTGATACAATTGATCTCATTGATTTTCCTGGTTTACGAATTTTTGGTAGAGCATACAATTTTGGCACTTTTGAAATATATACTTTATTTTTCAGAAAAGGGAAAATAAACCTGCTACAAGATTTCAATTTTTCAATTTTATATTATTTTGTCTAAAAAACCATAAATTGAAAACCTAAAATAGACATTTTTTGTGAAAAATTTAAAAATCAAAAGGAGATTAAACCATAATGATATTGAAAAAAAACTGAAACTAAACCGAAACTTTTTATTTAAAAAAAATAATTTTTTTTGATAATTGGTAGAAAATTTTCTAATATAAAATATATATATAAAAAAAAAATATTGAAAAATATAAAAATAAATTTATAATTCTGTATGTGCATTCAATATTAAATATTTTCAGTAAGTGTCCACTTAATAACATCAATAAACATCACATGGAACGTTACGAAGGGTTTTCTGGTTGTTCGAGTCGGTCGTTTCGTCATATCCTCTCCTGACCCGAATCCAAACTTTCTAATATAATTAATTGTAAAATTTTTGATATTTAATCTAAGTTACATCGTGAAACGTCAGCCCTTGTTTCGTTATATTAATTAATTTACTTGTTTTGAGTAATTATATTTCCAGCTTGTTCGAATCCGGATTTCGGGTTGGCGAAACTTTTCGTTTTGACCTAAACGACCGGCAAAAACAAACGAAGTTTTAACTTGTAACTTGTGAGAGATGGAAAGATGATTTTTATACAGGATTTTTTATAAAGGGGTCTATATTACATTAACAATACAGGGTGATTCCTAAGTTGAGACTTCTTTTTAACAGCGAATAAACAGGACTTAATATAATTTTAACAAAATTTAATCGATCGCCCGCAGATTTAAAACGAACAGAAAACAACTAATGTTCATTGTTTTTTTCTGTGAGTTATGCATTCCTTTTATGTTATTATTTTATATTTTATTGTCAGTTTTAACGAGGATTTCTATCGAAATTTTTGGAAAGTTAAAATGGCCCACATGTATGAGAATAGTTAATTAGTTGACATGCTGTTAATGTGTAGTGTCGTGCTTCTACCTCAATAACAAACAAGCACTCCTGGAACCCCAAGAATACTTCATTAACAAGTCGTTACGCCACAATCCTTATCCTAAATACCTACTACCACTCCTAATACCACTGCTAAAATAAACACCAGAAATAATATAATTCACAAACTTTGCGGTGACACGTGGGGCGCAAACGCATCTACTCTTAAAACATCAGCTTTTAGTCAGGTCACAGTCTAGCTACACGGCTGCCACGCAAATATGATTGACACCAAACTCAATGAGATCATGAGAATAACCAATGGCTGTTTTAAGAGCTCATCTCTACCTTGGCCTCCCACTCTGAGCAATATTGCTGCGCAGACAGGAAAGACTAGTCAGGGAATACAATAAAATAATATCAAATCCCCATCTCCCAGTACACAATGACTTGCCTGTTGTCGGCCTGCTGAGACTGAAGTCTAGATGCACTCCACTGATGTTAGCAAAATAACTCCTGGGAAAAAATGTCAACCTTAATGCTAAATGGAGGGTATTCTGAAACATTTCGGGACCGGGTCCTGGACTTTATCAAGAATAGAGTTGCTTTGCTACAAATGGAAGTTAGTTAACAGAATCAGAACGTTCTGAACAGAATCAGAACGTTTGGGGTTTCTAGTCCACAATCGGGCGTCTCTCTAGGTTGTGGATAGGGGAACGTCTTTCAAATATAGATGGTACGGGGGAAATGAATCCGGACGATTCGGAGCGGGCGACCGTAAACAGCGTCTAACCCACAATGGGCGGCAGAAATTCATAGTCGAATACGTTTTATTCACTCAGCCGCCAGCAGCTCAAAAGACTATGACCAAGTCAGCGATCGGTCCAGTCAATGAGCAGATGGTGCAAAGAATATGTGGATTAAACCAGGCTGCCGCAGAACAAGACGAAAACCATGCACGGTATTGGACATCGTCACCTATGATATACAATCTGTGGCCACCCAAGAAGCATTAACTGAGTTAGAAGAAAAGCTAGGTAACATTAAATGGGATATGCTAGGAATATAAGAGGTGAATAGAATTGAGGATTGCTTGTCCCTACCCTGCGGACATGCTCTATTTTATAAATGAAGAGGCAATGAGATACTAGACGGATTCCTCATTAACAAGAAGGTCAACAGCACGATGAAGAGATGTGTTGTTCTTTCAGGAAGAGTGATGTCAGTTACGATGAGAATATACATTAAAATTGGTACAACTGAATTTATCCACTTCAACACATGACAATCAAGTAGTGGAACATAAATACGAACATATACTAGAATACTTTATGAGAGAGCGAAATACATATACAATTTTGTTGGAGATTTTAATGCAAGTTAGGCGGAAAAGGGAAAACAACTGAAGATAAGGTAGGAGAATTCAGAATTGAAATCTTCAATAAAAAAGGAGAACTACTAGTGAGATACCTGGAAGAACAGAATTTGTTTGCTATGAATACATTTTTATTAAGAGGTTAAAATGCAAGTGAATATGGATGGCACTGAATGGAAGGACCAAGAACGAGATCGGATATGTTTAAGAAAAGAAGAATAGTCTTACACGAAAACAACCGAGATAGTGTAGAGTATAGAGAATTGGATAAAGCACTTCGAAAACAAATAAAGGTAAAATCTGAAAACACGTCAAGAAATAAGAATCGAGAAGATCATAGAAGACAACAAAAACCTAGAGTCTAAAGCAGCTGTA
The DNA here is from genome assembly GCA_031761425.1 of Cosmopolites sordidus. Lineage (NCBI taxonomy): Eukaryota > Metazoa > Arthropoda > Insecta > Coleoptera > Curculionidae > Cosmopolites > Cosmopolites sordidus. The sequence continues at coordinate 19,690 of JARFXV010000272.1, forward strand.
AGGAAAGAAGAACTTCTTTGGAGTAAGGGGCGATAGTTAAACAATAGTTAGAGAATAAACACATGATCAAAGTAGTGGAACAGTTTTATAGTAAACTCTATGAAACCAAAAACATGCCAAAGGAACAGTCCCACAAGGTACTAAACCAAAATCGAATACAGACATAAGCGAATGCGAAATATTTGAAGCAGAAAGACAAATGAAGATAAACAAGGCCCCAGGAAAGGATAACATAATACCTGATTAAAGAAGGGGGGCAAGAAATTATAAAATATATTAAAATTCTTCTTAATAAATGCTTGACTGAAGGAGATATGTGACTGGAATGAATCTCTGACAATACTAATTATGAAGAAAGGCGACACTTATAACATAGGAATCTAAAGACCAATTTCTCTATTGCCACAGCTCTATATATATATATATATATATATATATATATATATATATATATATATATATATATATATATATATATATATATATATATATATAAAAAGAACCAAACAACCGAAAGAAAAAGGAGGATTCGAATGGATTGGGCATTTCATCCTGAAGGACAAAAAAGTTTCAGTGCATACTCCCTGTGTTAACGTATAGAGCACAGACTTGGACCTTCACTAAGTCCAAGTCCTTGATAAACTGACGAAGACACAGGCAACTATGGAGCGAACAATACTGAATATAATACCACAAAAAATATGAGGATACGACAAATGACCAAAGTTATAGACATAGTTGAACATGCTGCCAGGCTTAAATGGAAATTCTCAGAGCAGAATCAAAGTCTCTCAGACAGTAGTTCTATCAATAGATCATGAAGCGCCTATATGAAGGTCAAAGAAACAGACGACGACTACAATTGAGATAAGTGAATGACATAAAGAGACACGGAGGATTGGCATGGAAAAAACAGCATAGAGCAAACAAAGTTGGAGAGAACTGGAAGAGACCTGCATTCGGAGATAGCTGGATGAATAGTTATGATGATGATGATGATGACAACTAACGTTAACACACTGGGACCAAACGCTAATCTGTTTAAAATGATATATAGAGTTTGTATACTTACTACTACCCGTATCGGCAAAATATTTTTAGAGAAATGAAGTTATATTGGTGAAGGCCCGCAGTTTATTCCAAAACTAGTTTAGTTCAGAAAAGGAATAACATAATAATACGTAGATAATATTAAAGTTTAATGTGTCCATATTAATCTATCAGTTATTTTCTGAATGCGGACATTTTCTTAACCTACTGACTCATTTTTCTTAAATCTATTTTTCCCCTAAAATTTTCAAGGGCCTATTTGTCAAACGGTCCGTCTCGGCCTGGGTAAAAATCTGGAAAACTTCGATTCGCCAGAGATGCCCTTTTTCCTCCAGAAAATAACAAGGGTTCAAAATTCAATCGTGAATACCGCCGTGCCTATAAATATTGCCAAGGTTGGTTTGAATATATTAATTTTTGTCGAGCGACTTCGGCTTTTCTTATTAGGATCTCATTTTTCATACCTTTTTCTCCTCCTTCGGGAAGGATTTTTTTATCGCCATTTTCTTGCAATTTTTTCATTTTCTACCGAATGATATTAAAACAGCATGCGTTACTCTATATGTTTTTCTATTCGATTTCTATCGATTCGATATTTCTATATATCGATTTTCCACTTTTAAAGTTATTTATTATATTTTGGATATACTTTTCTAGAATGATAAACTTTATAGACATAATAAGCTCATATTAATTTTTGCTTGTATCAATTTCCCCCCGCTGTCCATCTCACAGTCAAATTTATATCGCAGTTCATCGCATTTTTTTTTGGCCTGGCTTTGGGTCATTTTCCAAAGCATCACGACCGTCCTGGAATCGCTTATACCACTGGAACGCACGTGTACGGGATAAGCAATCATCACCATAAACATATTTTAATTCAAATGTTTCTGTAAAAGTTTTAACGAGCTTGAATCAAAATTTAATATTCGCTCTTTATTCCATCGTGCTTTTGTGACGAGCTGACTAAAGGTACTGTCACTCTAAGTGCTATAACTTGATAATCCGTTGATGGATTCTAATGATGGCGGTCTCGTTTTATAGAGCAGATATATAGTGTTTATATTATATATTGTTTCAATACATGACGCTAGTAGTTTTTTAGCGAAGGCTTATTGTAAAATTTCGGAAAAAATATATAAACATTATAAGAATTGAAAGCCAAAGTGTGAATATGTTCCATATTAGAGAATTGATGCTGTATGACTTTCGAAAGCATAACAATTCCACTAATCAATTCTTCTATTGGAACTTTTGGTGTGAAACACTAAACTTGAAGAGATTTAGCACTAAACACCAAATCACTTTTTGTGAACTGCTCGACGCACGTTTCACTAACTAGCATCATCAGGAGATGATTTAATTTTCTCCTGATGATGCTGACATAATTAGCGAAACGTGCGTCGAGCAGTTCACAAAAAATGGGTGCTATATCAAATTTCTATTGAAAACCAAAATTCAACGTGCAATCGTCTGCAGTGCACTTTTGTCCAGGTTAAACAGATATCCTTTTTTCAATCTATTATTGCTGAAGATGAAAAGTGGATTCTGTATTGTAAGACATATAAGAAGAAAACAATGGTTAATATCATGACAACGATCTGTGTCCACTTCAAAACCAAATCTTTATCTTAAAAAATGTTGGTCTCAGAACTGTGCGATTTTACAGGAATTATTCACTATTAGGCTAACTGACAAGTTCGCGGAGCGACGCCTATAGAGCAATAAAAGAAGTATATTATCTACTACATATAAACATATGTGAAGTTTCAAGTCGATCTGTCAATGCATTCGTACAAAAACAGCAGCAAGTATCGTGCAGTGATTCGTCCAATAAGTGCAACTACTAAACAAATAATTAATTCTATAGATTGTATGGTTATGAATGACAGGTAATTGCCTTAAGTGGAATTGTTAAGGCCATAAACATCTCAACTAACGTGTGTTTCATATTTTGAAAAAGGAATCGGGATTGAGAAAGCTATGTGCAAAATGTGCGCCACATTTGAATAATAAAATAGATCTTAAACGTCGTTTGGTAACTATGGATGAAACAGGGGTTTACTACTATGATCCTGAACTGGGATAACAAACACAAAGTGGACGGAGCCCGTTTATTCAGCTCCGAAGTAGCCAAAGTGATTAAACTCGACAAAAAAGGTTATGGCTTCAATTTTTTGGAATGTAAAAGGCATTTTGTTAATTGATTCCCTTCAAATCGGTAAAACGATAACAACACAGTATTACTCAAACCTTTTGGATCAATTACATGCAAAAATTCGTGAAAAAAGAACTGGTTTAGAGAAAAACAATCATTTTTCGTCAAGACAATACACCGACTGATACAGGTGTTCTTTCAATGGCCAAATTGAAAGAGGTACACTACGAATTATTGGAGTATCAACCACATTGACCAGATCTGGCTCACCCTGACATTTATCTGTTCCAAACCTCAAAAAATTCTTACGTGGCAAGCGTTTTTCATCAACTGAAGTAGTTATAGCAGCCGTAGATGTATATCTCGAAGGACTTCCACTTCAGAGATGGAATAAATGAAGTGGAGAACCGCTGGAAAAAAAAGTATTAAGCTTAAAGGAAAATATACGGAAGAACAAGGGTATTTTTTCCAACTATAAATTTGTTTTATTATCTTCGCTAAACTCATTGACTTATAACAGTCAGTAGCCGCTCTGGCAACTAAAACATTTTTTTTACAAATGTTGACTTTATTATTCAACATGTACTCCTTAAGGAACAATACAAGCATCCCAACGCTTTTCTAAAGTTTTTACAATTATTCTTATAAAACGATTTCACTTTGCCTTCATGGAAAATTTTCAAGCAGGAAATTTCTTTCCAGCGAGCATTTTTTTTTGAGTGCTGAGAATAAGAAATAGTCAATGTGCAATTTAGCTATCGTATACAACGATATGTGACACGGGGCATTGTCTTGGTGAAAAGCATATTTTTTTTGTTTATTAGGAGTCTTTTTTGCGATCTCGTCCTTCCAGTACACCAACAACGCTATGTAATATTCGCTATTAATGTTTTTACATTTCTCGAGTTGGACATCTTAAAATACAGAGTCCATAAACTTCACTGCCTATGGTTGTGTATTTGGTCGTTTTGGACGGCTTTCAGCGGCTGTTGTCTACTTAACTGACTGCCGATTTTATTTCGGAGTTTAGTGATGGATCTATTTTTCATGTATTGTCACATATCGCATGAAAAACTTCTTTTTATTTTGCTTAAACAACTTCAAACATTACTATGTGAGCAAACGCGGTAACCATTTCAATAACAATTTGCGCATTGCCAAATGTTCATGCAAAATGGTGTAAACAGTTCATTTCGATATCTTCATGGTATCAACTATCTCCTGCATTACTTTACGGTTTTGCAAAATAATTGTGTAAATTTTTCTAATGTTGGCTGGTGTACCCACCTTGTACCAGAGCATCATAGGTGCATGTACGGCCGCGTTTGAATTCGGTATAATAATTAATTATGGTTGATTTTCCTTGAGCAGAGTTCGGGTAATGTCTATCAAGCCAATGTTTTGTTTAAACGGTATTTTTCTTCATCAAAAAACAATGAAGGTTGGTCCGATCGACCACCGATGAGGATTTTCGATTTCGATGAGGTGACGCCGCACAGTGGCATTTTTTAGCAGTTTAGGCGATATAAATTAAAAATGTTTTTTAAAACAAAATTTTAATATTTTTTTGTTTTGAAAAATTCTTTAATATTGTAATTATGATGAATGTTTGCTAATTAATCACCTATAGACATATTTATTTTACAATTTATACAAACTTAAATTAAAATAAATATAAATAAATCGGTGAAATAAATACCTACTCCTTTTCTAAGTTTTGGCAACAATAGAAAATGACCTAAATTTTGTAATAAGTATTATTATACTTCTATACTATTACACTGCTTTAATATTTACTTTTTAATTATTTAAATATTTAGGAATATATTTTAAAAATATTTTTGAGAAAAAAAAAGAACTTTCAGATAGTAATATGTATTAAGTATTTCTAGTCATTACGGACTACGGACTTTCTGTACATTAAGGACTTTAACATTTTAAAAAATTCGTCAATATGAAATTAATTAAATAATATTTGGGAAAATTGCCACAAAAATTCCACTTAATTTATATTTGGATGTTGGAAAGACAATTTTAAAAGAAAATGAATTAGAAGTAACTATTTTTTAAATATTATCCAACAGGGAAATTTCAATTGTCTTTCGTAAAGTTGTTATACATACATATATCTTAAAATTCTTAAATTAAAATAAAAAGTCAAGGTCAAGAAGATTTATAATTTTAAGAAGATCTGTAGTCTGATAATATTTTCTTTAAATTAAAATTTAGGAAATATGTATGTATGTACCACCTAATGTGTATTTCGTTTTTCCCAAATATTTTACTCTGCGCTGCTATTGTATTTTTATTCCATTTAAAATCCTCACCTAATAACTTTGACACACATGCTCTAACACTACCTTATTTTTCCTATTTTGATCGCGTTCTGTGACCCATACTTCATACAATTCTCTATTTTGTATTGACAACATGTCTAAATAAGTAGTTTTTAGAAACAAGGTATTTTAAAACGTCTTTAAAAATTAAAAATACATTTTTAGCTTTGTGATAAAATATTAAGAACGATAGGTGCGAACTAAAATGTATATGTATGTTATATCAACTTCTCGACCTCTAGGTCACCTCTAGCTACTACGCGACGCCAACCAGTACACAATCTTCAAGGTTTTCCTAGTAACAACCCTTAATCTGCAATTCTCGCGAAATCTGATAAACCTAAGCTATATCAACATTAGATCATCCTCCGGAACAGCTACGCAAGCGATTACATCAGCCAAAGAAACTATCTGGAAGACTTCAACAAGGTTAAGCGTCCGTGACCAATTCTGCCCATACAGCACCTCCGCGACCTAAAAGAAATCCCAGGACTCATATTATTATTCTACGTCTTGCTATGTCAGTTTAAAGGAAGAATTCTTTTACTGTTCTGGAGATATGAAAAACCACCCCTTTCAATTCAAAACCACCCTTTTCAGCTTTTTATTTTTTGATAGCTTACTTATCGTAAAAACCACAAGGCTCTACCTTTTTATCGTTCTCGGGATATGAAAACCCACCCCTTTCAACCCCCCAGGGTTTTTTTGTTTTATAAGAAATACAACTACAAAGGTAAACTTAAAATGCAAAAATTTCCAACTAGAAAAACTCTTTAAACAAAATCAAACATAGTCATTTAGATGGCACCCTTCTCCGCCCCCGACCCCCCCTAAAGAGGGGAAGCTGTACATTTTGTAATGTAACATTATTATATCACTGGTACTGTAAACGTATATCAAATTTAAAGCTGATTGGGTATCAAAAGCGAAAACTGTTTTGTCCCTAACATAAAAATAGACTAACAAAACAATAACGTGAAGCTAAATAAAACTTTGTAAAAATCATATTTTTAAAAGAGGCGGCTAGGGGTGCCTAAAACACATATTAAATATTTAGAAAAATAACCAAATTTTACGACAAAAAATACCTTACCTTAATGTGGCGTAAAGCGCAGGTTTGCGGAGCTTGTAAACTTTAAAATACACAATATTTTTGGAACAAATAACATAAATTTTTAAAATGTCCTAAATATCACAAAATTTATCAAAAACTATATAATCAACTTCGAAGTATTTAAATAACTGCACTTTGGCGTTTTCATATCATTCAACCTGTCAGAACAATGACAGCTCAAAACAATGCACGTTCATGCCTAACCTGGTAGTAAACAACTTAAGCCGCTTATTAAATAGGTCTCGCCAAATTGACTTTCGTTAAATAGCAGCGTAATAGATATTATAAGTTTTGACTTTCAAAATGTATTTTGTCTTTATTTAAATAGTCTATTTTCTGATTTTAGGTGAATTTCTTGGATTTGTTGATAACATTTTTGCTAATTTTTATCCCCTAAAATGGCTAAAAATGCCACCGTGCGCCGTCTGTATGTCAGACCGGGGACTTATTCACCGATGTGTTATTAACGATTAAAATTGTTATCAGTGCCGTAACTATACCTTTGTAGTATACCGTAACTATACCAATGTAAATAAGCTCAACCAACGTTGTAGTTTCTTTTTAATAAATCACCACGTAAAGTACGTAAAAACGTTATTTTAGTTATTGTGTACATTTTTCGTTGATTTACTAGTAACTTTTAATTTAAAGAGCGTATTGAATTGATATATATATATATATATATATATATATATATATATATATATATATATATATATATATATATATATATATATATATATATATATATATATATTACAAATATATATTCGGTAAAAATCTTAATTATTAAAATTCCTTTTTTCGGTGTTTCTGTTAAGCAAAAGTGTTAGTGACATCATCAAAGTTCATTTCGGGCCACGGAATCTTCGATGGAGAGAATAGCTAAGTCGGTAACCTTTTTTGTCCCATGTAACCTTTCTTGTTACAATGTTACAACTAATAAAAATGCAGTGCACGTTTCAGGAAAGCTAAACAAAATAATTCTTAATGATTAATAAGTCAGCAAATTCTCATATAGAGGAACGAAAGAAATAAAACGCGATCTCAGTTAAGTGATGATGATGTTCAATATACGATAGAATACGTTCACTTAAACAAGCTTTCGGGATCTTAGAGACCGTTCATCCTCGCAAATCTCATCAAAATGCCTTTTAATCTTCTTCTGACAAGTTTTAGGAAATTCAGGGTAGATAGACAATTTTTTCGGCTACACTATTTGCTTGCGTTTTTAAATCTCCAAATTCATGTCGATACTTTTCAAGATCTTCCAGACAGACTTACAAACGCTTTGAAGCATTTGAAAAATCGATGGCTTTAGGTTGAAGTATTAAGACCGCGTCGATGATCTGTAAAATTTTGCAATGGAAAACCAGTAACACGATAAAGCTGTAGTCTTCGACCTTCTTCTTCAGTGAAATAGCTTCAGTTCTCTCATTTTGCTTTGGAATTTAATGGAATAGTTTTTGTTAGCGTTTTTTGAACTTTAGCAAACCGAACTTTTAAAGCAAAAATGGCATCGAAACGCCCTGCCCATCTAGTTGGATTTAATGTTTTTAGTGTTACCAAAGTTGAAGATTCCCTTTCTTTATTAGACTTTATAATATATGAACTATCAGATTTAAATTATGAGCAGCACAATGGTCATACACTGCATTTGGCTCAATAGCTTTTAGGAGTTTTTGAATTCCACCATAAGTGCCTTTCGTGTTATTAGCACCCTCATATCATTGTCCACGATACTTAGGCTAAGGTTATAGTGGATGCGTATTCTGACGAACTATTGTTCTGACGAACACCTCAGAACTCGCACAAAAATATCAAAACATATAAAGGCAATTATTGTGGTTAAACTGCATGCGGCCAGTTCGTCAGATTACGCACGAATTCGTCAGAATAAGGTGAACGTTCAAACAATTTTGATTTTTTGATCCGAACCGTTTGCGATTTGTGTTTATTATTTGTTTATAAATTGGTCCCTTTTACAATGGATATGGAAAAACTAATCAGTTTATTTTTTGAAAATAATTCTTTATGGGATATAAAGCAAAAAAACTATCATAATAGAGATATTTCTCGCCAGAAATGGGAAAAAATCGCTAAAGAGATGGAAAGTAATGGTAAGTAAATACATTCTTATACTTGAATTTATTTTTTCTACGACGGTACCCTAAAATGTCATTTCACACATTTATCATATATTACATATACATATTATATTGGAATTGTACTTCCCCATAGGGGCTGCAAAAGTAATTCTTGAAAACTTCTCGTATTTCACTGGCTCTTGCTCCATAATGGTTGTAGCGCCTTGAAACAGTTATTTCATCGTTGCATATATTTTGTTCGGGCTGTGTTGGAACTCCTTCAATGTCAATTACTATATTGTGCAGCAGACATGCAGTTTGAACTAAAATATCTGCTTTCTCGGGATCGACTTGCAATTCGGTTTTATAAAATCTCCACTTAGCAACTAGTATACCAAATGCGCATTCAATGCAGCGTCGAGCCCTAGACAGGCGGTAGTTAAAAATCCGCTCTTCATTTGTAAGATTTTGTCTAGAATATGGCTTAAGTAAATATGGCTTCAGTGGGTACGCTTCATCACCCAATATTACAAAAGGAGCTTTGACTTCTATTGAGGCTAAATATTCAGAAGTTGGCATATTGAATTTGTTCGTCTGTAATCATTTGTAGACATTAGAGAGGGAACATATTCCTCCATCGCTTTGCTTCCCATAACCTCCAACATCAATAGTAACAAACTTGTAATTTGCATCAGCTATGCCTTGCAACATAATTGAAAAATATTGTTTATAGTTATAGTATATCGATCCTGAGTTCTGTGGTCATTTTATTCTAACATGTTTTCCGTCAATGGTGCCGACACAATTAGGAAAATTCCATTGATTGAAGTAGTCTTTTGCATTCTTTTGTAACAAATCGGTTGTAGGTACTGGCATATGTTTCCCTTGATAAGTATTCCATATTGAAAGACATGTTTCATAAACTATCTGTCGTATGGCAGTATGTGAAACTCTGTATGAAAAGCTTAACGATCTAAATGACATCCCAGTAGAAAGATACCTGAAATAAAAGAAATTTAAATTAATGGTTATTAAAAAAAAATACAATGTGTCTCGTGTGTATTTTTAAGCATTGTTTTTGTTTCAGTCGAAGCCGTAAAAAATAAGTGGCGTGGTTTGCGAGACACCTTTCGTAAAGAGCTTCAGAAGCTACCGAAACCACGTTCTGGACAAGGAGGACCAACCAAGGAGTCCAAATGGTCATATTTTAAAAACATGCTGCTTTAAAAGATCAATTCGTAGGTAGAAAATTACAGAGCAGCACTTTGGAGCCGGAGGTGGATTCTCAATCGCAAAATGACGATCAAGAGCCTGATGAATTACGAGAAGGTGATTTTGTTGAAACTCCTGACAACGTCATTGTCGACCAAAACGCAACACAAAAGGCAGGAATGAAAAGAAATATCGAATCACCGGATTCACCGGCGAGGCCTCCCGAGTTTGTCCCATCTCAAAGCAAACGTGTTAAAACTGTCAAAGCTAATTCCAAATCAAATGCAATTCAACAACTTTTAATAATCGAGCAGGAAAAGTTAAAAGAATTTAAGCGAAAAGGTGAAGTATGACATCAAGCAAAAATTCAAGAGGATAGTGACTATTATTTTCTGATGAGCTTATTACCTTATTTAAGAAAAGTTCCCGAAGACAGAAAACTAGATGTGAGAGCAAGGCTACAACAGGTGTTTGTTGGCGAGAAGAAGTACCAACCATCATTGTGGCAATGAGAATTCATGTCCACAGCAGGCATCTTCACTATAGTTTAGAATGCATCAACATCCAATGGAAACTTATGCTAGGGCTCCAGACTTCCAAAGCCCTTCTAGGGCCAGTAGCGACGAAACTTGGAGACATTCTGACCAAACTAATTCTAGTTCTTTACAATGAAGGATCCCTTCTGGCCCAAGTAGTGGAGAAACTTCTGATCAACAGCAGTTTGATGAAGACTTAGCTTCATATTTTTAACGTACCAACCCACTTAATGAGTAAATAAGTATCCGTTAAGTGTTTTGAAAGAGCTTTATAACTATGTTAAAATAACAATAAATTAATATAAAAAAATTGCAGTCTTACCTTAATGTTAACGACAGTCTTTCTTTAGCAGATATACACTCACAAAAATTTCATTGCTTGGTGATACTTTCTTCGATTCCTTCAAAAATATAATGAAATGTTTCTGGTAACATCCTGAAGTACCCAAAAAATTTGTTTGGTTGCTCTAACAGGTCTTTAAGTAATGTATGGTATTCCCCATTAATTGGTCTTGAAGAAATTTTTTTTAGTGACGTGTTCCGTTCTGCCCATAAGAAGAATTTTTAATAATGGGCTCTCCAAAAATTTGCACTCATATGCTAAATTTTCATTGTCATCCTTTTTGAATATCTTGACATAACTGAAATTATTAGCATGCACTATAACCACTGACACCTGAACAATAATTCTGACGTGTTCGTCAGAACAATAGTTCGTCAGAATACGCATCCACTATAACCTTAGCCTTATTCAGAAACATATTTTTATCATTTATTGATTTTATAATCTGATTGGAGATTGCTTAGGCAGTTTGATTCTTAACTTCATGAAATTCTAAAAATGACTAATTACGAGCATCTTTGGAGTTTCATTTTCATCTTTTTCGATCACACAGTAACGGTAAAGTTTACACGATTGATCTGTTTTCGAAACATCTTGAGTCGTATCAAATACAATGGACCAAACTGGGGCGTCTATTTTTTCATTTATCAGTGCGTTTTTCATTTTTTGAACCAGAACAGCAATGAGCTCATTTTGTATTTTTGGACTTGAATATTTTATCAGGCCCTTTGGCTCACTTAACAATCCTTGTAAAACAGGATCGTGTTTGATGATTGAATCATTCCTATAAAGCACGAAAAGGTAAATTTCAGGTTGAACGTGTCAGAATGACATCAAGAAGTTTAGTGAGTATTTGGGGCCAAAAAGATTTTTCTTTCTTGATTATGGAGTCTTGTTCTTTATCTAGTGTTAATATACAAGACAGGCATGCAAATGACTTTTCGATGTCTCGTATCTTTCTATGGCTTCTACAATATGTTTCCAATTGTCATACCCTTCTATCCAAACATTCTGTATATTTTTATAGATAGGGAATAGGACAGCCATGTACGTTCTAGTTTTACGTCAGACTTAGAAACAAAATAATAATATTTTTCCAAGAAAGATCTATTGTCACTGTCTTTTAACAATGGATCTTTAGGTTTACAGTGTCCGTTTTTGGTCACAAACCGTTTCACTTGATCATTTAGTTCTTTAAAATGACGCTTATCAGTAATATATGTCAAAGATTTAATTTTTTCCACATTAAAAGATGATTCACTTTGAGTTTTGCTCGTTCCTGGTCGTAGTTGCTCTGGATCTAGATATTCACCGTTGTCGGGCTCTGCAATATTAAAACTTTTTGTCACTTCATTTCTGCCGCACTGTTTTTTTGATTCTTCGTCAATAAAATCTTCATTCTTAAAGTACTGACTTATTTTAAGCAAGTTTTTATTTTTTTCTTTAGACTCTTTCTTTCTCTTTCGTTTTTCGCACCCATTTAGACACTTTCTAGAACTAGACACGTTGTTTTTGATAAAACAAAAACTATGATATCGAAAAAAAAATCTATGCTACAAACAACCAACTCTCATAACAATCAAATGATGTATGCGTCGTTGAATATAAAACTAACAGGAAGGAGCCTTGCCTATCTTTATGCACATATAAATGGGGACGGAAACGGCCATATTGAAACAGCCTAGATGGCTAGGGCGACCTAGTTGGTGTCAAAAACTTAGCAGTTTAATAGTAGCTTTGTGCAATTTTAGTGTGATTTAATCAATAATAAATGCCAAATAAGTGTACTGGAATACTCTTTTTGTGTGTTATAGTGTAAATACGTATTAATACTTATTATATTGACAACAAAAGAAATAATATCGGAAGTAAGGTAAACATACAAAATATAGTTAGTCGTACGTCTTGTGGTTGTTCCCTGACACGAAATAATCAAAATTCAAGAGTAACGTTACATAGGTAAGTGCTTTTAATTCTAAATTTATCAATTATTTACAAATAAAAACGTATTTTGTTTGAATGAAATTTTAAAATTATGAAGTCAACATATTGCCATACACACAGGCGTAGTCAAATTGATTTAGATAAAATAATATAATTATAATGTTATACAAAATAGTCTTTCAAAATTATCTTTATTTAGAACTTGATTTTTTAACGTATGTTCTAAAATGCTGGTTTTTCTGAGATACTGAGCCTTTAATTGAGGATTTGATTTTTTGATGCATATAAAACATGTTACTTCACTCATATAATCTATAAAATATAACTAATGATACAGAGTGTTACCTTTTTTTATAATCCTTTTCAGAAATTATTGTATTAATAAATGTAAATGTTACTTCCATTTTGATTTGGATTTCATGTTATTAAACAAGTTTTTTTTTTTCAAGATTTCCCAAAGATTTCAAATAGAAGAAAACAGTGGATTAATTTTATTAAAAAGCCAGACTTTATTCCAAACCGCAGTAGGTTTTTGTATTTCCATCATTTTTCTAAGGATAGTTTTTATCGAACATCTAAGATAAAAGTGAGACTTCGCCAAATGCTGTTCAAACAATTGAAGTGGACTGTTTAAAATATGATATTTTTTTATTTTATCATTTTGATAAACATCTTTCATAGCATTTACTCTTGATCGTTAGCTTTTTTGGTTGTTGTGAAAAAATGAGCTTATTTTCAACTTTATATCTAACACTTTAGTTTATTTACTGACTATTTACACTACAAGAATTAATTATATTTGCAAAAATGCTGTAGTAGATGAAACAATTCGTAGTACATATACAAAGTTAATTTTGTTTAATATTATTTCATTTTAATATTATTCACGTATGGGCCCTGGCGGACCACGCGAAGTACAGTTAGAGGCGTTTGTAGTTGTTAGCCTTCCCTTGCGCACATACTGGTTCCATTCTTTCTTATATATATATATGTGACACTCAACTACTGTTGTCTCCTTGGACGCTGTCCAAAGAAGTCTTATATTACATATATACGCCATCCGACGGGAAGTCGGCGAAAGTATGCGTGGTTGACTGTGGATAGGGCCTCCCTATTCTTAACAAGAGAGCATATGTCGGTACCCTGAAGAGCCTAAACATTAAGAGGCGAAACATATGCCCTTCAATTGCGGGGTGGGTAGGGCTCGTCCCCAGACAGGCACCTAACAAAATGTTCATTGGGCGAAGACGCAGGTTGTTGTGTGTTCCACATGAGATTGTGGAACCCAGCAGTTGGGTGTATGTGACACTCAACAACTGTTGTCGCCTTGGAAGCTGTCCAAAGTCCATCCCTCACATGTATATATATATATATATATATATATATATATATATATATATATATATATATATATATATATATATATATATATATATATTAATATATATATATATATATATATATATATATATATATATATATATATATATATATATATATGAACATTGGTTAGTTGCTTGATTGGGAGGAAGTCCCACCCATCCCTCACATTGGAGGACATATGTTTCGTCTGTTGTGGGTAGACTCATCAGGGTACCGACATATGCTCTCTCGTCAAAAATAGGGAGTCCCTCTCCAAAACTCTCCTCCCATCTCCTCAAACAAACCCATATTTTCGCCGACTTCTCGTCGGATGGCTTAAAATTGCAGTTTTTGATTTCTTTAGACTAAACTAACGAATGTTCATTTTGACGGAGCTGCAGGTTGTTGAGCTTTCCACATGAGAATGTGGAACAAACGGTCGCGGGTGTATAACTCCTGACCACTATTGTCTCATTGGACGCAATCGAAAGGAATCACAAACTGCAATATATATATATATATATATATATATATATATATATATATATATATATATATATATATATATATATATATATATATATATATATATATATATATATGAAAAACAGAAATTTTTCATCCGTACTTCCACGTACCTCTGCTCGTCTCAAATCAGTCGCCGTCACCATGCCGAGACAAGTACCTCCCAGGACCGGTTTCTAGCCTCACAGCCGTCATCAGCTGGGCTCGAGCTCAACGCAGTGAGACAGCTGAAATGAAACGAACAGAGCAAGACCAAGTCAACTGGTCATATCGATGGCGGGTCGCAATTTCAATGAAACTCGCGCCATCCTACGGTGAATGTTCGCGGCAGTCAAAAACTACGCGACACATTCTTCCCACAACCTTGGATGTAGGTATAAGGTTTGCTCAAAAGATAGCGTAGTGGGGCCGTGGAGAGAGATATTTGAAAAACAGAAATTTTTCATCCGTACTTCCACGTACCTCTCTGCTCGTCTCAAATCAGTCGCCGTCACCATGCCGAGACAAGTACCTCCCAGGACCGGTTTCTAGCCTCACAACCGTCATCAGCTGGGCTCGAGCTCAACGCAGTGAGACAGCTGAAACGAAACGAACAGAGCAAGACCAAGTCAACTGGTCATATCGATATATATACCTTGTGGGCATATATATATATATATATATATATATATATATATATATATATATATATATATATATATATATATATATATATATATATATATATATATATATGCCCACAAGGTAGCGTAACGGAACAGTGGAGGGAAATATTACAGAAATCTTTCACCCTTTCTCCACGTGGTCAGGCCATTTTAATGACGGGTCGTGATCGCACACAACTCACGCCATCATACGGCGAGTGCTCGTAGCATGCTCGTAGCATTCGCCGTATGATGGTATGATGGCAATGTAACATTCGGAGGTCGTAGCTCGCGGCGTAAAATGGCCAGTTGATCTGGTTTGGCCCCGATCGTCTCTCCGAACTGCTTTCCTTGCGTTCGTCTGGAGCTTGGCTGATGACGGCTGAAAGGCTAGAAACCGGTCCCGAGAGACACGTGACGTCGCATGGTTGACAGTTCGGCGAAGGCGATCGGTGGCACCACGTGGAGAAAAGGTGAAGGATTTCTGTAATATATATATATATATATATATATATATATATATATATATATATATATATATATATATATATATATATATATATATATATATATATATATATATAGTATAACTAGGTTCTCGGGTAGAACCGCGTTTTAGATTTATAAAATCTCGACGTTACGGCTTCCACTTAGAAGCCATTTTCAAGAAAATCTAGTTAATTTACTCCGAGGCCTCAATCTGCCTACTCCCCAGAGTTCACAACTAAAAAAAAAAATTGTGAACTGGGCCCGTGGAGAAAAATATTAAAAAGCTAAGGAAGTTCACCCGTGCTCCGCGTCGTGCTTTGCCATTCCTCGCCGTGATCCGCACCGTGCTTTGCCATCCGCTCTTCATGTGTCCAGCTTGAGCCTAACTGATGACGTGGGTATTTTCCATTACTTCTGAATCCAAGCAACAGCCAGGAGTGGCGACACACATCGTTACCAACCAGAGTGAAAGCCAAACAGACAATTTCATCACAAAAGATCATGGTAACTGTCTATTGGGACAGAAAATGGATTTTGTTAGTGGTTTTTATGCTGAGAAGCACAACAATCAATTCTGATGCGTATTATGTGGTCTTAAGAAAACTCCGGCGTGTCAACTGCATTCCGGTGTGATGTTGTCCCATGACAATGCAAGGCCACATGTTTCTGTACAAACACCTTGATCTTGCATCCAGTAGTTTACACTTATTTCATTGTTTATACGATATCATCTGCATAAAGATGGCTTAAGTATGCACCATTTATTTTTATTCCATCGTGTTCCAAATCCAAATTACGGAATACCTCTTCAAGGTATAATTCATCATCAAGATCATTCTCTCGGTGCAAACCTACTGAAATCCATGTATGATGAAGTTACAACGACAGTTCACATGGATGTTCTTGAAATTAAAATCAATATACGACGGGATGTACGGCAGGGTGACTCAAAATGCCCTGTTCTTTACTCAGCCAGCCTTGAAGAGGTATTCCGTAATCTGGATTGGGAACACCATGGAATAAAAAATAATGGTGCATACTTAAGCCACCTTAGATCTGCAGATGATATCGTTCTCCTGTCACAAAAACACAGATGAACAAAAACACATAAAAGAAAACACATAAAAAAAGTCAGGTTATGTTCAATAAATTTGCTGGGGACAGAAGAATATTTATTTTAGGAAGCGATTTAAAGGTGATGGATCACTACATATATCATGGGCAAATGATTTTGATTCAGGATGATACTGCCCGGAAAGTCGAACGGCGCGTTAAGTGTGGCTGGCAGGTATTTGGTTGGTTCAACATAGTATTTAAGAAGTAACTCTCCTTTTGTCTGAAAAGAAAAGTTTTTGATGAGTGCGTGCAGCCTATTCTGATATACTGAAGTGAAACGTTGACACTCACATCATAATCAATTCAAAGACTTCAGGTGGCACAGAGGGGAGTGGAAATATATATGCTTAGCATTACAAAGCGGGACAGAAAGACCTGCACATGGATCACAGAACGGAAGAAAAGATATGACATTATTGCAAAGGTGAAGGAATTGATATGGAGGTGGGCAGGCCATATACCGAGGCAATATGACGACAGATGGACCAAAGTAATCTTGGGATGGATACCGTTTCTATGACTGTCAGAGTGACTACAGTGCTGCATCTATAAGTTGCGAGGACTTTATTTCTACGTACCGGAGTCGTTCTAAAACTGGGCGATATCTTTTTCTTACAAATTCGTTTAAATCTGGATACATTTTTTGTTAAATTTGTATATGTACTTTAGTAGGTAGCTTAAATGAATTGAATACAAAACTAATAAATGTTACTAGAATTTGTAATAATAAATGTTAGGATCCTCCTGTGCTCGGGGCCCTCTCGGCTGGGGGGCTCCTCTGGTAGTGGACCCCTGGCATTTTGACCGTCCTGTCACTCTATTGTTACGCCACTGATTACTATAAAAATCAAATAAAATGAAGTATCAAATCCCGTTGTAATTAAAATACTACTTTAAAGTAAATAGCAATAAACAGGGCTATAATTTCGAACTAAGTGAAGGAGCGGGTTTTCATGCAGAATCCTTAACTAATCAAGGGAAGATTGCTCCGCACTAAAACAGCAATTTCAAGTTTACGTCTCGAAAACCCTGAATCCTTAACTGGAATATTGAAAAAAACCCTCGGCTCATAAAACAGCCCTAGTAGAAACCGTCAAAAAATACATGAAATAGAGAACGAGAATCGAAAGTTTGAACAAGTGGAGAACCTCCTTCGACCCACACGTACTATTTGGAGAAACGGCTCCAAATTGCAGGATAGGAATATAAAAAGGCGAAAGGGACGGTGTAAGCAGGAGGTGGGTAGTGCGTGACTCTCCGGTTCATTTTCAGCACATGTGAATTATGCGTCAACTTTTCCCGTAAAACTGTGGAAAACTCGTGTTCCCTGTAATGTTCGTCCTGATATGTCTTCGTCCTTTTTTTATTTTGGATTTTTCTTGTATTATGTATTAGATCTCTACAAAGAGGAGACTCGTATTAAAATACTCATGGAGAAAAGGCTAAGAAATTATGTCCTGCAATTGAAACGTTTTATTGGAAACATTAAGCATTTACACTAAGTTTCAAGATAGGTTTTTTTGCAGAAGAAAATTTATCTTTAATTAAAAAATTTGGAGAACTTGATAATTTAGTTGGATTTCGCTAGCCAGGTTAGCATCATCGGGGATGATCAAAGTAAAAGTTTAACATATTTTGTATGCAATGTACCATGTAAACCTAATATTTATAGTACGAGGTATATTTTTTAGGTAAGGTCCGTTTTTTAGTGAGAAGAAATATACTATAAATATCATTAAAATTTATATTTTTTCATATTGTATATAATTTTATCTCCTTTTCTACATAATTTCCATTTTTGTTCAAACATTTGTCATACCGCTCAACAAGTTTATGAATTCCGGCGTCAAAGAAACCTGCTGCCTGTGAAGAAGCCCAGTCCATGACTGCAGTTTTAACTTCTTCGTCGTCGTTGAACTCTTGACCACCAAGGAACTCCTTTAAGTAATGATATAAGTGTAAACTACTGAGATCAACATCACACCGGAATATAGTTGACACGCCGGAGTTTTCTTAAGATAACATAATACACATCATAATTGACTGTTGTGCTTCTCAGCATAAAACCCACTAACAAAATCCATTTCCTGTCCCAAAAGACATTTGCCGTCATCTTTTGTGGTGAAATTGTTTGTTTGGCTTTCACTCTGGTTGGCAACGATGTGTGTGGCCACTCCTGGCTGTTGCTTGGACTCAGAAGTCATGGGAGACAGCCAAGTCTCATCTCCTGTAACGATGTGGTCTAAGAATTAATTTCTTTCCTGGTTATATCGAGTCAAAACGATAAAGCACAGCCCAATATAACTTTGAAAGAATAAATCGTCGATTGTCTCGAATTTTGTTGTCCACATTACGAACCAAATCTTCAGAAATCAGGGTCCTTGAACATTCCCGCCTACTTGCAAATGGCTCCTAAATGCGTAAATCATGCTGGGAGCAGACATACAAGTCCACTGTGGCGATTGTCTGTCATTCTCACTCTCAGTCACAAACGGACCTTCTTTAAAAAATACTCCCCGTATTAGTATTTATACTTAGCAGGTGTGTCGGTTAATAATGTCGATTTTGCTGGCATTACTAATATATTAACTGATATAGACTAATGACGTCTGTAGTGTTTTGGAGGGTAAACATGCACCATCAATATAATTATAATAAAGAATTAAAATTAATTAGGGAGGTATCTGAAGTGAATAGTTATAATAAGAACATTATAGATAAACTAATTAGAAGACATAAGTTCAGAAAATTATTGAAATAATCTTCGACTTTTCAAAAGGATCAGAACATAAAGAAATTCATGGTAATACCATTAGATGCTCAGTTGACAAGAGGACTAGACAAAATTTTGAAAAAAGTGGACATTAAGGTTGTGTACAAACCATATAATAAATTAAGAGAAGTTCTGGGTAATCCAAAGGATAAAGTAGAGCAGCATGAAAAGTCGGGGATTTACGAAATTAGTTGTCAAGACTGTGATCGAAGGTATATTGGGCAATCAAAAAGATCCTTATTGACAAGATATAAAGAACATATTGCCCACATTAGATATGGGAGAAATGAAAAATCTTGTGTTGCCCAACATGCAATCGAACATGACCACAGTATAGCTATTAGTAATTTAAGACTAATAAAAGTGTTAGTAATAATATTTAGTTTTAGAATTAGATTAAATCATCTCCTGATGATGCTAACATGGTTAGCGAAACGTGCGTCGAGCAGTTCAAAAAAGTGTTTAGTGGTAAATCTCTTCAAGTTTAGTGCATCACACCAAAGGTTCCAATAGAAGAATTGATCACCATCAAAAACCAGTTCGTTATGAATTGTCATTGTGCAAAAAACATAGTTTTTTCATAGCTTTGAATATGTCGAATTATGTATCAGAAAAATACATTTTATGGGAAAGTTTAATAACCTTCTTTCATTTGAAGCAAACAGCTGCAGAAACATATCGATTGCTGGTTAAAGCTTATTGTGAACATGCTCTAATCCAAAAAAACCTGTGAACGATGGTTTAAACGCTTTAAAAGTGGTGATTTTGATATAAAAAACAAGGAGCGTCCAGGACAGCCGAAAAAGTTTGAAGATGCAGATTTGCAAGCGTTATTGGATAAAGACTCAACTTATACGTTGAAACAATTGACAGGACATTGAATATTGGCCAATCCACCATTTCCGAACGCCTACACGCATTGTGGAAAATCCAAAAAGAAGGAAAGTGGGTTCCATATGAATTGAAGGAAAGAGATATTAAAAAGCAAAAAACCACTTATGAAATATTGTTTTCCAGAGAAAAAAAAATTTTGCATCGAAATGTAACAGGTGATAAAAAGAGGACCTATTGTGATAACCCAAAGTTCAAAAAACATTGCTAGACCCAGGCCAGCTTTCAACATCACAACCAGATATACATGGAAAGAAGACTTTGCTATGGGATAGTGGAGGAGCTGTGCATCACGAAGATTTCAAAAACTTCTTGAATTGGAGCACGGCGGTCCAGTGCTTTTCGTTGTTTTCGGGTAGTTTTGTCATCAAATCGTAAGCAATTAAGGAGGACATTGAAACAATTAATACTCATAATTAGGCCGAATTTTTCGATACCATCACCTTCCTGTCCCCAAAGTTCCTCTAGGCACGATTTGATTTATAAGCACCTGCTAAATATAATAAACCAATAAAAACTATATAAACATTAATAAAATAAGCAAATTCAACTATTCAAGTTAAGAAAAAAGTAGTAATACTGACGTTCAAAAACAAAAGGAAATCGAGCGCGGTGTGTCTAATAGGCCAACAAAAGTCTTCCGTTATGCGTTATGTTTAAAAGTTAGTTATGTTTTAAAGTTAGGAAGCTATTGGATGAGCGGGGTTCCGGCAATGTGAAGGAAAAGTGGGGGGGGGGGGGGGGGGGGGGCAAATTGAAATGTGAACGCGGTGCCTGAGAAACTTGGCGCGCCCGACGGAGGGTTAATCACATTATCTTAAATCTTGCACATGCACTTGAGAATATTGTCAAGAAATTGCGGATGTCTGATGAGGCCCATAGTCACCTACATTTTACTTATTATTCTCTAATTCTGCCATATAGACATTACAAATTGTGACTATATTGAATTTAACTAACTAACAATATCCGTCTATTATCTAAACTAAAAACGTATCTTTATCTTAGTCTCTTTGGTAAACACATGTCCAGCGACGTACTTTACAGTACACTAATCAACCTTTTCATGTGATTGACACACGCACAGAATATTTTCCAGGTACCATTCATTGTCTCTACAGTAATCCGAACGGTTTCAGTCTCTTCAGCCGCCGAATAAGTCCGTTGTTGTCGAGTAACGAGATCACTTCGACATTTTCATGGCTTTCCAGCCTCTTCTGGTATTTGCTTGTAGACCTCTTGATCATCCACCATAGATGCTTTCAGGACTCAGTGGATGTCTTCATTTCGGATGTACTACGGGGTATTGACAATACTGCGATGTACTTTATTTTGAAACGTTTAATAATAAATAATTTTTTCAATGGATTGCTTGGTGCATTCCTAAAGTTGAATGCCATAAGTCCATATAGGCTTCAGGATTTACTTTACACAGACTGGCGCCTTAGTAGCCAATACATTTTTCTGAATTTGAGACCCAGTTGCTCACGTTGCCAGCGTTGGATTTCGCATAATTTGGCAATTGCTCGAAAAAAGTTTCGTGTCGATTAGTGTAAGAAACTGCTCAAAAAATATAATCCTGATACATCAAAAGCCGTGTATAACATCTATATAGGTGACAAATATTGGATATATGCGTATGAGCCCTAAAGTAAACAGCAGTCCACTATATGGGTATTTCAAAATGAGTCATACCGAACAAAAGTTTTTCGCTTAAGAAGCATTTTAGAGCAAATGGTCGTCTGTTTTTTTTTAGGATAAATGAGCACATGGCTACAGTGCCACTAGAGAATCGCAGACGGGCAATTCTGAAGGGTATACAACCATTTTGTCCAGTCTTTGAAGAAATAAAAAAAAATAAGCAGCAACTTCTTCAAAATAATAACGCGAGCTCTCACTCATAGGACCGAACAACTCAATATTTGATATCCAGTGATTTCTTTTTGTTCCTATCTGTGAAGAATAAACTACGTGGTTAACGCTTTTTCACACCAGATGGTTCAAACATATGAAAAAGTGCAGCGATGATCGCGGAAAATATTTAAAAAAACAATAAAACCATTTTCAGTGATAAATATTTGTTTTTATTTATTATTCCGGATACATAAATTGCAACCCTTGTATAAATGTAATTTTCCAAGTGCGACAAAAGAATGCATGATAAAAAAATATTATTTCAACAGTTAAACTGTATTTTATTTGTAATTATCAAATATGAAGTGTTTCTATAAATTAATAATCGCAAACAAACAATAAACTAAAATGAAAACATTTCTTTAAAACGTTGATGATTAAAAATATAATACTTAAATTAAGATAAAATATTATTTTTTTTTATATCTTATTTTTTAAAAATCTGCTTTTTATTACTATTAAAAAGGCAAAATGAAATATGTAACGTTTATATGAATAAAAAGCATCGGGTAATTAGTACATTTGAAAATGTTAGATAATTATTGAGAAAAACGGTATAAATAAGTTTTAACCTTCGGAAAACTTATAAAATACATTTTTTACTTCGATATAAAAATTTGCCCATCTAAAAAGAGTACACCAGAAGCAGAATCGAGAATATTTAGTAAGATAATTAATATAATAAGCGAGAAAAAAAATAATAACTAATGTGCTAATGTGCAAAAATCCCATGAATGGGAAGAGTGTCATTATTTAGGCAGGGTTATCGGCATCGGAATTTTTTTTTAATTTACTTTTAGGCTATAAAAATTATTTTGAGGATATCCATGTGAAAAAGTCAATTTCGGAAATAACGGACACCTTAATATACATACATATAAAAAACAAGAAAAAATAGGCAGTCATGGGGAGAGAAGTGGAAACTAGAAACTTTGGAATAACTGTTTTTTTTTATTTATGCAATCATTGGTTTAAATACTATCGAAAAACTAGAAGATTAAACCATCGAACAACTAATGATACTGTCGAATTACTAAAAATCTGTTTTACCACGCTAGAAAGATAATTCCTAAGCCTCTATGAAATATTCATTGCACGATGTATTGCCGAGATTAAATATTAGAAAAATAAACGCCAATCGAATTGGGAATTGCAGTCTTTTACATTGAAATGGTGTATCGGTCGGGATAATGGGAATTCGAGGAATGAGGACATCTTGAGCTGCCTTCATTCCATTGAGAACGAACTAAATCTGTTGCTGCAGAACGCGACTGCCGTGATCGTAATTATGCATCATCAAGCCTAGCTGCTCGTCTTTCTGCTGGTTCCGCGGTACGCATCTGGATTGTGCTTAGTCTATTCCTCTGTCGTACGGATGCCCGCTCTTCCTCAGTCATATTCAAAAGCCGTCTTTTCTATCCTTCTGTGTGGCCAGTGCGATGACCCAAATTTATTTTTCTGCGAGGAATTATTTCGGTTTTCACTGGAACAGAAGTAAGGGATAAGATCATAACCTCTTATGGCTCTCACAGATCTAGGTAAAAAATCATGAGAGATGGGACAAAAAGTCTAATAATGAAAAATTTTCATCTTGGAGAGGGCGAAAAAATGTAAACTTTTTTTACCTATCTCTTATGGTTCTCACAGCTCTCGGTTGAAAACTATGAGAGATTGGACAAAAAGTTTTATAACGAAAAATTTTCATTTTGAAAAGGCTAAAAAATGTATTTAAACTTTTTTCACCTATCTCTCATGGTTCTCACATCTGCAGCTCGACAACGATGAGACAGGGGACAGAACTTATTGGCAAGTTGCAAAAATTTTGATACAAAGTACACAAAGCTTAAGTAGTGTCTGAATGATTGTGGCGTGTTCATATTTTTTTTTCCTTTATTTGGATTTTTCGCCACGATCTAAAACTCAAAAAATATCAAAAATATATGTTCTTATGTAAATAAAAAATCACTGGGTAAAAACAAAAAACCAAACGGAGACAAATTTCTCTATTTGACAATTGAAAAAAAATATGTTCAATGTAAGTATCATTGACATACACAAAAAATATATTTACTTCCTATCTTTCCAGAATGTATTGAAATTAATATAATTTATTTTTAGATTCATTTTGAAAACGGGAGGAGAATACTTCCCGAAATGTTAACGTTAAAAGTTTGTACATTTTTTTAGAACATTTTCATATTTTTAAATTTTGTTCGTTAAGTATTTAAAAAAAAAGAATCACTGAGAATTTTGTATCCGTTTGGTTTTTTGTTTTTTCTCGGTGATTCTTTATTTACATAAGAACAGATATTTTTGAGTTTTATATGATGGCGAAAAACCCAAATAAAGGAAAAAAAAACACAAAGTTTAAACTGTACTTACATTTTGGTGAACAGCACAGTGAAATCCCATTGCGAATAATATTAGTTAAATACCTGATGATTATTTATTAGTTGAGTAAATAAAATGAAATAAATAAATAATAAATAATTAAGTAAATAAATTTTGAATAATTTAAAAATAATAACTTAAATAAATAAGTAAAATATTAATTAAATAAATAAAATAGATTAAATAAATAAAATAGTTAAATAAATAATATAGATAGAATAAAATAGAGAAAATAAAATAAATAGCGAAAAATAGATTAAAACAATCCTTGAAGCGGATTGTATATTGTGTCAAAATTTGACTCAATCGGTGCAGAACTCTTCGAGATTTTGAAGAGTACACAAACCAACTTAACATTTATATATATATATATATATATATATATATATATATATATATATATATATATATATATATATGGATATATGTTACATCTAATATTATATTTTTACGGATGGTAGATAATGTTTCTAAATCATTCCGGGTGTCAATCCGTTGATTCTGTGAAGAGTCACGACGTTTTGCCAAAATATCATTTGGCATTTTCAAGTGTTATCCGCTTCGACTAAAGAGTTCAACTGACGTGCACGGGTCGTTGTGCTCGCTTTTATAGCTGCCCGTTGACAGTGCAGATTATATAGGGGTAGTTCGGGACTATTTGCGGCGCTCGGCAATGCTGTCGAGTGTCCGTTTATTGATTTTTCTACTTCGCCGCCATGTTGCCGCGTTTGTTATTTTTTGAGAAGGGATTTCCATACTTTTGGAATGTTGCGAGCGTCGTTTCGCTTTTTTTTTGCTCACCCCTTTCTTCCATTTCAAAGGCTTCTCTGATTGTTCGGACCTTGTAGTTTTCAATATTCGCTATTTCTTTGGCTCCTTCAAAATTGATATTATGCCATGTTTATAGATGGTGCTGAAACAGAGCGGAAGTGATTTGTTTGTTTTTTAAGTTGTTTTTATGTTCTTGTATTCTGGCCGATATTCATCTGTTTGTTTGTTCTATGTATGTTCTGTTGCAGTCGGAAGAAGATATACTATACACCCCATGATTTTCCAGTCTAACATTGTCTTTGGGATTTTTTTAGGATGTTTGCGACAGTTTTGTGAGGCTTGTAGGCTGTTCTGATCTTATGTTTCCTTAGTAGTCTGCCTATCCTATCTGTGATTCCTTTTACGTATGGTAACAGGACCTTTAGTGTATTTTGTTCATGATCCTCTGTTGTTCTTCATGTTTGGATTTCCTGACGGCGAATGGTCTTCCTGATACAATTTTCTGAATATCCATTTGGTCTAAGGGCTGTGGTAATTTTTGGTAATTCGTCGCTTCGTGTATCTGGTAGTGTCATTCGGAAGGATCTGGAAATCAAGGTGTTCGCTCCTGCTTAGATTTGAGAAGGATGATGATGGAATTTAACGTTGAGGTATCGATCGGTGTGAGTTGGTTTTCTATACACTGTGTATTCGAGGGTTCCAGAAACTTTCCTTGTGATAAGAAGAT
The DNA here is from genome assembly GCA_031761425.1 of Cosmopolites sordidus. NCBI lineage: Eukaryota > Metazoa > Arthropoda > Insecta > Coleoptera > Curculionidae > Cosmopolites > Cosmopolites sordidus. Next base: position 46,073 of record JARFXV010000272.1, read on the forward strand.
CCAAAAACGGCAGTATTCTATCCTGTTCGACTTCCAGAGTGAACTGTATTCTGGGGTGGATTCCGTTTAACTGGGTTAGGAAGTTGTTTAGAAGTTCGCTTCCGTGAGGTCATATTATGAAGATATTATCTACGTAGCGTTTCCAAAATTTAGGTTTTAAAGGAGCGTTGGCCAATGCTTTTGTTTCGAAGTCGGTCATGAACAGGTTGGTTATAACGAGTGATAAAGATGATCCCATTGGGGTACCGTCGGTCTGTCTGTAGATCTGCTGGTTGAAGGAAAAATATGTATTCTTCAAGCAGTGTTCGGAGAGTTCCCCCACGTATGGTGGAAAGTCTTCGTTCATCGAAATTAGGTCCAGGGCCTTGTCTATGTGGATACTTGGATATAGTAAAATAATGTCCAGACTTGCCAGTATGTCTGTATCCTCTAGTTGGAAATCTTTAATCTTCCTTATCAAATGTACTGAGTTTTGTATATAGGACTCGTCAAGTTTGACGCTTGGTTGCATGATACTTGCTAGATATTTTTTCCAATTTTGTGTTGGAGAACCAAAGGCATTTACCATGGGCCTTAATGGGATTTCTGGTTTATGTATTTTGGGTAGACCGTAAAGTTTAGGACATCTGTTTGATTTTTCCCTTGGAATTATTCTTCGTTCAATGTCCGGTTCTAGTTTCCATGCTTTGATTTTGCTTTTGGTCGTTTTTTCTTGATAGGTTGTTGGATCTCTGTTCACTGGTTTATATATCTTTTCCAGTAAAATATTCGTTATCTTTACCATATGAATGATTTAGAAGCATGTAATATATATATATATATATATATATATATATATATATATATATATATATATATATATATATATATATATATATATATATATATATATATAGATATATATATATATATATATATATATATATATATATATATATATATATATATATATATATATATATGGACTTTTGACATTGCAACGTTAAATATACGGACTATGAAAACAGAGGCCCGATTGCAAGAACTGTTAATCGAACTTGACAACATACATTGGGATATTATTGGGCTCGTGAAACACGAAGGAAGGGTGAAGAGTTAATCAAACTGGAACCAACTGGACACGTACTCTACACTCGAGGTACGGAAAATGGCCGATGTGGTGGAATAGGATTCCTCATCAATCGAAAGCTGAAGGACAGTGTGGTAAAATTTGAAAGTACATCCGACCGATTACCCCAATGCGTCATTCAGCTGAATAAAAAGTTTAGGCTTCAAATCATCCAAGCTTATGCACCAACTATAAGCCATAAAGATGAGGAAATTGAGGAATTTTATGATGATGTGGCCCAGCTTTTATACAAGGAGAAATGTAGGTACAAAATCCTGATGGGTGATTTTAATGCCAGAATTGGAACAACAAGAACAGACGAAAATGCAACTGGCCCATATGGAACTGGTGAGCGAGACAATAGAGGTGACAGATTAGTTGATTTTGCTGAAGGACAAGAATTATATATTATGAATTCATTCTATAAGAAAAATATCAGCAGAAAATGGACATGGAAAAGTCCATCTGGGCTCACAAGCGAAATTGACTACATCATGACCAACGATAAAACAATATTTACCAATTGTACTGTCCTTAACAATTTTAATGTTGGAAGTGACCACCGAATTGTACGAGCAAGGGTTCGGATTGACTGTCGAAAAGAGCGCGAAAAAATGGTAAGATCAAAAAAGGGCAAGGTGGATTCTGGAAAACAAAAAGTACCTGACTTATGGAAAAATGCAGAAGTGATCCTTTTACATAAAAAAGGAGCACAGGAAGATTTAAAGAACTACCGTCCAATAAGCCTCCTATCAGTGATGTACAAAGTTTTCACTAAGATAATTTCTAAAAGAATATTAAAAAAACTGAATGACGCACAACCAAGAGAACAAGCAGGATTCAGAAGTGGATTCAGTACAATGGATCACATCCAGGTTGTACAGCAGGTCATAGAAAGGCACAACGAATACACCATGCCACTGTGCTTGGCTTTTATCGACTACGAAAAAGCATTTGATTCCATCTCAAAGCATGCGATAATGGATGCACTGCTTAGCCAAGGTGTAGAGAGAGCCTATGTAAACCTATTAGAATCGATATATGATGGAGCTACAGCCACAATTCACCTTGATGATCTTGAAGTGGGAATTAATATAGAACGAGGTGTACGGCAGGGTGACGCAATATCGCCTATTCTTTTCTCGGCTGGCCTTGAAGAAGTATTCCGTAAACTGGATTGGGAACAGGATGGGGTAAAGATCAATGGTGCAAACTTAAACCATCTTAGATTTGCAGATGATATTATTCTCATTTCACAAGACCCAGAGGAGCTGCAAAGACGCATACAAGAACTGCAAAGGGCTGGCGAACCATTTGGCTTGAAAATAAACCTGAAAAAGAGTCAGGTTATGTTCAATAACTTCGCTCAGGATAGAAGAATTTCAGTTTTAGGAAGGGATTTAGAGATTGTGGACAGCTTTGTATATCTTGGGCAGAGGATTTCCATGGAGGGGAATACCGCCCGGGAGGTGGAACGGCGTGTTAAATGTGGCTGGCAGGCATTTGGTAGGCTCAACATAGTGTTTAAGAGCAGACTCCCACTTTGCCTGAAAAGAAAAGTATTCGATCAGTGCGTTCTACCCGTTATGACATACGGAAGTGAAACCTGGACACTCACATCGCAATCAATTCAAAGACTTCGGGTGGCACAGAGGGGAATGGAAAGATGTATGCTTGGCATTACAAGACGAGACAGAAAGTCCTGCGCATGGATCAGGGAACAAACAAAAGTCTGTGACATCATTGGAAGAGTAATCTCTTTAACATATAGTAACAGTTGAAATAGTAACAGTAACAGTTGAAATGGAGATGGGCAGGCCATATAGCGAGGCGATGGGACGACAAATGGACCAAGGCAATCCTGGAGTGGATACCGCTTGATCGCAAACGTCCGCGAAGAAGACCGAAAGCACGATGGACTGATGAGATCGTTAAGTATATTGGACCCGAGTGGCAGAGGAAAGCCCAGGACCGTGAAGGTTGGAAGCATGCTGAAGAGGCCTTCATCCTGCAGTGGATCGATACGGGCTGATGATGATGATGATGATATATATATATATATATATATATATATATATATATATATATATATATATATATATATATATATATATATATATATATATATATACATATATATATATATAGACAGATAAATAGATAGATAGATATCTAGAAAAACTAATTATATTACAATACATTTTCGTAATGGTGAGTCCTAATGGTGAAATTTAATGATATATGTTTATAGATAATCATTTTGCAAAAAAATAACAAAACTCGTATATTATTTGTGACAATTTAAACCAATAAACAATACTTTTGAGAAATTAAATTTATTATAAAATTTTATAGAATTTTTAATTTTAAAATCCGCGACAAAAACACTGTCGAAGACCTAGAAATCTATTTTACCACCCTAATAAGATAAATCCTAAGCCACTATAAAATATTCATTGCACAATGAATTGCAGAGATTAAATATTAGAAACATTATTAATATGAAATTTTTCAACGCAAATATCGATACCAATATTGGAAATATTCGAAAATAAATGCTTTGTTTTTGGTATTTATTTTTCTATATAAAAATATTAGCATATTAAGTACTCACTCTCAACATATACTGTATAGTGATTCTACAATTAAACAATTAAAATATTGATTATCTAAAACACAATATAATTTAAAACACATTTAAAAGACAATTGGCGTCGCCAGTCTGACGCAACATGTCACTGATTATCTAAAACACAATTTAAACAATTATACACCCACAGTATACACAAATTAAACTTTTCACGCGGTCAATTTAGCTTCACTTATTACTACTTCGGCATTTCAGTGACGCGAACTACGTATATATGCGAATATATGTACACAGGACGCTGCACGTTGTCAGTCTGGAGCAACACGTCACTAGCTTGGCGGTGACGCGAACCCAGAAGTTTTGCCCCTACAAAAAATTGCTCAACGCGGCTAAAAAGGTTTGCATTTCAATAATTATTTTTACCGGCAAAGCTGGAAAAAATTGCCAAATATTACATATTTTAATCAAAAATAAATATAGTCCTAAAAATCTATATTGATGTCAAATATTTAAATTAATCTCTCTATATTATAAGCAGTTATTTTACTTTTAAAATAAATTTCACTCAACTACTCGTAATGTCTAAATTCTCTCAGACAGTACAGTATTTTCAGAGCTTTATCGACATGACAACGTCCCAGTCTCCTATTCATCACGTATTAGCAAAAGGAAAACATTCTGCTTTACGAGACAGATACAAGCTATCTTAATGGTTTGTAATTTCAGTCGCAACTGCAACCAAAATTGAGATGAATAGCGACCGATAGATTTCACGTTTATTAGGCTAAAATGTCGTAAGGTTTCGTTCGTGTAAATTGAAACGATGCATTCGCCATTGAATTATGTCAATTAGAATGTCGAACGAGATACATTAGCCATTTTAGGGTAAGCCGAAGGAGCGTGAGGGGCGTGGAGGGCGGTATCGACGGGAATACGAAAGCATATTTAGAAATACAAGTTGTGCATGAATATATGATCCTATTACTTTGAACTAGTTGAAGATGGAAGCCGTTTAAATAATCTAGAAATGGTTATTGATGAATGGTTTAGTTTCGGGTTTGAATATATCTATTAGGTAAAAATACTAATGGGTGTTTCGGTTAATAATGTCGATTTTTTCACAAGATGTGAGCGTTTATTTTCATAACAAAATAAATTATTTTAATACTCAAAATATTGGTTATCGTTAGCTATTACTTTTTTCCGTATTTCTGCCAGAGGAAAGATTCTGTGCCAAAAGAACCTTTTTGTTTTTTGACGCTAACCATTCATCACTTCACCATTCATCACCATTCACCAAGCCAAATTTTCACTTCTTCGTAAGAATGTAAGCGTTGTTCTGAAAGTCCGTGTTGCATCGATCAAAATAAGTGGTAGTCCGAAGGGTCTAAGTCCGGTGAATATGACGGGTGGGGTAGAATGTCCCTTTTAACATTTTCTAACTAGTTTTTATACATTTTGCAACATGAGGCCGATCATTGTCATATTGAAAAATTACTTGATCGTGACTTTGGGCCTATTCTGGTCTTTTTTCCTCGGTTCAGTTTTATCAAATTTTGTCGGTAACGATCACCAGTAATCGATGCACAAGGTTTTAGCAGTTCGTAGTACACAGCTTCCCTATTATCCCATCAAATACACAATAAAGCCTTATTTATATGTATATTGCACACTGGTTGTGATGTTGAAAGCTGGACTGAGTATAACCATGATTTTGCTCTTTGGGTTGTTAAAATAGAGCCACTTTTCATCACCTGTCATAACTCAATGCAAAAAACATTTTCTTTTCTGTCTGGCAAGCAACATTTCACAAGTGGTTTTTCGCCTTTCAATATATTTTTCTTCCAATTCATATGAAAACCATTTTCCTTCCTTCTGGATCTTCTTCAATGCATGTAGACGTTCGAAAATGGTGGATTGGGCAATACTCAATGCATCTGCAAATTGTTTGAGTTGAGTCTTCATCCAATAATGCTTGCAAATCTACTCGCACTTCTCCTGTACGCTCCTTGTCTTTTATAGCATAATCACCACTTTTAAAACGTTTAAACCATCCTTTCCAAGTTTTTTAGGGCTAGAGCATGTTCACCATAAACTTCAACTAACAATCGATGACATTCAGCGGTCGTTTTCTTCAAATTAAGGTTGCCCGCAAAACATCTTTTTCTAGTACTTAATTTAAGATATGAAAAACAATTTTTCTTACACAATGATAATTGGGTTTTTGAATAAAAAATAAGTATCCATTTTTTACATTATCTTAAAACTTTATCATATATAATATTAATAATCGATGAGAAAAACTTTAAATATTTTTTTATAGTTAGTTATAAATTGATCAAAATTTTTAAAATAAAAAAAAATTACGTGTCTAGGAACGCGTCGCGATTGGCTGTCATGTTTGTAACGTCATTATGGTAAAGTGTTTTCACGTCAGTACTGTCAACGGCTTCTATTCGTATATATATACTATCAAAATTATTGTTGGTTAAGTACAAAATAAAATATAATTGTTGCTAATTTAGTTCAGTAAAGTATGACAAAGGGTTCATAAAGACTAATTCTAAAAATATACCTGCTGTGGATATTTTTATGGTCACAGATTAATAATATTAAATTATATTTTCATTATAATATCTTGATGCTAATTTATAAAAAAAGCATTGAGTAAATTTGGTTTTTTTTTAACATAATTAGTTATTAATTTTTTCTTATAAATATTGACAAATTTATGTTGATCGAATCAAAGGATATGAATCAAAGGATAATCTACAAATTAGATTATCATTAAAACTTTTGCAAGTATAAGACTTTTCATATACGATTACTTTCCAAATTGGTAGTCGAATTTTGTTCTTGTCTATTCGCGCTTTCTTGAATATTATTATTCGTATCCTACAAAACAGACGATCCTGTAAGGATTTCTCATTGTTACTACTCTCGGTTGTGTTGCTACATGTAGATTATTTGCGGACAGGCAGGAATATTCCTTCCTACAAATTTGGAACGTTAATTTGTTTTCCTTGCATGAATTAAATAATATAAATAAAAGTTATAAAAACGAATGCAAAAAACATAAGGAACTCTAATCTAATTTTAATATTTCATCCTGAACTTACCTTTAAGCTTCGATATCTTATATAAAGTTATATGGGTATCACGTCGAAAACAGCATCGAAAGCTTAAATAACAATTAAAAGTATATTTTCAAATTGCTAGCAAAACTAACAAATGCAATCAAAGATATAGGTTAAACAAAACAATGACTAGATCGATAAATTATTTGATTTCCCCCGGACTCCAGTACCTTCCGAGCGTCATTTCGGAAAGGGCGCGAAAGAAAATTTCGCGCAAGAATATTTTTTATTAAAAAAAAATGACTAGTTTAGTTTTTGTTGCGAACTTATTTTTGGAAAGAAAAACTTTTAATAGCGCAGACTCATCCCAAAGACATATAAAGGCACTATTGGTATCCGTCAACTATATGCCGCAGTTATAACACGAGAGCTGACGGTTGTAGAACATGTCACTATGAGTAAGGGTTGGTATAAAGATCACCTGTTACATCATATATTCTTCCGCTTCGATTAGTCGGATTCTTCAGTCGAAGCGGACAACGCTTAAAAATGCCACATGAGATTTTGGTGAAACGTCGTGACTCTTCACAGAATGAATGGATCGACACCCGGAATGATTTAGATATATATATATATCCCCATCCACAAAGGGGATATATATATATATATATATATATATATATATATATATATATATATATATATATATATATATATATATATATAAAATATATATATATATATATATATATATATAAATATATAATAAGGGGATATATATATATATATATATATATATATATATATATATATATATATATATATATATATATATATATATATATATATATATATATATATATCTAAATCATTCCGGGTGTCGATCCATTCATTCTGTGAAGAGTCACGACGTTTCACCAAAATTTCATGTGGCATTTTTAAGCGTTGTCCGCTTCGACTGAAGAATCCGACTAATCGAAGCGGAAGAATATATGATGTAACAGGTGATCTTTATACCAACCCTTACTCATAGTGACATGTTCGACAACCGTCAGCTCTCGTGTTATAACTGCGGCATATAGTTGACGGATACCAATAGTGCCTTTATATGTCTTTGGGATGAGTCTGCGCTATTAAAAGTTTTTCTTTCCAAAAATAAGTTCGCAACAAAAACTAAACTAGTCATTTTTTTTTTAATAAAAAATATTCTTGCGCGAAATTTTCTTTCGCGCCCTTTCCGAAATGACGCTCGGAACGTACTGGAGTCCGGGGGAAATAAAATAATTTATCGATCTAGTCATTGTTTTGTTTAACCTATATCTTTGATTGCATTTGTTAGTTTTGCTAGCAATTTGAAAATATACTTTTAATTGTTATTTAAGCTTTCGGTGCTGTTTTCGACGTGATACCCATATAACTTTATATAAGATATCGAAGCTTAAAGGTAAGTTCAGGATGAAATATTAAAATTAGATTAGAGTTCCTTATGTTTTTTGCATTCGTTTTTATAACTTTTATTTATATTATTTAATTCATGCAAGGAAAACAAATTAACGTTCCAAATTTGTAGGAAGGAATATTCCTGCCTGTCCGCAAATAATCTACATGTAGCAACACAACCGAGAGTAGTAACAATGAGAAATCCCTACAGGATCGTCTGTTTTGTAGGATACGAATAATAATATTCAAGAAAGCGCGAATAGACAAGAACAAAATTCGACTACCAATTTGGAAGGTAATCGTATATGAAAAGTCTTATACTTGCAAAAGTTTTAATGATAGTCTAATTTGTAGATTATCCTTTGATTCATATCCTTTGATTCATATCCTTTGATTCGATCAACATGAATTTGTCAATATTTATAAGAAAAAATTAATAACTAATTATGTTAAAAAAAACCAAATTTACTCAATGCTTTTTTTTATAAATTAGCATCAAGATATTATAATGAAAATATAATTTAATATTATTAATCTGTGACCATAAAAATATCCACAGCAGATTCTATTATTAGAATTAGCCTTTATGAACCCTTTGTCATACTTTACTGAACTAAATTAGCAACAATAGAAGGCGTTGAACGAATAGAAGGCGTTGACAGTACTGACGTGAAAACACTTTACCATAATGACGTTACAAACATGACAGCCAATCGCGACGCGTTCCTAGACACGTAATTTTTTTTTATTTTAAAAATTTTGATCAATTTATAATTAACTGTAAAAAAATATTTAAAGTTTTTCTCATCGATTATTAATATTATATATGATAAAGTTTTAAGATAATGTAAAAAATGGATACTTATTTTTTATTCAAAAACCCAATTATCATTGTGTAAGAAAAATTGTTTTTCATATCTTAAATTAAGTACTAGAAAAAGATGTTTTGAGGGCAACCTTAATTTGAATCACCTGTTACATCATATATTCTTCCGCTTCGATTAGTCGGATTTTTCAGTCGAAGCGGACAACGCTTAAAAATGCCACATGAGATTTTGGTGAAACGTCGTGACTCTTCACAGAATGAATGGATCGACACCCGGAATGATTTAGATATATATATATATATATATATATATATATATATATATATATATATATATATATATATATATATATATATATATATATATATATATATATCCCCTTTGTGGATGAGCTATGCCGCCAGGAGCGTAAATCCCTGGGAGGGTCACCTCTGGCGGACAGATCAAGGCAGAGGCCTCAGACTAACATTATACCAAATCTGCCAACCCGCATTGGATCAGCGTAACAGATTACGGTCCATACATTCAACATGGTATTTCAATGTGACAGTACAACCTCAAACAGGGCCCTCATTCCCCGGAGGTTAAGACGAGAAGATCAGCCCCAAGGCAGAGGATGCGAAGAATGACCGGGTTAGATCAGGCTTCCATTGGACTTTTGACATTGCTACGCTTAATATACGGACAATGAAAACGGAAACCCGACTGCAAGAACTGTTAATCGAACTTGACAACATACATTGGGATATTATTGGGCTCTGTGAAACACAAAGAAAGGGCGAAGAGTTAATCAAACTAGAATCAACTGGTCACGCTCTCTACACCCGAGGTACGGAGAATGGACGATTTGATGGAATTGGATTTGTCATCAATCGTCAGCTGAAAGATAGTGTAGCCAAATTTGAAAGTATATCTGACAGATTAACCCAATGCGTCATTCAGCTGAATAAAAAGTTTAAGCTTCAAATCGTCCACGCTTATGCACCAACTATATGCCATAGAGATGAGGAAATTGAGGAATATTATGATGATGTGGCCCAACTTTCAGACAAAAAGAAGTGTGGATATAACATCCTGATGGGCGACTTTAATGCCAAAATCGGAAAACCAAGAACTGGTGAAAATGCAACTGGCCCATATGGAAATGGTGAGCGGGACAATAAAGGTAAGAGGCTGGTTGACTTTGCTGAAGAACAAGAACTCTATATTATGAATTCGTTTTATAAGAAAAAGATCAACATAAAATGGACATGGAAAAGTCCATCTGGACTCACAAGTGAAATTGGTAACATCATGTTAAACGATAAAGCAATATTTTGCAATTATACTGTGGTTGGCCTTTTTAATGTGGGAAGTGACCACCGAATGGTACGAGCAAATATTAGGATAAACTGCCGAAAAGAGCGCGGGAGAATGATAAAATCAAAAAGGGGCAAAGTGGACTCTGGGAAGCTTCTGGAGAGGGGCAGAGGTTTCAAAATTGCTTTGTCGAATCGCTTTCCTGTGTTACAAGACCCGGAAGAGATGGAAATTACAGACAAATATGAAGAAATCTCCAACAATGTGCTTAAAATGTCGGCTTCAATAGTACCAGATGATTAATTTTTCAAAGAGTCAAAAATTTCCAATGAGACCATTAATTTAATGAAAAAACGCCGGATAATCAAGAATGGAGACAATTCTTTTGGCAGGGTCGAGTACGTTGAGCTTTGCAGAACTATAAGGAAACGTATTCGAGAGGAAACGCGCCGATTCAACATGCTGCAAAGGACTGGGGAAAGATTTGACTTAAAAATAAACCAGAAGAAGAGTCCGGTCTTGCTCAATACATTTGCTGAGGACAAAAGGATTTTTATTTCGGGAAAACATTTGGAAGTTGTGAATCACTATATATATATATATATATATATATATATATATATATATATATATATATATATATATATATATATATATATATATATATATATCTTGGGTACATACAACATAGTGTTTAAGAGCAAACTGCCACTTTTCCTGAAACGAAAATTCTTGTGTCCTGCCCATGATGACATACGGAAGTGAGACCTGGACACTCACATTACAGTCGGTTCAAAAACTTCGAGTAGCACAGAAGGGAATGGAAAGATGTATGCTTGGCATTACTAGACGGGATAGAAAGACCTGCACATGGATCGAAGATCAAACGAAAGTGAGTGACATCATTGGAAGAATAAAGCAATTAAAATGGAAGTGGGCAGGTCATGTAGCAAGGCGATGGGATGAAAGATGGACCAAGGCGGTCCTAGCCTGGATACCGTTTGATCGCAAACGTCCACGGGGAAAACCGAAAACACGATGAACTCATGATATTATTAAGTATGTTCTGCAATGGATTAATATGGGTTGATGATTATATATATATATATATATATATATATATATATATATATATATATATATATATATACATATATATATTGCCAATTTAAATCCATAAAAAAGAAAAAATCATTTAAAGTTAGAAGGACTCTCTTTCCTTCTTCCTCTAATCCTATTAGAATAGGATAAAATATGGTGAGCCGGTGGATCACATTCTGTGAATTCACTGTCAATATAACATTTAGGTTTGGTATTGCCGGAACACAACGTTCTTCGTCGAATCTGTCATTTTCATGTTCTGATCTTTTTTGAGTTGTGCCTTCAAACGTTTTCGATTAGTTTTACCACATATTTTTGCTATTTTAGCTATTTTCTGGTTTAGTTTCTGTTTTGTGAGTTCTGTAGTAAAAAATCTGCGTTTATAAATCCAAAAAATGCCAAAACCGTTAAGCAATCAGCGTAAGCAACTTATCTCGTCACTTATCAGTTATTTTGAACAAGAACGAGATAATGGGGCCCCTGTTTTTTCATTAAACGCTGCGAGAGACGTATGTATTAATAACTTAGTAGCTCTCATGGTTAATTAGAGTTTTTTTAGCGAGTTTCAGCTGCACTAAATAGAAGTATTGGTACAGTTAGTGCAATTTCGAAAAAGTTGAAGAATAACGAAATATCAAAATCACCGAAGAAAAAACGTCTACATCCAAAACGAGTAACTAAACCAGATCATGTTGATGTGGGCTCAACTCGCAATCAAATCTATGAAATATATGGAAAAAGTGAGTAGATTTACATGGTAATATTGTATTTTTATCAAATCTTATTACACTATTTCAGAACAAATGGTTAATCTTGAAAGATTCATAAAAAACTAAAGAATATGTACTTTGATGGATGGAAAACTTCGCTTCATACACTTCTGAAAGAAATTAGTTTCAAATGGAGTAACGATAATCCACTTAGGGTCCTGAAGGCTTTTAAACAAATCCAATTTTTGAAGATGTATAAAAATATGAAAGACGAATCTCTATTTGATTTTGTTTATTTGGATGAAACATCGATATTCCAAAATGGGACCTTGAGTCACTCCTGGTAAGATGATAACAAGAGAAGTGTAAAGACTACAAAAGTTGATGGAAAAAGGTGAGTGCTATATGTAATACTAAGGAGCCATTAAAGTCATGTTGTCACGAATAGTTGTTTTAAGACGTGCCAGTAATAACATGTTATTGCGGATATATTGTTTTTCATGCTGGGAACAAAAATGACTTTATTCCAGAAGCCGAATTAGTTTTCTCTTCCAAAACAAAAGGCGATTATCGAGAAATGAATAAAGCTAACTTTCTGTTTTGGTTTGAAAACTAGCTGATGTTATCATAGTAATCTGAAATCATAGTACAATGATGGATAAACCTCCAACTTTTGTCCATATAAAACCAAAAATTACTGAATAGCTGACGAAGCATAATATTTCTTTTGAAAACACTATATTGAAAAGCGATCTGCTGCAAATCGTTATAGGATAGTAGTAATTAAAGCGACAGGTTTGTGTTTCGTAATGTTCTTTTTAAGAACAAGCCAAAAAATGGATATGGAGGGTAGCCAAAAATTATTATAATCGTCATATAGGTCGAGATGGAAGAACGATTGTTAATGTTTGGATATGTGGAAAGAAGCTTTATCAACAGTTACACCACAGATCTGGATGAACAGCATCAGATATACAGAAGAAGAGATTGATAGATGGTCGAAACACGAAAACTGTTTGGTTATTTACTTAAACAGCGATTCAGATGGTAAAATTTGTTTTAGTGATACTGAATAATTAAGCTTTGTGTGAACTAAATGAAAAGCCGCTATGTTTACAAGCCGAAGTTTCCAAACAGATTTTTCATTAAAATTTTTTGTTTACAGTTTTATCGATCATAAAAGAGTCAAAGTCTGGGTATTTTGGTGTTGATGTGGCAACGTTGTAACATGAGTGTGTCATAGATTTTGACTACCATTATTTCCCTGAATATATATATATATATATATATATATATATATATATATATATATTCGTAAAAAAAGCAATTCACTGTTACACAGCAACACTGTTAGAAGAATAAAAGATTAATGGCGATGGCTAAAGTATAAATTTTATATTGTGCCAGCAGGAAAAGACCACCGTTTTATTACCGGAACATTTTTCATATATACGTTTTATTTTTTATTTCCGCCTATACCGCTGTTTTAAAAGCTATCCGGAAAAAAATATTGTTGATAACAAAGAAAACTCAATTTTAGCAGAAATGTCATCTGTTCTAGTTCATAATATCAAAATGACAAATTTCGCAACAATGTTTATTTCCATAAATTTCAGTAAAAAAAATATTTTTTTTTTACTCTCAAACTGAACGTTATTGAATGTAAAGCAAAATTTAGTGTCAGAAATGTGTTGAAATGATTCATCAGGCTTTTATAATCTAATCATTGAAGAAAAAGATGGTTTGTTAATAGTAGTTTTTGGTAGATCGCAGTTTATAACAAGTCTTTCAAATTGAGCATTTTTTTAGGTCTTGAATCAAACACGCACAAACATCTATATTAATAAACAAAATTTGGGTGATATTTTTTATCGTTTAAATCACTTGTGGACTCTGTAACGGGATAAACAATCGTCACCATACATTTGTTTCATTAAATGAACCGTTTCGGTGACTGTTTTACCAAATTTAAAACAAAACTTCATATTCGTTCCTTGTTCGATGTTCATTTTTAGACCAACGGTATAAACACATTGATACTTGAAATGCGATAACTATGCTTCTAATGATCCGAAAGTGGAAACTCCTAGAATTGTTTGTATATTATGTCTTGCTCTCTTTTTTCTAAATTTATAGATTGGCTTAGAACATACCTGGAATCCGCAGCACCAACTTCATTATCACTAACAAACACATCATTCTACCAGTCACTATATCGATATATGCGATAACTATGCTTCTAATGATCCGAAAGTGGAACCTCCTAAAATTGTTTGTATATTATGTCTTGCTCTCTTTCTTCTAAATTTATAGAATGGCTAGCACATCCCTGAAATCCGCAGCATCAACTTCATTATCACTAACAGACACATGATTCTACCAGTCACTATATCGATATATGCGATAACTATGCTTCTAATGATCCGAAAGTGAAACCTCCTAGAATTGTTTGTATATTATGTCTTGTTCTCTTCCTTCTAAATTTATAGATTGGCTTAGAACATCCCTGAAATCCGCAGCATCAACTTCATTATCACTAACAGACACATCATTCTACCAGTCACTATATCGATATATGCGATAACTATGCTTTTAATGACCCGAAAGTGGAACCTCCTAGAATTGTTTGTATGTTATGTCTTGTTCTCTTTCTTCTAAATTTATAGATTGGCTTAACATATCCCTGAAATCCGCAGCATAAACTTCATTATCACTAACAGACACATCATTCTACCAGTCAGTTTTAGTATCCGTTTCTTTGATATCACTAGTACTGTCCTCTAATGCCAAATCATCAAAACCACTATCATAATCATCCCTTTCGATTATTGCTAGTAGTTCTTCATCGGTCAGCTATGTTTCATTTCGAAATCTGGATGGTTTACTAATGTTTTATATACATGTCGGACGTATAGTCGTATATAAGACCCACGCAAACCTCAGTATTGCCTAGTCAAATAGACTGAAAAAAACGATTCAGACAAATACCTTCTGAGAGCTAACGGACTTGTATATAGCAGGAAGCGATTGTAATCTTCATTATTTCCATTACAATGTTGTCCAAATAATCTCTCCTTCAATCAATTGCTTTTTATCGTATTAACTGTTCTAATAACGTAGTGGAGCGACATATGCAGGTGTTCATTCAGATGCTGATATTGAATAACACAATGTTCAGCGAGTTCATTTGGTACTGCTTATTTTAAATGCACTATGAAATCCTTATGACGGACCGTCATTGTTGCAGTAGGATTAACAGCTGACAAAATAGTACCAATAGGAATTTCATTTTCTTGAAAAAACTCTTGATAATTTTTTTCTTCTTTTATAAATTAAATTAGTGATAAGAGTATTGCTTCGTTATTTGGTAGAGTTGATTCATCGACTAAATTTGAAGAGATTTAACACTAAACACCAAATCACTTTTTGAACTTCTCGACGCACGTTTAGCTAACAATGTTAGCATCATCAGGAGATGATTTAATCTGATGATCATGATGCTAATGATCTTAATCCTGATGATGCCAACATGGTTAGCGAAACGTGCGTCGTGAAGTTCAAAAAGTGATCTAGTTGGTTGTTTTAACCTTTTATTACTGGCGTTACTAGTCTCACGAACCCACCCGATCAAAATATTCAAATATAAAAAGTGGAGGACCAACTGCGTCTGTGTACCTGTCGATAAACGATAAAAAAAAGATACTCCGCAACAGTTAGAGTGTTAATATCTTAAATAGTGCACTTGTTTTCCTCGTTTACGGTCTCAGACACCGACGCCACTATAACATTAGCAATACCTTGTGTGTTCAGGTACATTTTTGTTGAAGATGTTTGAACTATTTTTTGTCTTGTTCTTTCTTGGTAATGACTTCTGAGCAGGAACAGCAGCGACTGTTAACATTAATGGAGAGAGAAAAATGAAAAAAGTTTTACCTGATTTTGATGATGAAGCTGAAGAGGATGAAAACATATTAGAAACCAGAGAAAAGGAAAGAGCCCAAAAAAAGAAAGAGGCACATATACCGATATAACGGAGAGGCCGTATCTTGGAAAAGTTGGTAAAACTAAATGGAAAAATCATGTTATACAGAAAAACAACGTTAGACCAAATATCTTCCAGGCGTAAAAAATAACTACAGAGCTCTCAAAGATCCAATTGCTATTTGTGAACTATTTTATACAAATAATTATTGAAAATAAAAACTAATTAATAGAAAAAAGTAAAGAAAATCATACTCCAGAAGAAAATTGTAAGCCGACTAATATTCCAGAGAAAAAGAGCATTAATTGTATATCGCAGATGTTAGAAAAAAAGCAGATGTTAGCTTTAAGCTTATCATGTCACTTTTTAGGTTTCGTTTTTTGCTAGTCCATATTCGGCGATCAGGAAATTATTTCACTGTTTTATATCCAATTGTAAGAAACCTTATTCGTAGTCACAATTTGCAACTATAGAGGAAAAACTCGCAACATTTAGGGGAAGCAGTCGATTTCGACAGTACATACCATCTAGAAATAAATATGGAGTGAAAATGTTCAAAAAATGCATTGGTTGGTGCTAAACTGTTTTATACCGCTAATCTAGAAGAATATGTTGGGACTCAGAATCCTGGTCCATTTCAAGTAAGTATGTCGTTTATGTGAACCTATACCGGGAACGAGAGGTAATGTGACAACAGACAATTGGTTCACAAGTGTAGAATTTAGCCTATCAGGCACTCTTCGTAAAAATAAAGCTCAAATTCCTTCATTACTAATTCAAGGAAAAAATCGGCCAGAGAAATCGTTTTTATTTTTACTTTTCGAGAAAATTCCACCTTAGTTTCTTATGTACCTAAACCAGAAAGATTTGTTCTTTTGTTATCTGCAATTCACTTCGATGATGTGACAGAACAAAAGGTGGTGTGGATACAGTTGATATATTATCTTCTGTGTATAGTTACGCAAGTTGTTCAAGACGGTAGCTAATGGTAATTTTTTACAGTTTGATGAATATTGCTGGTATGAACGCCTTTATAATTCATAGCGCAAATAATAGGGAGAAAAATGTCACTCGCTAAGATTTGTTTCAGCAGCTAGGAAACAGTTTACTATCTGAACAACTTAGGATTCCAGCAAAATTGGAATATATTCCAAGAGCCTTAAGAAATCAAATATCAGATGTATGTGATTTAGATCAAGTCAGTCAAGATGAATCAAGGGTAGCAGTTACAAGACGTTGTGTTATATATGACTCAAAGAAAAATAGGAAAACACGATATAGTTGTAAAATGTGTGAACAGTTTTTTTTCTCTTAACTTTTCCGAATAATAGTGACTTAATGGGGTGTCCAATATAACTAATTCAGTTACTGTTGGAGTTTGTGAAGGTTAAAATGAACAGACTCATTTAAATGTTATATAAAATCTAACATATAAAGTGCTTAATTCCGAAAATTAACCCGAACGAACTCATCACAAACCCAATAAAATCCATACAGCGGACCAATCTCAACTCATATCTTATCGAGGCAAAAAACAAAAAATAATAACTACCGTAACTACCGTAAGCAATGAGGAAACTGTCCTAGAATTTAATATCTGAACCGCTTCGTTTAGACGACCCTCGATTCCGTCTATGTTCTCGGTTAATAATGGCTTAAACGATCATAATAAACGAACACAAAACAACAACGGATAAAACGGAAAAATATCGCCGGGATTCCGTCTCTATGGGCAACCTTCGCCTTCCCCCGGAATGACTCTCGGCGCGCGGAAACGGATTCAAAGAAAAGTTTCTGGCGGGAATGATGGAAAAGATTTGTTTTAAAAATTTAAATGGATCTGGAACGTCTTTGAATCGAGATTGGGGTTCTCGAGATTTGGCAGGGCTGCTTCTTTAAGTGGATAAATAATGTTTTTTGGCATCGGAAATGTCTTGAATGCTTATGTAATGATCAATTGTGTTTTGCCTCCGAAAATATTTATCAAAAATTGTGTACAGAGTAAATGTGGAGCTGAATAACTATAATTATTATTATTAATATAATAAACACTTATTATTATAGTTAATAAAATAATTATATTTTATTATGTTAATCTTATATTTGTATTAATATCTACGGTAGTAGATATTTTCAACCCAAGACTAGAATGTTTGTACTAAACAAGAAGGTTCAGCCGAGGATCAATGTCTTAATATACGTTTTTATATGCTCTGGTACTTACGACCTGATCTTGGATAGGACATAGGAAATCTTCTGTTTCTCCATAAAGTACCGATGTTCGTAGCCATTCTGTAGAGTATTTCTTCTGACAGTCATTCTGTAGACCATGAAGCTCCTTTTCTTTCCAAATAGAAATACGTCTATGAGGATTATATAATATACAATATATACTTTATGCCAACTTTATGAAGGTTACTCTCTTTGCTGAGAAGATCGGATCTTAGCTGATCGTCCTGTCGACGGCACATTACTTCCACATTCTGTAAGCCTCTCTCTCCTATATGTCGAGACAAATCTAGCCGCTCGATGGAACTTCTTGTGTAATATAAACTATGTTTTGTTGTTAATTTGGTTCTTATTTTCTTATCAAATGCTTTCAGAGAGGTGTCAGACCACTTTATTACACCAAACGTATAAGTCCAAGTGTTGGTTGCCAATATTTTATTTCTGGTGCTGTTCAAAGATTTACATATTCTTTCAACTCTAGTTATCACCCGTTTTATAATCATTTCCCTAGCTGTTATATGAGATATTCCTAACAACTGCATCGTACCAAGATACTTATGATTAAATGGATTACTCCATTTAATTGCATGTTTTCTGCCAAACCAAACTGCATACAGATGGTATTGCTAAAACTTTTGATGCATATAATTTTAGATTATCCATATAGAATTGATATGACATCTGAATTTTTGGACTTATCTTCATCACATAGCCCGGTGTTAAAGCCATACAGAACCATAGAGGTCAAACTGTCCCTTTAAATATTCCCCTGCGTATTCGTATCTCACCTGTAGTGTACGAGGTGTTATTATTCTTTACATATAGGCGGGTTTTCTATTTATTCATACAAGCAGAAAGAAATTTTACTAGAGTTGGATGAATTCTATACAATGAAAGGACACAGCGGAGCCATGAGTGTGGCATAGAGTCGAACACTTTTTTATAATCAATCCACACCATTGATACATAGTAGAATTTTTTTCCGTTCTTGCTCTGTTATTATCTCATCAATTACAAATAACTCCTTACAACCTTGGCTACTTTTGCGCAATCCATTTTGTTTAGGTGGTAAAAGACTATTTTCCAATAAGTATTTATTTATTTTGGATGAAATTATAGAGATAAGAATCTCGTAAAAAGTTGGTAGATGTTATAAATTTAATGGTCTATAATTTTTTGATATATATATATATATATATATATATATATATATATATATATATATATATATATATATATATATATAGATATCATTCCCATTATCGGATATTCAGGTATGTGATGTTTGCGTTTTTATTAAATTTTGAAAAAACTTTGCCAGCGTCCCATGACTACTAACAAGATACTTCCTCCAAACATTTCGGATGCCATCGATACCTGATACTTTTCAGTTAAGCGTTTTTTTGACTGCCTTTTTTAGATCGCCTCTCGTTATTATAACTTCTGGCATTTCGTTTATATTTTGTCTGGTTTCCTCTTCTTCACGTATCCAATAAGCTTGTTCATCGTGGGTTCTTGGAACTGACTAAATATTTGAGCAATACTTAATCATTGTATTTTGGATTGGTATTTATTGCTGATCTGTTTTTTCTACTTGTTTCAGTTGACAGTTAAACCTCTTCTGGTTAGTTGAATTCAAAACAAGCTTGTTTTTTCGCTTTGAGGTTTAATTATATCGCCTTATGCGAGCTACCCATGTGGCTATTCTCTGTCTGAGACATTCATTTTCTTGCTTTATTTTTTTCATCAAAGTCTTTAGATGACATACGAACTTTGATCCTTTTAGTTATTACTCTAATACTCCGCTTGATCTTTTTAGAGCTCTTCTCACCGTTTTTAAAACATTTGCAAATTAAAAATTAAATTAAATTAAAAATCTAGTTTTCGCGATCTTGTTTTCTATTTGTCGTTTCCATGTTGGACTAAATGTCTGTTTTGATACAGTAGTACTTGTTTGTGTTTCCAACTTTTCACATCTTGTTTTAATTGCGATACCAAGGACCGAACAGACTGCTAACGCGGCAACTATTTCAAGGACTTTGGTTAATAAAGGGGTCTCCGCTAGATGCTCTGCGTCAAATGCAATTGACCATGTATTATAGAATATAGCATTCACGCTATTATAGAATATAGCATTTCCTTTCACTCTTTGGATTCGTTCTATATCGACACCCTCTGTTCTCTGTTCTCTCTGTTTTATATATCTCTGTTCTCTGTTCTATATCGACACCTGCATACTTTATCCTACAATTTATATAAATCTCTTTTTAGACAGATAGTGATCGTGATGATATCTGGCTCGCAGAATTTGTTGGATTGTTCTCGTTTGGTTATTTTTCTTTTGGTTGTTGAATATATATAAATAAATAAATATATATATATATATATATATATATATATATATATATATATATATATATATATATATATATATATATATATCTGGGTGTGTATCTTTTCCTGCTAATATAGCATTTCCTTCCTAATATAGTTATTATTATATTAATATAGTTAACAATTATTATTGATATAATAAAAAATACTTTTACAGTATACCTCGCCTAAGGTACTGGATGGATCATGGGAGGTGGATAGTGAAAGCCCCATTAGATATTAATAACAGCTGCAAATATCTCAAAATAAGCAGCCCCGAACGAAGGCAAAAAAAAAATAAACCCACTTAGCGTCTAACTTGTATCAAGCGGTTGAGTGGTCAGCGTCTGTTCACCAGTGGTGCGGTTGAGATTTAAATTCTGGAACTAACCCCTCCCATCTTAACCTCCGAACCGTCATGGTTCAAACCTTTAATTCAAAGTACAAGATGAAGCGTTCTAGTAATCACAAAATTTCACCAGGAGGTAAAAAATCCTCTGTCAGCTTTGCTGGTACAACCGGACTTTCGGATTCTGGGGCGTCCGGGCTTAAACGCAAAATCTTTCAGAGGGAGTCGGAGACCTCTGACCAACATCTGAAACCGAAAACAAAAACTTTCTTTGGAACAGTAATATCAACTCCCCAGCGCCCAGGAAAACTACACGAATTGGGGCAAACAATGAATCAGCAAAAAATCGAAATTTTAGCTCTGCAAGAAACCAGGTTGACAGATGATAACACCTTGGACTTCGACAACTACAGACTTTTTAAAAGTAGAACGGACAAAAGAATACTAAAAAATACATCCCATCTCGGTGATGCTTTCACTGTCTCAAAAACCATTCTTGGTTCTATAATTAATGTCCAGCCAGTAAATAATCGATTTATGACACTATCCCTCAAGTGTGCTAACAAAAACTATACATTAATCAATGCACACCTCCCAGTTAACGAAGAAAATAAATCTAACCCTGAAAAAGTTCTGGAAAAAATCCTGAAAATCTTCTGGAAAAAACTATTTCTAAAATTCCCTCTACCCATGTAAAAATCCTATTGGGTGATTTCAACTTCCAACTAGGGCGATAACGAAACAAAAGACCTGGCGGTGTCCAAACACGTACATTGGTGAATTTCAAATTGACCATGTTGCCATTTCGTACCCCAATTATAAAAAAATTTGAATGTTCGGGATCACTACTTGACTAGAATCAAACTTAGCTTAGAACCTCGAAAAACTTATTCATTAGAGACTGCTAATACCAAAGTTCGACCCTACAAAAATAAAACCAACCTTAAAAGAGGAGCTTAATAAACAACCAGCACAGAACTGGCAAGAATTAAAACATAAAATTATTAAAACAGCCTTAAAGTTGGTCCCTTTACAAAAACCTGGAAAAGATTCGTGGTGGGATGAAGTTTACGAGCAAGAAGTAAAGCATTCAAAGAGCGAAACTGTCCAAAAACAGCAATAAACTATTACATCTTTTTGAAAGTAAGAAACGAAACATCGAAGCTGATTAGACAAACTAAAAGAAGATATGAAAACAATCAACTTAATGAAATAGAAAATGACTTCCAAAAAAATAACACCCAAAATTTGTATAAAATATTTAAAACTAAGTTAGCAGGCTATCAACCCCAAAGTATTTGCTTCCAAAAGGCAAACGGCCAATTAGCTCTAAATAACCAAGACAAATGCAAAGAACTTGCGAAATATTTTGAACAACAATTAAACTGTCCTGAGCCCTTAAACAAATTATCAACACTAAACCCTAAACAAACAAACCCAGATTCATTACCACCGAATGAAGATTATAATAATTAGGCAAATCAAGCGACTTAAAAATAAGAAGGCTTCTGATGAAGATGAAATCACTGCTGAACTTTTGAAATCCGCTTGTCCAGGTACAATCAAGGAAATAATCAAAATTTTACAAGAAGTTTGGCGAACCGAACGGATTCCGGAAGATTGGAAAGATGCTCTAATCTATCCGCTACACAAGAAAAGAGATAGAATGGATGTAAACAACTACAGAGGGATATTTCTTCTCCCAGTTTGTTACAAGATACTGTCTCAATGTCTACTAGACAGAGCACAGGGACAGTTAGAGCCTAACATTTTCAACCCGGTTGATCCTGCCCTGAACACATCCTGAATCTAAAGTTGATCCTAAGACATCAAAAACTGTACAACAAAAATCTTCTTTGTACATTTGTTGATTTCAAAAAAGCATATGATTCTATTGATCGTGAATCTTTATTCCAAATCATGAAAGAACAAGGACTAGATCTGAAAACGCTGGCAATTATTAAAGTAACACTAACACAAGGTTAAAAGTTAAATTCATGGATGACATATCAGAGCCCTTCGAAATTAAAACTGGAGTGAGACAAGGGGATGGATTCTCTCCACTCATATTTAACTGTATTCTAGAAAAAGTAATACAGGAGTAGCGTGAAAAAAAGTCGGCCCTGAATATTGACCAGCCCATTAAACTGGGGAGAACTAACATCAAAATTGATTGTCTGGCGTTTGCTGATGATCTAGCAATTTTGGCTCAAGATGTATTAACGGTACAAAAATAGATTGAAGTCCTAAAAGAAACAGCAGAAAAAGTAGGATTACAAATTTCCTTTAAAAAGACACACTACATGGCCTGCAACAGAATAAGACCACCATTTCTAAAAACAAAATATGGTAACATCAGACGAGTTACCGACTCAAATATTTGGGAGAAATAATCACGGAAAACGGGTTGGAAAAAGCGGCCAATAAGAGTAGATATCAAAAAATGGAAACAACATTGAGACTTACACAAAATATTTACAACAAAAAATGCCTATCTAAAAACACAAAACTGAGATATTACAACACAGTTATTAAGTCAGAATTAAGGCCTATATTTTGAATAGAAAGAGAGACATCGAGGAGATTGAAAAGAACGAAAGAAAAATCATAAGAAAAATCTCAGGCGCCAAACAAGTAAATATCACAACATACCGACTTCGAGAAGTCGGTATGCCGGAATCAAACAATACACGAATATACATAGTGATATGAGAAAAAGAAGACTTACGTTTTACCGACACATAAAACGGATGAATCCGAGTAGGCTAACTAGACAAATAGTCGAATTTTATGAGCTAAAGTAGAAATAATTAAATGGATTGCTGCAATTAAAGAGGACCTAAGATCAGCAAATATTACACAATGTGAAATTCAGGATCGAGGCTGTTTCAGACACAAGGTACACGTTTGGAATGTTGGCCAGAGAGAAAAATGTTAGAAGACCGGAACAGCTTGGTCTGACGAAAGGAAAAAAGCTCATAGTGAAATAATGAAAGCAGTATGGGCGGAAAGGAAAGCTAATAACAACAAACGGCTCTAACAGTACTTCGCGTGGTCCACCAAGGCTCATACGTGAATAATAATAATAATAAAACATAATATAAGTAAAATTGTTTTACCTCATAGAAATTTTTTTTTTGGTTTGATAATATTACACTGCCCGACAAAAATATCTTTGTTGTCCCAAAAGTAACTTAAAGTGTAAAAAAGTAACTCCATTGATTTTTTATAAATAATTTAAATAGTTGAAATTACAATTTCGGTTTACAAAAAGAATTGGTATGGACCACCAAGTGACTCTAGGGTGTTTAAACTCGTACTGGAGACACATCAAAACTTGGCCTGCCTCCCGTTCAACAGCATTGCCAGATTGATTGAACGCTACGCCACCAGTTTGTTTACTTTAATTATACACCTCGTATACATACAAATTTCAGACCAGGCACATCCGCGCAAGTAGTATCGCACTATATTAGCATTTCATTCACCACTGAGAATCGGCACTTTGTAAAGGTACGTTAGTTCATTGTGGTACATTTAAACTGTTTGTAAAGTATAGTTTTACGTACGTGGTTTTGTTTTTTTTTTCGCTTTTTTTTAATAAATATTCCGTTTCAATATGGATCAAAATATTAATGAACCTGGACCATCTCAACCTAAAACAACGAGCAAAAGTTCATTATACTGATAAAGAGTTGCGCAAGATATTAGAAATTTTAGAAGCTTATGATTGCTTCCCGAGAAGAAAAATATTCCAGCCAAGAGATATAGATCCTGCAGTCTTGAAGGTAAAGGGACACAGGGGTATTACAAATATAGATACCGACGGTATTGGTAGAGTACGGACGAGCCAGTGACATACCGTCACTGGCACACTGCTCGTATATTAAGTTTGCAGTGCTACTGACGGTATTAGCCGTCGAAACTGAAACAAATAAGTCTGGAAACTTTTTTAACAAACATTATAAATAGTTCTCAATAGCCAGCTTTGAAATTTAAACAAAAAGAGTGATCGGCATCCGCCGAAATTTATAGTTCTTACCGGCAGTAAACGTGTTAAATACGTTGCCTACCGGAAAGATCACTTATTGGTTTTGTATCACACATAATATACTAAAACTGTTGAAAAACTATATATATATATATATATATATATATATATATATATATATATATATATATATATATATATATATATTATTTATTATTATTCACGTATGGGCCCTGGTGGACCACGTGAACTACAATTAGAGGCGTTTGTTGTTGTTAGCCTTCCTTTGAGCCCATACTAATTTCATTCTTTCGCTATGAGCTTTTTTCCTTTCGTCAGACCAAGTTGTTCCAGTCTTCCTACATTTTTCTCTCTGGCCAACCTTCCAAACGTTAACCTTGTGTCTGAAACAACCTCTATCCTGAATTTCACTTTGTGTAATATTTGCTGATCTTAGGTCCTCTTTAATTGCCGCAATCCATTTAATTATTTCTACTTTAGCTCTACTCCTATTTTCATAAAATTCGACTATTTGTCTAGTTAGCCTACTCGGATTCATCCGTTTGATGTGTCCGTAAAACTTAAGTCTTCTTTTTCTCATATCGCTATGTCATCATCATCATCATCAGCCCGTATCGATCCACTGCAGGATGAAGGCCTCTTCAGCATGCTTCCAACCTTCACGGTCCTGGGCTTTCCTCTGCCACTCGGGTCCAATATACTTAACGATGTCATCAGTCCATCGTGCTTTCGGTCTTCTTCGCGGACGTTTGCGATCAAGCGGTATCCACTCCAGGATTGCCTTGGTCCATCTGTCGTCCCATCGCCTCGCTATATGGCCTGCCCTTCTCCATTTCAACTGTTTTACTCTTCCAATGATGTCACAGACTTTTGTTTGTTCCCTGATCCATGCGCAGGACTTTCTGTCTCGTCTTGTAATGCCAAGCATACATCTTTCCATTCCCCCCTGTGCCACCCGAAGTTTTTGAATTGATTGCGATGTGAGTGTCCAGGTTTCACTTCCGTATGTCATAACGGGTAGAACGCACTGATCGAATACTTTTCTTTTCAGGCAAAGTGGGAGTCTGCTCTTAAACACTATGTTGAGCCTACCAAATGCCTAGGTTGAGCCTACTCGGATTCATCCGTTTGATGTGTCCGTAAAACTTAAGTCTTCTTTTTCTCATATCGCTATGTATATCTGTGTATTGTTTGATTTCTTGGATTTCTCGATGTCGGTATGTTGTGCTATTTATTTGTTTGGGGCCTAGGATTTTTCTTATGATTTTTCTTTCCTTCTTTTCAATGTCCTCGATGTACCTCTTTCTATTCAAAATGAGCGTTTCTGCAGCATATAGACATTCTGGCTTAATAACCGTGTTGTAATGTCTCAGTTTTGTGTTTTTAGATAGGCATTTTTTGTTGTAAATATTTTGTGTAAGTCTCAATGCCGTTTCCATTTTTTGACATCTACCCTTATTGGCCGCTTTTTCCAACCCATTTTCCGTGATTATTTCACCCAAATATTTGAATTGAGAGACTCGTCTGATGTTACCATATTTTGATTTTAGAAATGGTGTTCTTAGTCTGTTGCAGGTCATGTATTGTGTCTTTTCAAAGGATATTTGGAGTCCTACCTTTTCTGCTGTTTCTTTTAGGATTTCAATCTGTTTTTGAGCCATTAATACATCTTGAGCTAAAATTGCTAGATTATCAGCAAATGCCAGACAATCAATTTTGATGTTGGTTCTCCCCAGTTTAATGGGCTGGTCAATATTCAGTGCCGACTTTTTTTCACGCCACTCCTGTATTACTTTTTCTAGAACACAGTTAAATAAGAGTGGCGAGAGTCCATCCCCTTGTCTCACACCAGTTTTAATTTCGAAGGGTTCTGAGATGTCACCCATGAATTTAACTTTTGACCTCGTGTTAGTTAACGTTGCTTTAATAATTACCAGCGTTTTCAGATCTAGTCCTTGTTCTTTCAAGATTCGGAATAAAGATTCGCCGTCAATAGAATCATATGCTTTTTTGAAATCCACAAATGTACAGACGAGATTTTTATTGTACAGTTTTTGATGTCTTAGAATCAACTTTAGATTCAGGATCTGTTCAGGGCAGGATCTGCCCGGTCGAAAACCTGCCTGATATTCACCAATGTTCGGTTCTAACTGTCCCTGTGCTCTGTCTAGTAGACATTGAGATAGAATCTTGTAACAAACTGGGAGAAGAGATATTCCTCTAGAGTTGTTTACATCCGTTCTATCTCCTTTCTTATGTAGTGGATGGATTAGAGCATCTTTCCAGTCTTCCGGAATCCGTTCGGTTCGCCAAACTTCTTGCAGAATTTTGGTTATCTCCTTGATTGTACCTGGACCAGCGGATTTCAAAAGTTCAGCATTGATTCCATCTTCACCTAAGGAATAGGATAGTCATGTACGTTCAAGTTTCACGCCAGACTTGGAAACAATATAGCAATGTTTTTCTAGGAATGATTTATTGTCACTGTTTTTTAAGACATGACTCTTAGGTTTACGATGTCCGTTTTTGATCACGAATCGTTTCTTTGTTAGCTTTGTTATTTTTAAACCGCTTGATTTGCCTAAGTATTTCCCCTTCATTCGGTGGTAATGAATCTGGGTTTGTTTGTTTAGGGTTTAGTGTTGCTAATTTGTTTAAGGGCTCAGGACAGTTTAGTATTTGTTCAAAATATTTCGCAAGTTCTTTGCAATTGTCTTGGTTATTTAGAGCTAGTTGTCCGTTTTCCTTTTGAAAGCATAGGCTCTGCGGTTGATAGCCTGTTAATTTAGTTTTAAATGTTTTGTAAAAGTTTCGGGTGTTATTTTTTTGGAAATCTTTTTCTATTTCATTAAGTTGATTGTTTTCATATTTTCTTTTAGTTTGTCTAATTAGCTTCGATGTTTCTTTTCTTACTTCCAAAAAGATGTTATAGTTTATTGCTGTTTTTGACTGTTCCAATCTTTGAATGCTTTACTTCGGCTTAATAC
This sequence comes from Cosmopolites sordidus, assembly GCA_031761425.1. Classification (NCBI taxonomy): domain Eukaryota; kingdom Metazoa; phylum Arthropoda; class Insecta; order Coleoptera; family Curculionidae; genus Cosmopolites; species Cosmopolites sordidus. The sequence goes on from JARFXV010000272.1 coordinate 74,157, forward strand.
TGCTTGCTCGCAAACTTCATCCCACCACGGATGTTTTCTACGTTTTTGTAAAGGGACCAACTTTAAGGCTGTTTTAATAATTTTTTGTTTTAATTCTTGCCAGTTCTGTGCAGGTTGTTTATCAAGCTCTTCTGTTAGGGCTGGTTTTATTTTCGTTGGGTCAAACTTTGGTATTAGCAGCCCCTTTTGAATAAGTTTTCGAGGTTTTAAGCTAAGTTTGATTCTAGTCAAGTAGTGATCCGTGTCTATATTTGCTCCTTTCCTGACTTGAACATTCAAAATCTCTTTATAATTGGGGTACGAAATGGCAACATGGTCAATTTGAAATTCACCCATGTACGTGTTTGGGCACCTCCAGGTCTTTTGTTTTGTTATTTTCTTCTTAAAATGGGTTGACATTATTTTTAGATTAAACTGCGAACGTAGTTCAACCAATCTTCTTCCATTATGGTTAGTCCATTTATGAGCGGGAAAACTGCCGACTGTTTTCCTATACTTTTTTTCTTTCCCTAGTTGGGCGTTGAAATCACCCAATAGGATTTTTACATGGTTAGAGAGAATTTTAGAGATAGTCTTTTCCAGAATTTCCCATGACTTATTTACTTTTTCAGGATTAGATTTATTTTGTTCGTTAACTGGGAGGTGTGCATTGATTAATGTATAGTTTTTGTTAGCACACTTGAGGTATAGCGTCATAAGTCGATTATTTACTGGCTCGACATTTGTTATAGAACTAAGAATGTTTCTTGAGACAGCGAAAGCAACACCGAGATGTGGTGTATTTTTGAGTATTCTTTTGTCCGTTTTACTTTTAAAAAGTCTGTAGTTGCCGAATTCTAAGGTGTTATCATCTATCAATCTGGTTTCTTGCAAGGCTAAAATTTGGATTTTTTGCTGATTTAATGTTCGCCCCAATTCGTGTAGTTTTCCTGGACGCAGGAGAGAATTGATATTTACCGTTCCAAAGAAAGTTTTTATTTTCGGTTTCAGACGTTGGCCAGAGATCTCCGACTCCCTCTGAAAGATTTTGCGTTTAAGCCCGGACGCCCCAGAATCCGAAAGTCCGGTTGCACCAGCAAAGCTGGCAGAGGATTGTCTACCTCCTGGGGTAATTTTGTAATTACTAGAACGCTTCATCTTGTACTTTGAATTAAAGGTTTGAACCATGACGGTTCAGAGGTTAAGACTGGAGGGGTTAGTTCCAGAATTTAAATATCAGCGCACCACTGGTGAACAGACGCTGACCACTCAGCCGCTTGATACAAGTCAGACGCTAAGTGGATTTAGCTTTCTTTTTACCTTGGTTCGGGGCTGCTTATTTTGGGATATTCGCAGCTGTCCATTAATATCTAATGCAACTTTCACTATCCACCACCCGTGACCCATCCAGTACCTTAGGCGAGGTATACTGGTACGAGGTATACTATATATATATATATATATATATATATATATATATATATATATATATATATATATATAGTGAGGATGGCACAGTGAGCAGGGCGCGTACCCAAATGTTAGAGATTGTCAAAAGGTTTTAAATACCTTGTCTACCGGAAAGATCACTTATTGGTCTTGTATCACATATAATATACTAAAACTGTTGAAATTACTTACTTACTTCAACACTGTTGAAAAACTAACCACTGTGGGGACAGCAATACCCACGGAAGAACAATATATAATGGCAGATATGCATTATATATTGTTGGATACTGGAGGAAGTAACAAATGCTATAGAATTGATGAAGAACGGCAAGGCTCCAGGAAAGGATAGTGTAACTGTCGAAATGCTAAAAGCTGATGGTCGGACGTTACATAAAACACTGGCAAAATTATACTCAAAATGCCTCAAAGAACAAAAAGTACCTGACTTATGGAAAAATGCAGAAGTGATCCTTTTACATAAAAAAGGAGCACAGGAAGATTTAAAGAACTACCGTCCAATAAGCCTCCTATCAGTGATGTACAAAGTTTTCACTAAGATAATTTCTAAAAGAATATTAAAAAAACTGAATGACGCACAACCAAGAGAACAAGCAGGATTCAGAAGTGGATTCAGTACAATGGATCACATCCAGGTTGTAAAGCAGGTCATAGAAAGGCACAACGAATACACCATGCCACTGTGCTTGGCTTTTATCGACTACGAAAAAGCATTTGATTCCATCCCAAAGCATGCGATACTGGATGCACTGCTTAGCCAAGGTGTAGAGAGAACCTATGTAATCCTATTAAAATCGATATATGATGGAGCTACAGCCACAATTCACCTTGATGATCTTGAAGTGGGAATTAATATAGAACGAGGTGTACGGCAGGGTGACGCAATATCGCTTATTCTTTTCTCGGCTGGCCTTGAAGAAGTATTCCGTAAACTGGATTGGGAACAGGATGGTGTAAAGATCAATGGTGCAAACTTAAACCATCTTAGATTTGCAGATGATATTGCAGCAATATTGCAGCTCAGAAAGTCCTGCGCATGGATCAGGGAACAAACAAAAGTCTGTGACATCATTGGAAGAGTAATACAATTGAAATGGAGATGGGCAGGCCATATAGCCAGGCGATGGGACGACAGATGGACCAAGGCAATCCTGGAGTGGATACCGCTTGATCGCAATCGTCCGCGAAGAAGACCGAAAGCACGATGGATTGATGACATCGTTAAGTATATTGGACTCGAGTGGCAGAGGAAAGCCCAGGACCGTGAAGGTTGAAAGCATGCTGAAGAGGCCTTCATCCTGCAGTGGATCGATACAGGCTGATGATGATGATATATATATATATATATATATATATATATATATATATATATATATATATATATATATATATATATATATATATATGTATTACAGAAATCTTTCACCCTTTCTCCACGTGGTGCCACCGATCGCCTTCGCCGAACTGTCAACCATACGACGTCACGTGTCTCTCGGGGCCTGGTTTCTAGCCTTTCAGCCGTCATCAGCCGAGCTCTAGACGAACGCAAGGAAAGCAGTTCGGCGAGACGATCGGGGCCAGATCAGATTAACTGGCCATTTTAATGACGGGTCGTGATCGCACACAACTCACGCCATCATACGGCGAATGCTCGTCATTAAAATGGCCAGTTAATCTGGTCTGGCCCCGATCGTCTTTCCTAACTGCTTTCCTTGCGTTCGTCTAGAGCTCGGCTGATGACGGCTGAAAGGCTAGAAATCGGTCCCGAGAGACACGTGACGTCGCATGGTTGACAGTTCGGCGAAGGCGATCGGTGGCACCACGTGGAGAAAGGGTGAAAGATTTCTGTAATATTTCCCGCCACGGTTCCGTTACGCTACCTTGTGGGCATATATATATATATATATATATATATATATATATATATATATATATATATATATATATATATATATATATATATATAAAATATTGTATCCGTACCCACTCAAAATCATCACCACAACAACAGGTAATCCGGTGAAGATTGTATCACCGTGGAAGTATTGAAAAACCTGAACAGATGTGAACAACTACAGAGTAATCTCCTTAGTACAAGTCACTTACAAAATCCTATCAGCATGCCTTCTCCAGAGAATACAAGAACAACTAGAACACAAAATTGGCGAGTACCAGGCAGCCTTTCGCCCTAGTCGCTCATGCACTGAACAAATATTTAACCTAAAAACTATAATGAAATACAATGCTATCAGGAACGTCCCAAGCATCTGCACGATCGTGGACTTCAACAAAGCATACGGCTGCATCGAAAATCTTTGTTCAACATCCTAGAAGAACAAGGACTCGACCCCAAAATACTATGATTGATCAAGCAGACACTGACTGACACAACCTATAAAGTAAAATTTATGGGAGAAATTTCCGAATCCTTCCTGATTAAAACTGGAGTACGCCAAGGAGATGGGTTATCCCCACTCCTCTTCAACTTGGTCCTGGACAAAGTCATAAGGGAATGGGAAAAAGAAATGAAAAATCAAGGACACTGGAAACCAATACGACTCGGACAATCCAAAAACAACATAGAAATATTATGCTTGGCTTTCGCAGTCGACCTAGCCATACTCGCAGACAATGAAAAAAGACCAACCAAACAGATCGAAGTCCTCAAGGAATGTGTTGAGAAAGTCGGCCTACAAATCTCCTTTCAAAAAACCGTATTCTTCTGATCAAAATTAGATGTCCAAAATTTGAACACCAAATACGGCAAAATAACCTGGGCGAGATCCTCGAACCCACAGAAGGAGAGAAGAAAGCACAGAAGACGCGATTACAGAACATGAAGAGGGCATACGGTAAGACACAATCTACAATAAGAAATGCCTATCAATATCTACAATAAGAAATGCCTATCCAAACACGCAAAAATAAGACACTACAACACAGTAATCACACCAGAAGTCCTATATGCAAGCGAGACACTTACACTTCGTACAATAGGCGGCATAGAAAACATACTAAAAGAAGAACGCAAAATTGAGGAAAATTCTCGGCCCAAAACTGACAAAAGAAGGATACAGACTATACTCTCGAAAGACCACAAAGAGAATGTCTAACGTAGCGGCGGACATAAGAAAAAGAAGGTTGAAATTCTATGGACATATCAGTAGACTCTCACCGACAAGACTCATCAATAGAATTCTTACATATATACAAGGAGTCAAGTCAACAGTATTATGGATCACACAAGTCAGAGCTGATCTGGGAAAGGCACAAATGGGTCCGACAGAGATTGAGGATAGAAAAACGTACAGAAATAAAATAGATATGTGGAACGGGGCATCAAAGAGCGAAGTTTCGAGGAGATCGGGAACAAAGTGGACGGATGAGAGAAAAAATATCCACGGAGAAAGGATGAGAGAGGTGTGGAGGATCAGATTTATTACTGCTATCTGTTTCGATGTCGAAACCATGATTAGTTTTCCATATTCGAGCCAAAAGTAACAATGGGAGGTCGTTTTCTGTAGCTGAATATTCTGCATTTAATGCAGATATTGTCCGTCCTAAGAGAGATAAGGCATAAGAGTGAATTTATTAAATATTTAATAATAAATATATAATATATTATTTATTAGAAACTCACGAAATTGTGGATCTCTCTCTATAAATATATATATATATATATATATATATATATATATATATATATATATATATATATATATATATATATATATATATATATATATATATATATATCTTGGGCAGAGAGGATTTCAATGGAAGGGGATCCCGTCCAGGAGGTGGAACGATGCGTTAAATGTGGCTGGCAGGCATTTGGCAGGCTAAAGATAGAGTTTTACAGCAAACTACCACTTTGCCTGAAAAGAAAAGTCTTTGATCAATGTGTCCAGCCCGGTATGACATACGGAAGTGAGACCTGGACACTCAGATCACAGTCAGTTCAAAAACTTCGAGTAGCATAGAGGGGAATGGAAAGATGTATGCTTGGCATTACTAGACGGGATAGAAAGACCTGCACATGAATCAGAGAGCAAACTAAATTGAGTGACATCATTAGAGGAATAAAGCAATTGAAATGGAGGTGGGTAGGTCATGTAGCGAGGTGATGGGACGAAAGATGGACCAGGGCGGTCCTGGACTGGATACCGCTTGATCGCAAACATCCACGGAGAAGACCGACAACACGAAGGACTGATGACATTATTAAGTATATTTGACCCGAATGGCAGAGGAGAACTCAGGACCGCGAGAGTTGGAAGCATGTTAAAGAGGCCTTCATCCTGCAATGGAGGGATACGTGTTGATGATGATATATATATATATATATATATATATATATATATATATATATATATATATATATATATATATATATATAAATAGTAAGTAACACACAACAAGAAATTTAGAAAAAAATATTATATAGGAAAACCGTAGCAAATTTATTGATCATTATTTCCGTAGTGAGTTCATTATTCCTAAAAGGGAAATGGAATAGGAAAAAACTTATCAAATACACGAGTAAACATTATTAAAATCTTTAATTATATTCGAGCCTTATGATTATTTTCTCCCACTGGATAAGAGAGGAAACTTTTTCCCATCGCTAACTTCCGGTAAATAAAATTTCAATCGTTCGGGTTTCTTTAAATATGCAGCGATAATTTCGGAGCGATCCAGGACCAATGGTGCGGAAATATCGAATCAACTTCCCGGGTTAGTTTTGCTAAAAATCTGGAAAGGCCGACAAAAAAACAAGCGCGATGGAAAAGGAGAAGAAAAAGGAGCGTTGCAATTTAAGGCAGTGTCACCGTGGAAGGTATTTGCTTTTGAACGTCTTACATTTCCCTCTGAAGTTCTGTATAGTTTATTTTTTTAGATAATTTTAACGCGTTTATTTGTGGAGCCGAATATTTGCTTTTATATACATACGAAAGTTGTTCAGAATATTTTGTGATATATGGAATGTTTATCGGGAATTTTCTTTTGACAGATATTCCAGCACATATATGTTACATATTATGTGACAGCTATATTGTTATAATTTTTTGGTTTCAGAAACCATTAAAAAATATTATGTCGTACAATACAAATCAGTGAAAATCGAAGAACTAAAATCTAGAGTATTCTAATAAGAGTATCACAACGTTAAAACGTGAGCAGCAACATTGTTTGAAATGTAAATGTTACTCATAAACTCCTGTATTAAAAACTTTGTGTCAAAGCACCATAGAAAGAAAAACGATAGATACAGCGCGTAGAAATTGGAAATTGGGAGTCGGCACCCACTTTAGGGAAAAAAGTAATCTTTTTCGACGAAGAACACTTCTGGCTGTAAACAAACTGTAGGAATTTGGGCCGATGAAAATCCTCGAGCGATTTAGGCATTCCTTTTCAATCTTGGTGCAGTTTTTAGGATGAAAGACTGATAGGATCTTATGTTTTAAGACGATTATAGAAATTGTTATTGTTAGCGGTAGATGCTATAGGAATATGCCAACAGAATATCCTCTATATATAGTCTATACTATTATATAAATATACAGTGGTTTTTACGGATGTTCGGTTATAACTACCGAACCATGCATCCGATTGACTTGAAACTTGATATACATGTAGAAAATACATGTACTTAATGGATAGGCTAATATTTATATGAGTGTTGGACTCCCTACACCAGTTGCGAGGGCGTTAATGATGAGAATTGCTAATTATCTGATTTTATAGCCTTTATAAACTTATTATTAAAATGAAAATTTGAAATAAATTTTTCCTTTCTTGGGCTATATTAAGACTAATTAAGAACGTCTGCAACGGAGTTCAAACTCCTAAGCCTAAGGTTATAGTAGATGCGTATTCTGACGAACTATTGTTCTGACGAACACGTCAGAATTGTTGTTCAGGTGTCAGTGGTTATAGTGCATGCTAATAATTTCAGTTATATCAAGATATTCAAGATGGATGACAATAAAAATTTAGCATATGAGTGCCAATTTTTGGAGAGCCCATTATTAAAAATTCTTCTTATGGGCAGAACGGAACACGTCAATAAAATATTTTCTTCAAGACCAATTAATGGGGAATACCATACATTATTTAAAGACCTGTTAGAGCAACCAAACAAATTTTTTGGGTACTTCTTGATGTTACTAGAAATATTTCATTATATTTTTGAAGGAATCGAAGAAAGTATCACCAAGCAATCAAATTTTTGTGAGTGTATATCTACTAAAGAAAGACTGTCGTTAACATTAAGGTAAGACTGCAATTTTTTTATATTAATTTATTGTTATTTTAACATAGTTATAAAGCTCTTTCAAAACACTTAACAGATACTTATTTACTCATTAAGTGGGTTGGTACATTAAAAATATGAAGCTAAGTCTTCATCAAACTGCTGTTGATCAGAAGTTTCTCCACTACTTGGGGCAGAAGGGGTCCTTAATTGTGAAGAACTAGAATTAGTTTGTTCAGAATGTCTCCAAGTTTCTTCGTTACTGGCCCTAGAAGGGCTTTGGAAGTCTGGAGCCCTAGCATAAGTTTCCATTGGATGTTGATGCATTCTAAACTCTAGTGAAGATGCCTGCAGTGGACATGAATTCTCATTGCCACAATATGATGGTTGGTATTTCTTCTCGCCAACAAACACCTGTTGTAGCCTTGCTCTCACATCTAGTTTTCTGTCTTCGGGAACTTTTCTTAAATAAGGTAATAAGCTCATCAGAAAATAATAGTAACTATCCTCTTGATGTCATACTTCACCTTTTCGCTTAAATTCTTTTAACTTTTCCTGATCGATTATTAAAAGTTGTTGAATTGCATTTGATTTGGAATTAGCTTCGACAGTTTTAACACGTTCGCTTTGAGATGGGACAAACTCGGGAGGCCTCGCCGGTGAATCCGGTGATTCGATATTTCTTTCCATTCCTGCCTTTTGTGCTGCGTTTTGGTCGACAATGACGTTGTCAGGAGTTTTAACAAAATCACCTTCTCGTAATTCATCAGGCTCTTGATCGTCATTTTGCGATTGAGTATCCACCTTCACCTCCAAAGTGCTGCTCTGTAATTTTCTACCTACGAAGTGATCTTTTAAAAACAGCATGTTTTTAAAATATGGCCATTTGGACTCCTTGGTTGGTCCTCCTTATCCAGAACGTGGTTTCGGTAGCTTCTGAAGCTCTTTACGAAAGGTGTCTCGCAAACCACGCCTTTACGGCTTCGACTGAAACAAAAACAATGCTTAAAAATACACACGAGACACATTGTATTTTTTTTTAATAACCATTAATTTAAATTTCTTTTATTTCAGGTATCTTTCTACTGGGATGTCATTTAGCTCGTTAAGCTTTTCATACAGAGTTTCACATACTGCCATACGACAGATAGTTTATGAAACATGTCTTTCAATATGGAATACTTATCAAGGGAAACATATGCCAGTACCTACTACCGATTTGTTACAATGAATGCAAAAGACTACTTCAATCAATGAAATTTTCCTAATTGTGTCGGCACCATTGACGGAAAACATGTTAGAATAAAATGTCCACAGAACTCAGGATCGATATACTATAACTATAAAGAATATTTTTCAATTGTGTTGCAATGCATAGGTGATGAAAATTACAAGTTTGTTACTATTGATGTTGGAGGTTATGGGAAGCAAAGCGATAGAGGAATATTTTCCCTCTCTAATGTCTACAAATGTTTACAGACGAACAAATTCAATATGCCAACTTCTGAATATTTACCCTCAACAGAAGTCAAAGCTCCTTTTGTAATATTGGGTGATGAAGCGCACCCACTGAAGCCATATTTACTTAAGCCATATTCTAGACAAAAATCTTACAAATGAAGAGCGGATTTTTAACTACCGCCTGTCTAGGGCTCGACGCTGCATTGAATGCGCATTTGGTATGCTAGTTGCTAAGTGGAGATTTTTAAAAACCGAATTGCAAGTCGATCCCGAGAAAGCAGATATTTTAGTTCAAACTGCATGTCTGCTGCACAATATAGTAATTGACATTGAAGGAGTTCCAACACAGCCCGAACAAAATATATGCAACGATGAAATAACTGTTTCAAGGCGCTACAACCATTATGGAGCAAGAGCCAGTGAAATACGAGACGTTTTCAAGAATTAATTTTGCAGCCCCTATGGCGAAGTACAATTCCAATATAATATGTATATGTAATATATGATAAATGTGTGAAATGTCATTTTAGAGTACCGTCGTAGAAAAAATAAATTCAAGTATAGGAATGTATTTACTTACCATTAGTTTCCATCTCTTTAGCGATTTTTTCCCATTTCTGGCGAGAAATATCTCTATTATGATAGTTTTTTGCTTCATATTCCCTAAAGAATTATTTTCAAAAACTAAACTGATTAGTTTTTCCATATCCATTGTAAAAGGGACCAATTCATAAACAAATAATAAACACAAATCGCAATGGTTCGGATCAAAAAATCAAAATTGCTTGAACGTTCACCTTATTCTGACGAATTCGTGCGTAATCTGAGAACTGGCCGCATGCAGTTTAACCACAATAATTGCCTTTATATGTTTTGATATTTTCGTGCGAGTTCTGACGTGTTCGTCAGAACAATAATTCGTCAGAATACGAATCCACTATAACCTTAGCTTAAAGCGGTTGTGAGGGCGCTAATGATCAAAAACGCTATATTTAAAATTTCAGCTTTTATCAACTTCTTATTGATTATTATTATTATCATGTGCATTAAATACTATTATTATTAATTTTAATAAATTAATTATTAATTAAACTATTAAATTAATATTTTTAGTTTAGTTTTTTGTTTTTTTCTAACCTAAACAAATTTTTACCAAATGTCAATTGACTGATTTAAAAAGATATTAAAAACATATATATCTATGTATATGTATATGTTTATATTTATTAATTAAAGAAGAAAAAGAAGAAAAGAAGGAAGCGTGGAATAAGTAGATTAAAACAAAAAAATAGTTTTCCAGCATTAAATTAGTAAGATATTTATTTCAACTTTTTATATTGAATTTTCGGTTGTCAATCTCAAGATAGTTTTTAATTATTTTCAATTATTTATTGTAGTCATAAAGGCCTAAAAAAGGAAAGTCCAAATTAAATTTGGTAACGTCTAAATCAAAGTATATGAAAGCTAAGCGTGCATGTGAAAGTCAAGATGAAACGGAAAATAGATTACAAAAAGAACAAAAAAGAAAAGAGAAATTTACGACGTATGAAATTAAAAATTCGTTGGAAAGTAAAAATAAATTGTGGTTTTTCCTATGATCCTACAGTTGATTATAAACAAGAATCAAAATTAAGTTCAATGACAAAAATTTGTAGTTATTGTAAATCATTAAAGTGCATGGGTGAATGTGAAGGTTTATGATGTTCAGCTGGCAAAATAAAACTAAAACCTTTTGCGACAACTTCCAGAACTATTAAAATCGCTACTCGATGAAACACATGTAAAATCAAATGCATTTTTAAAATCTATGAGACCTTACAACAATGCTTTCCAAATGACATCATTCGGTGCAATGAAGAAGATATCGTTTTAACCAATAAGTACATGGGGCTCATGAACGATTTGCGGACAATCGAAACTATCATCGAAGAAGATGAGATAGACGACTAAGATTAAATGTTAGGAAGATTAAATACTATATTTGAGGGCACTATATGCAAGCTTGATTTAAGACGAGAAGGGGAAGTTTTTTTATAAAGAAACTGTAATAATGACAATAAATAATAATGTTAATTTTAAATGCCCAGCGAAGCGAGCGGGTACAGCTAGTTTTTTATATAGACAGAAATAATATTTTCTTGTTGAATCAAGACCAGTGGCCTAATGATACTATCTGAGGCCCGTGGCAAATTCATTGGACGGGGCCCTCCCAGTAAAAATTGTTACGTTATAATTTAATTTTAATAAATCACTTAATTAGTTACCAAACAGTATTACTAATTATTAGTTAAATATCCAATAAATTTTATTTTCAAAGGCAGAGGTATTACATAATTTTTCATGAAATAACAATTTGATATTAACAAGATATTTATTAATATAATTTTTCGAGCTTTCTGTTCCGCAAAAGTATCAATAACATGATCAAAGTTTAAAGATCGGGGCATAGAATTTTCAATAGACAGAATAGCCAAGTTACGTAGCCTGTCTTGTCCCATAGAGTTTTTTAAATAGATTTTTATTAATTTTAGTTTCGAAAATGATCTTTCAGCACTAGCTGTAGTAACGGGAATTGTAACAAACAACATTAATGCAGCCATATTTTAGGAAAGCTGCACTCCATAAAATGATTCTTAGAAAATGATTATTAATAAATCAGCAAGTTCTCTAATACACGAAGACTTTTCTATTTTGTCCCTGAAAGTGACAGAGAATTTCCATGGCAAATGATACAAATATGTCTTATCAACAAATTCAACAGCTTTCTTTAATAGTTAACTTTCATTTGAATTTTGCAAAGTGGCAGGTTGCAAAACGCTGAAATTGAAAACAATTTCATTCATTGGAAGGAAACGCGATTTCAGTTGATTAATAATGAGGTCCAATACTCGATAAAATATGTTCACTTTGAACAAACTTTCCGGATCTTGGAGATGCCCATCTTCGCACAGTTCGTCAAAATGGCCTTTCGCCCTTCTCTGAAGAGTTTTAGAAAATTCAGGGTTGATGGACCATTTTTCTACTACACTATTTGCTTCCTTGTTTAAACTTTTAAATTCATGTCTATACCTATCCAATTCTTCCAGACAAATTTTCAAACGTTTTAAAATCGGTGGCTTTAGACTGAGGTGTTTTAGAGGCTGCATCGACAGTTTGTGGAATTTTGCAATGGAAAACCAATAACATAATAAAATTGTAGTTCTCGATCTTCTTCTTGAGTGGAATAGCTTAATTTCTTTCATCTGATTTACAATTTAAAAGAATTGTTTTCGTTAGCGCTTTTTGGACTTCAACAAACCGAACTTTTAAAGCAAAAATAGCATCATAACGTCCTGGCCATCTAGTAGAGTTCAATGTTTTTAATATTATCGAAGTTGAAGACCCCCTTCCTTTATCAGATATAGAACTTGATAAGATATTTCATCGTTTGAATAAGAATTATAAATTTGTTGAACTCTTTCAAAAAAAATGTTGCATATCAATAACCTCTCTTACTCCATCATTAATCATCAGACTCATTTCACTCGATATCTTTTATGAGTTTTTGAACCTTTTTTGTGCCTTTCATTGTGGTAACACCATCATATCTTTGTCCTCGACACTTATTTAGAGGTATTTTTTTGTCATTTATGGATTTAATAATTTGGTTGGACATTGTTAAGACAGTTTAGTCCTTAACTTCATGAAATCCTAAAAACTACTCTTTAATGACGAGAGCCTTTGGGATTCCATTTTCGTCTTTCTCGATCATACAATAACGGTAAAGTTTACACATTTGATCTGTTTTTGAAATATCTTGAGTCGTATCGAATATGATAGAGTAAAATGGTGCGGCATTTATTTCATTTATGAGTTCACTTTTTATTTTTAGAACTAGAATAGAAATGAGCTCATTTTGTATTTTTGGACTTAAGTATTTTATCTGGCCCTTTGGTATAGTTAACAATTCCTGTAAAATCGGATAATATTTTCTCTCTATATCGTATATAACTCAACAATACTCAAAAAGTTTCCTCGAGAACTTGGATCATTGCTATCTGCTATCGAACTTTCGATGTCTCGTGTCTTTCTATGGGGTCTACAATATGTTTCCAGTCATCATAGCCTTCCATCCAAACATTTTGTATTTTTTTAGATGCACGATTTACGAATAACCAACATGGTTTACAATACGCCTTCTGAAGTATTAAGGAATAGGATAGTCATGTACGTTCAAGTTTCACGCCAGACTTGGAAACAATATAGCAATGTTTTTCTAGGAATGATTTATTGTCACTGTTTTTTAAGACATGACTCTTAGGTTTACGATGTCCGTTTTTGATCACGAATCGTTTCATTTGATCATTTAGTTCTTATGGTGAAGATGTAATATTGTTCACACTAAACTTCACTCGCTTTTTCATCAATAAAGTCATCATTCTTAAAGTACTAACTAATTGTAGGCAACTTTTTATTTTTTCTTCAGACTCCCTCTTTCTCTTTCGTTTTTCGCTCCCACTTAGATATTTTCTAGAACTAGACATGTTGATATCTCTACTTTCACAATTAACTTAACTTTGACTCTATTTGCAGATTCAATAAAACAAAAACTACGAAAAATCAAAGATACAAATGACCATTTGTCATAACAATTAAACTAAGAATGCATAGTAGAGCCCTCCGTACTTAGAAAACAGAAATCCGGGATTCCTCTAACATCGTGCGTCTCTAGCCCGCCAGTGTCTCGAAAAAAATACCTTCTTGGTTAACAAAATGCGGGAACTCCCCGAGCATCACTAGCTCACCCGCGCCACCAAAGTACCACATCAAAAAATGAAACAACTAATGGATGCATTTTAAAATTGACCGACATCCTTTTCTTATGAATGCCTTTAAATTTTAATAATTCATTTGAATTTGTATATGGTCTTTAGTTGGGTCTGACTTTAATTGATTTTAAGTACTTATATAAATTTTATAATATTTACTAATTTTTGTTAAAAATCTAAACTTTTGAGCTCACGACCTCTCGGACCGGGGGGGGCCCCCGGTCCATCGGGAGCCCGTGGCATTTTGCCAGCCCTGCCACCCTATAGTTACGCCACTGAACAAGATGGTTTAAAAATGTTTAATTTGTAATTCGGTTTTAGACTGAAAGCATCATCTACCGCGTATTCAAGAGTAACAGCAAAATATAACAATGAGCTAAAAAGTGAAACACACATTATACAAGGTGCCCCAAAGGAAAGTTTTTTTGTGATAAATACAGCTATATGAATAAAAGAGACGTTCATCAAAAAACCTTTATTAATTACACAACTCTAAAAAAACAAAAAAAATGTTGCCCTTACTATTTATGTGAATTTTCATACTTTGAACGAAATTTCATACAGACTATTGAAGTATATCTGGAAGTCGTATACAGTCGTATAAAAGGCCTATGTATTTTTTGACAAGGTTGATGGATGCTGAGCATTTTGATAAGTTATTGACGCAATATGTTTAATATTTAATTTATATTATGTTTATTGATTTTTATAATACAAATTGTCCATAAATTAATAAATTTTTCGCGAAGAAAATGCCAATATCAACTTGATGTATACCAGGATAAACCATGAGTTTAGAACAAGGACTAGATCTGAAAACGCTGACAATTATTAAAGCAACGTTAACTAACACAAGGTCAAAAGTTAAATTCATGGGTGACATCTCAGAGCCCTTCGAAATTAAAACTGGAATGAGACAAGGGGATGGACTTTCGCCACTCGTATTTAACTGTGTTCTAGAAAAAGTAATACAGGAGTGGCGTGAAAAAAAGTCGGCCCTGACTATTGACCAGCCCATTAAACTGGGGAGAACAAACATCAAAATTGATTGTCTGGCATTTGCTGATGATCTAGCAATTTTAGGTCAAGATATTAACGGCAAAGAAACAGATTGAAATCCTAAAAGCAACAGTAGAAAAAGTAGGACTCCAAATTTCCTTTGAAAAGAAACAATACATGACCTGCAACAGACTAAGAACACCATTTCTAAAAACAAAATATGGTAACATCAGACGAGTCTCTCAATTCAAATATTTGGGTGAAATAATCATGGAAAATGGGTTGGAAAAAGCGGCCAATAAGGGTAGAAGTCAAAAAATAGAAACGGCATTGAGACTTACACAAAATATTTACAACAAAAATGCCAATCTAAAAACACAAAACTGAGACATTACAACACAGTTATTAAGCCAGAATGTCTATATGCTGCAGAAACGCTCATTTTGAATAGAAAGGGGGACATCGAGGACATTGAAAAGAAGGAAAGAAAAATCATAAGAAAAATCCTAGGCCCCAAACAAATAAATAGCACAACGTACCGACTTCGAGAAAACCAAGAAATCAAACAATACACAGATATACATAGCGATATAAGAAAAAGAAGACTTAAGTTTTACGGACACATAAAACGGATGAATCCGAGTAGGCTAACTAGACAAATAGTTTATGAGAATAGGAGTAGAGCTAAAGTAGAAATAATTAAATGGATTGCTGCAATTAAAGAGGACAATCAGGAGGAAGATCAGCAAATATTACACAAAGTGAAATTCAGGATAGAGGCTGTTTCAGATACAAGGTTAACGTTTGGAAGGTTGGCCAGAAAGAAAAATGTAGGAAGACTGGAACAACTTGGTCAGACGAAAGGAAAAAAGCTCATAGCGAAAGGATGAAATTAGTATGGGCGCAAAGGAAGTCTAAGAACAACAAACGCCTCTAATTGTACTTCGCGTGGTCCACCAGGGCCTGTACGTGAATAATAATAATAATAATAAAATAGAAAAGAGATGCTTAGCAATAACTACGAGAAAATCAAACGTTGGGTGCCAGTGGAGGCCTATGCCAGCCAAGATAAGGAAATGCTTATTCCCTAAGTACTTATCTACGACACTACTGCCTTCAAGTATCGGATGTTCGGTTCGGCTATTACGGCAACGGTAATGATGTAATGGTACAATGGTACAATGGTTCACGTTCGATCGTCACAACTGGTGGCGTAACTGGTCACGTAACTCGTGACGTAACTGGTTGCATACCGAATCAGTACGGTATGCTTTGTCGTGTGTATGTCGTATGTATTGTGTCGTGGTTGCGATGGAGGTTGTAGTAGAGCCGTAGTTGTCGATACTAAGGGCTAGGAGAACACAGACGCTGCTGATCGGCGGCTGTTGGATTCGCAAATGCCGGGTTAATTCACGGAGGCAGCGCTGTTCGTACCAAGCGGGACGGCAATACAAGCGACTTTAGAAGGGATAGGTATGACGGAATCTGCACCATGGACGGCGTGTTTCCGGAGACAGATAAGAGAGGTCGCCGCCCATACGAATGTAAGCGGAAAATCTGTGACGCCCGCAGTAGATCGGGGTTGGACAAATACGAAGGATGATGAGGGTACATATGTAACGTCGGGAAAACCCAAACATTACAATATACTTCAATAACATAACAACTAGAGCCAATCTGATACACTTCTGATTTAATTCTTAAATTGTGTATTCTAAGGTACGAAAATTCACAGAGATAGCAAGGACAACGAATTTTTAAATTCTTTTGTAGAGTTGGGTAATCAATATAAAAAGCGAGAAAAAAATTATTATCTAAAAAGTGCAAAAATCCCATGTTAAATGAATGAAAAACGTATTGTCATCGAGGCAGAGTTAAACGGTATCGGATTTTTTTTTAAATTGTTTTTAGGCTATAAGGAAATTATTTAGCGGATTTGTAAATGAAAAAAAATGAATTTGGGAAATAATGGATGCCCTAATATTTAAATTTTTGATATTTGTACGCTTCAGGCACTTGATGCAAAATATGTACACAGAATATTTCTTAAGTTCATTTTTGGTAGTCCCTCTCGTATAGTCTCTGCAGTTCCAAACAGATAATTGTTGTAGTATCCTCAATCAAAAATCCATCTCTGTCATGGACAAAATTATGTAACACAATGAAAGCTTTGACAATATCGACAGCAAAATCTGGCTGCACATTAATAGATTGGTGCAACGCTCGCCGTTTATTAATGAGGATGCCAAAAACACATTCGACTTATCGTCGAGCTCTATACAACCGATAATAAAATATTTTTTTTAACTTTTAAATATTTTCCTCCAAAGGGTCGTAATATAAGTTGATCCGCCTTAATAGGCTTATTAGTTATTACAGAATAAGTGCAAAGACAAACAAGTGGACTATTCATACACTTTTTCATCTTGTGGACTTTTCAGTAGCAGCAGGTTGGATATAAAAGAGTTTGTGAAATAGAACGAGTCAAAAACAAGGATAGGCTTAACTTGCTAGAAATCAGAATGCCGATTGTTGATTGATTGTGGAAATAAATACTGAAACCGAACACTCCACCTCTGACGAGGAACAGCCCCTTTCGAAAAAACGAAAGGTAGCACTAACGTTTTCAGAAGAAAAGAGATTTTCTAATGTAAAATATATACCCCACATCTAAAAAGAAAAATTTCAAAACTACTGTCGATTGCCGGGCTGTAAAAGCAATAAAGCAGGAGTTAAATGACCTGCAATGTATATTTGTGCTTGACTACTGACCGTAATTATTTCACCCAATTCCATACAAAATAAAATTTAAATTTAAAAAAATTGTTACAAATTTTAAAAGTATTTTTGTTTTTTGTTATCATTTTTTACTTAAAAAAAAACATTTCTTAAATAAACAGAAACGTATTTAAAAACATTTTGATAATTTTTGTTACCGACTTTTACATACTTTAATAACCTTAGTTTACCCGGTTTTCATACCCCAGCTAAAAGTTGTTAATTATTGTTTATTTAGGTAAAAGTTATCAAAAAAAGTAATAAAAAAATTGTCACGTCTACTTTAAAAATATTTACTTAAAAATGGGAAAAACATCTTAGTATAAATAATTTTAAAAAAATGGCTAATTATCGCCTTCTTTTTATAGTTTTTTGGATCGGTTTCTCCTATAATGGATCAATAGTAATCCCCTGACATGTTTTCATCCGAAAATCGTTGATGTCATTTTTCGAAAATTTTTAAGCCTTGGTGAAAACGTTCCCGCTGTTCGTCACTCATACTTCCTATGTTTTCAGGGAAAAAACTCAAATATGAATGCAGAAAATTAATCTTCAATGTTCACTCCCATATGGTATAATTTTTCAATAAATTGGCAACAACATCATTACAATTTAAATTTTCTTATTTTCTTCTTTCCTAAAAATTCTTCGGCAACCATTTTGAATGACTTCCAAGCAACTTTTTCATTAACAGATAAAAGGCTTTCAAACTGAGGGTCTTTTGCAACTTTACGGATGTTAATTTATTAATTTTAATTAGTTGATAATTAAAATTATCGCCAGATTCACTAGAAATCAATTTAACTTCAACATAACAACAACAACACAACAACAACAACAGATTTACAACTAAACACCAAAACGCTTTTTTGAACTGTTAGACGCACGCTTCGCTAACCATGTTAGCATCATCAGAAGATGTTTCAATCAGTTTATTAGACTGGATAATCTCCAAGTTCTTGTTTATGTTGAGAAATAAAAAAGTGAATTGACCTTGGAATTAATTCATTAGATTGAATCATCTCCTGATGATGCTAATACGGTTAGCGAAATGTGCGTCGAGCAGTTTAAAAAGGCGTTTTGGTGTTTAGTGGTAAATCTCTTCAAGGTTAGTATTTCACACCAAAGGTTCCAAGTCATCTTCTAGTATATTATGACTCGAATTTCCGGGACAAATTGGATATGGAAGATCCTTCTGGATATGGAACACAAAAGTAATAGTAATTTGCATGATTACTATATTTTTTCCATTACGTTGGTAAACCAAATGCAAGGTATAAGTTATCTCCTAATGACCACTAGAGTAAAACGGTTCTACAGCTTTCACAAAACACATCCACCCATTTTTAAGCACCCACTTTTTATCTTGGTTCGCAACAGGAAATCCAAAATAATGAAAATATGCACTTTTTAACAAATCTACAATAGCTTTTCTTTTTTTTGAAAATATAAACTGTCCACAAACGTAGCAAAAACAATCAGAACTTTATTTATACTTTCTATTCGACATTTTAATTCAATTTGAAACAAGATATTTGTTGTTTGAATCGAATAAATAGGGTAGCTGACAAAAATGATTTATCTGTAGAAAAAAATGTGACGTAATAGAATATTTCTGCGAACACTTTTAGGTTTAAAACCCTCAGGAGAAGCATTGGTTACGGGATACCCAGGGGTGAATTAAAAGTATGTTTTCCTTATAAATGGTCACTTTGAAGGGATGACTTTGAATGTAAAAAAATGTTTACTATCCCCACTAAAAATCCCCCACCAGAGTCATCTTAAGATGTGAGTACTAACAAAAATATAAGCGACTGTAGTCAGTCTATGGGCATATGCCACCCAGTGCTGTTGTTGTGTCAGTGTTTTGTCTATAAATAAAAACCGTTAAATAACCGTTTTGC
This sequence comes from Cosmopolites sordidus, assembly GCA_031761425.1. Classification (NCBI taxonomy): domain Eukaryota; kingdom Metazoa; phylum Arthropoda; class Insecta; order Coleoptera; family Curculionidae; genus Cosmopolites; species Cosmopolites sordidus. The sequence continues at coordinate 93,812 of JARFXV010000272.1, forward strand.
ACAAATAGTGTTTGTTTTTCCATCTTGACACAGTTTGTGGTAAGTAAACGATAAATATTATATTTTCGATAGTATGTTCATAGAAAACTTTGATTTTAATTGTTTTTAACATTTATTTGTCGGTTTCTTTCATTTCCTATTTAACTCAAAATGAACTCGCGTTCTTGTACTCGCTGTGCGTCTAAAGTAGAAGCGTTACATGAAGCAGCTGATATGTTCGACGACATAGAGAGTGAAAGCGAGATCGAATCGGTTTTTGAAGAGCATCATACCAGTGAACTTTACCTAACTAAATAAATATATTTTTTAAAATAAAGCTAAATTATGTAATAAGTATCTGAAAGTACATTAAGTCCCCTTTTAAATGCCATTGGAAGGAAGTTATTATCTATTAATTTCGCCTAGATATGATAGTTTGAATAGAACATCTCATTTTAACATTTTGTTTATATTTTGGCTTATTTTTTTCGATGGTATTAGGAATTTTTTGGGACATTCTATAGATAATCTTTTTCTGTACTGACTAAGGTTTAAAGTAAAAAAAAATATATATATTAAATTGGATAATTTAATCAAAAGATATTATTAATCAAAGACATACGTACATATGGCATACCCATGTGCTCCTGAATCGGGAAGGTTCTTTTGAGGGTTACCGAAGGTAGGTTAACATATGTATATATATTTCTTTCGGGGTATATAAGTTCGGGGTATAAAAGTTAAAATTTGTAAACTAGTGTAATTAGATAGTTGTGAGAGTAAAAAAGAGATTTTTCATAAACTGATTGTGAGTCCCCATAGGTATAGGGCATAATTCGAAAATGTACAATATTTTTTTCGCTGTCAGTTTTGTAATAAGTTACACCTAAACAACCTAAAAATAAGTATAAGTAATATCAAACAACTAGTTTGGGTTCGGGTCTGAGGAGGTTAAAATCCAGTTTGGCTAGAAAAATAAGATAAAATAGAATAATAATAATAATTGAAATTTTCAAATATTAAGACAGAAAAGAACTCATAACCCTCAAGAAGTACTAATTTAGTTAGACTATCCACTCTTCACATAACAGATATTTCCACTCTTCACATAACAGACTATTCTGAAAAAGCTAACACAGTTGATAAAAAACCTAATGTCGAGGGATTGGAAATATGTTATTTAATATTTGATGGATTATCTCCTTCAATTACGCATTTACATCAAAAGTACCAATACAGGCTGCGGGCTATGGTGTTTTTGAAACGACTGTTACGCGCGGCAGTGTCGAGTGAATGTTTTCAAGACGGTTGATATCTACTCGTTTCGGGATGCCATCTGGATACAACACTTTTATTGAAACTGGTCGTTCTGTTGTACTCACACAGCGATGATTTTAAAATCATTTTAAAGTTGGTCGGCAGGATCGCGTTCCAAAACGCGATACCATTATGAAGTGGGTAAACAAATTTCAAACAACAGAATCGTTGGGACTGCACGGAGAGGAAATCGAACAGTACGAACCCCGGAAAACATTGAAAGAGTGCGACAAACGGTGGAAACCAGCCCTCGCCGTTCAGCGGTACGTCACGTTTGCGCTCTTAAAATATCAGACAGATCAGTTCGCAGAATCTTACACTTGGACCTTCATTCCTATCCGTATAAAATAATGGTTGTCTAAAAATTGCAACAAAATGACTTTGTGAGACGGCGTAAGTTCTCAGAAAGTATGTTGGAATTGCTGGACGACAACATCGTTTTGTTCATGAGTGACGAGGCCCATTTTCATTTATCGGGGATGGTAAACAAACAGAACTTCCGGTACTGGGCACCCGAAAATCCCCGAGAACTACATGATTAACCTCTGCACTCCGAGAGGGTAACTATTTGGTGTGTCGTATCTCGAACTTGCATTATTGGATCGTAGTTTTTTCGTGAAAATAGACGAATAGTGTCTGTTAACACACATAGCCATCTCGCCAAGCTGCGTGATTATTTTCTGCCAGAACTAAGAAGACGACGCATTAACCTCAATACACTTTGGTTTCAACAAGATAGGGCGACTTGCCATATGTCAAGAGCAACAATGGGCTTTTTAAGGGAACATTTCCCTGGGGGCCTTATTACGTTGCGTGGGAATGTGGAATGGCCACCTCGGTCACTAAACTTTTCAGCTCGTGACTACTTTTTATGGAGCTACTTAAAATCCAAAGCTTACATAGACAAACCACGAACTCTTGAAGCTCTTTCCGAAACCATAACGCGCGAAATTGAAAGACTTCTTCGTGCCATGCTCGAAAGCATTATGGACGATTTTGTTACCCGTCTACAAGTATGCCTCGACAGAAATGGACAGCACCTAACTAATGTGATTATTCGCACCTGACTGTGTTATGTCTACTTTAATAGCAATATACCACTAAGGTATAAAAGCAATACATTTTGATATTCGTTTAAAAATAAGAGTGGGTTAATTTCTTTAAAAACACCATACCTCCCTGCCTGTCCCTGTATAATCCTTGTTGTATATGTGTAAATATGTTGTATATGTGTAAACAATAAAATATGTTGTAACTGAAATTCCTAATTGAAATTCCTAATTAAAAGAATACAATGAAACAGGAAACATAATAAAAAGAGAATGAAGTGCAACATCTAATTCCTCGTTTCTCCTTAATGTAGCTCTATTTTTTCTCGGTTTCGCGCCTTCCAGCAAATGGGATAACACAACGACCATTACGTGTAATGAAATTATAATAAAAAGCAAAGGAAAAGTTAAGACTCGCCTGTTTCATTTTCGTAGACATTGCAGGCAGCCACTTCCGATACGATTTATTTAATTAGACGCTCTCTTCCTTTCGGTATTTAATTTCGACGAAATATACGAAACAGAGAATCGGTATTTGTATTTACTGCAGACAGCAGAAATATCCGTAAACTTCTGATTTTTTTAAGTATCAAAATCGGAACTGCAGGCCTGAGATGGAGCTGGAGCAACGAAAACAATCACTCCAACACTAGTGTCAAATTATTATTTTCCATGGAGTGTATTATCAAATTAAAAAATAAACTTTGTGTAAATAAAAATTAATTTTGTGTATTGACCAAAATAATGAAAAAATTAAAAATTCGAATTTTGCCATGCAACTCGGTATGTGGAGTTAAAATATCATTCTGAATAACATTATCTAATAACTTTCTTTCGATATCTCTAAGGCGAAGCAAAATATCGAGAATTGACCCTGTTTGTGAATTCGTAGTAGGCTGAGTTTAAAGTTCAATTGAGTATCTTAAAAAATGCGACCCATCATCCTGTATGGCTGTGCAAAAATTCAAATCTGTATTCCTTCAAATAGCGAAAATATGGGGGTGTGTGCCCTGTGTATAAATATATTATGTATAAAAATATAAACTTATTGTAATCAGGATTAAATAAAACAAAGGAAAACAGTTACTTTATGGTATAGTCAATACAGTAATAATAATATATTGAACAGAGATTGCAATTTATCTTTTAAATATGCCTAGAAATACTCGATAGGGTTAAGATCAGGTGACTGGAGAGGGGTCGCTAAAACATAAGACGTATTGCACAAGAGCCAATCTTTCACGACCCGAGCAGTTTACTTTGGGTCGTTGTCTTGCTGGAAGTAAAAGTCTTGAAGTAAACTTAACCCTGTAGCACTAACTCTCAACTCCGATTGTAATATATTTAAGTTTTATCCATAATGCCCTCGATTATATGTAACTTACCCATTCCAGGATCCGCCATACAACCTCATACCATAACGCCACCACCTCCATGTTTAACTGTGGGGACAAGATTTTCACTGAAGGAACGAAACCCTCATCAGCATACTTCCAACTCTCGAAGTCCTAAGCTTTCCTCTGCCATTCGAGTCCAATAGGCTTAAAGATCCATCGTACTTTTGGTCTTCTTCGTGGATGTTTGCGATCAAACATTCCACTCCAGGATTAACTGGACAAGGTCCACCTGTCGACCCATCGCCTCGTTATATGGCCTTCCCATGTTCATTTCAATTCCTTTACTCTTCCAATGATGTCACACACTTTCGTTTGTTTCTGGATCCATGTGCAGGACTCCTCGTTCCATTCCATTCCCCTTTGTGCTAAAGTTGTGCTCTGTGCCAAGTTTTTGAATTGATTGCGAGCTGAGTATCCAGATCTCACTTCCGTATGTTATAACCAACAGAACACACTGATTAAAAACATTGCTTTTCAGGAAAGTGGAAGTTTGCTCTTAAACACGATGTTGAGATTGCCAAATGCCTGCCAGCCACTTTTAATATGCCGTTCCACCTCCTGGGCTGTATCCCCCTCCATAGAAATTATCTGCCGACGATATAAAGATATATATAAAGTGCTCTACAACCCCCAAATCATATCCTAAAACTCAAATTCTTCCGTCGTTAGCAAATTCATAAAATTTTACTTCATTCTTTTCAGTTATATTTTTAAACCAAATGCTTCTCAACCCTTTGCAGCTATTGTATGTATATTTACAGGACCTCTGGGTCTTGTGAAATGAGAACGATATCATCTGCGAATCTAAGATGGCTTAAGTATGCACCGTTGATCTTTATACCATCCTGTTCTCAATCCAGATTAGACAATAGTTATTGAAGGCAAGCTGAGAAAAGAATAGGCGATATTACGTTACCCAGCCATACACCCACTCCACCTTAATTCCAATTTCAAGATCATCAAGATGAACTGTCTTTCTATCTTCATCATATATCGATCCTACTAGGTTTACATAGGATTTGTCTATACCCTGTCTAAGTATATATATATATATATATATATATATATATATATATATATATATATATATATATATATATATATATATATATATATATATATATATATATATTAACTGGTTCCAAATAATATAACGAAAATACGAATTAACAATATTAATATTTAGCCTTTTATTTTGTAGGATGTGACTTTGGACATCTATGAGCAATATTGTGCAGTAAAACAAAATATTTTCGTGTATTGATTCTTCGCGCTTAAAACAAGATTCAACCGTTAGAGGGCTCTACAAATATCTCGAAGTTGCCTTGACAAAATGGTGAAAGTAAATTAAACGACATTAATTTTTTAGATTATTTAATAAATTTTCTAATTTTTTTGACATTTAGCATTTCTCCTAATATATATATAATATTCAATATGCAATTGTTTATTGGATATTAGTCCTAATAGTATAATAAACGTTCAAGATATAAAGAAAATTAACCATACATCAAAATATAATGAAATAATTGAAAAGTAAGAACGATTATTATAACACGGACAATATCCTATTTTAAGATTTATTTTTCAGTAGTTTTTAAAAATAGCTGAAATTTATATTCTAATTACGTACTGACAAGAAACGCCACTCTTAGGCTTGTTCAGTATTTTGATTTTCGTTTGTTTTCCGAGAAAGATCCATGAAAAATCTTCTGTCAATTCTTTCCCGCCAAAATTTTTGATTTATAAATTTGTTATCGATGTGGTAGGGTGGGGTTCACTGTTTGTAGGCCTGAGAGAATTGACATAACTTATAATACTGCCACGCACTCACTTTATCTGTCTTATTCAGTCAGATGAAACAAAAATAAAAAAAATATATGAAAATAGATATATATCGGATAGTTAGATAAATAATAATACGAAATAACCCAATAGACTAGCGGTAAATAGTAATAAATAGATTTTTTTACAATATACAGTGTTATTTACACCTAATCTACAGAAATACAACATAGATATAAACCTATCTGTCATGAAAAAACCTTTGCGTTAGGTAGAAGTTATCTCTTAAAGTACATATATTTAAGTTTTTCGGATATTAATACACCCTGTATACTTCTGAATAATGTTTCAATTAATTTTCTAACTTTATAGAATAAAAAATATCACATGATAAAGTTTAATTTTTTTTTTCCTTTATTTGGGTTTTTCGCCACTATGAATGTGGCAAATTCTATATAGGTGAGACATCTAGACCGTTAGATGTTAGAGTAAAAGAGCATAAAAACCTTCTTAGAAAAGGCGATTTTAATAAATCTAGAATTTGTCAACACGCATGGAAATCGGGTCATAAAATCAATTGGAATAATTCCAAAACGGTATTAAAAGAATCGGTAACAAAATACAGAAGATTAAAAGAAACCGCTATAATTAATTTAACTAAAAATAACTGTATTGCTATGCCTTCGGTAGATTTAAATTCAATATGGTTCCCGATTCTAAAGAATACAATTAAACACATTTAAATATTTGAATACACAATCAGTACAATAAACAATCACACAGTAAACATTACTTATATATATATTTTGGTATTATGTCACTGTCATGAAAATCTATTGTTGTCAAGTATCGTTGACATATACAAAAAAATATATTTACTTTCAGTCGTTACTTTATATATTACAAATTAATATAATTTATTTTTTAGTTTAGTATTGAAAACGGGGGGAGAGTACCCTCCGAAACGTTAACGTTAAAAGTTTGAAAAATTTTTTATGACATTTTTATATCTTTAAAATTTTATTCGTTAAGCAAATTTATTACAAAAAAGAATCACTGAGTTTTTTGTTTTTACGCAGTGATTCTTTCTTTAAATAAGAACAGGTAATTTTAATTTTTTTTGAGTTTTAGATAGTGATGAAAAACCCAAATAAAGGAAAAAAATATATGAACACGCCACAATCATTCAGACATTACAAAGTTCAATATTTGCAGAATCTTATTATATATGAACAATATTGTTTAAATGCTTGTACCGGTTGTACAACCAGCTATATTGTAAGATGGGAAACCAGGAGAAAGGCCACCAGGCAGCGAACAACCTAACGCAGTGTGGAGAACACTTAACTGATTCAGAGTGGGGATACCACGGTGTGCTCAATTGCAGAAAGAAGAAGAAAATACCAATTTGCAGAAAAGGGAACTACTACCGGATGGAGCTCTTGTTCTGTATAGGTGTGGCGCTGTCCAGGACCCCCAAAACTTTCAGATTTGTGTAAATCTGGGCCAACCCTGCACAATGGATGATATTAGGCTGGCGAATGACAAAGCTGTATGTTTGACCGAAGATGGAGAGTAAGTATGAATAATATCGTGTTACCGATATAATTATGTAAATAATTGAAGTAAATTTTTATTTACGAGATCTGGCAACGTCGCGCAAACAGCTGAGAAAAAAATTAGATATAGGGTAGATGTACCGTTTGTGGCCACCGTACCGTTTCACTTTAAGATAAGTGAAGAGTTATGGTCACTTTACGACTTATAATGAAATATCAAGTATTTAGTTCTTACTATAGAATGTTATAGTATATTTATAGAGTTTTTTTAATATGTTGGCAATGCTATGAACTATTAAAACTCGTTAAAAGTATCAGAAATTATTGAAAACATATCTGAATGCGTGGTGTATCTCGACAATTTTAATTATTTCTGGTAAGACTTTTAAGAACGACTCTGATAAGTAAATCATTGATATTTATCAAAAATCATAATATTCTTTAAATGTTTATGTTATATACTACTTAAATAACTTAATAGTTAATAAAAAAAAATACCGATAATAACCTAAAATATGGTTAAAATAACCCATGACCACAACTGGCACAGCAAAAACATATAAGTCTTTTGGCTTGCAAGAGTAGCAACAAACATACAAGTCTTTTGCTACTTTTAGTAAAACCATGACCACAAGTGGGACATACGCTTTCCAGTTTGGGCCATAATATTTATTTAATATATACCATTATTTACGCGTATATTATTCAATCATTAATGTTTAAATAGCCAATAAAGGATTTTAATCAATAATATTTTACAACCACTGGACGCATCTTTTTTTTTTTTTCCTCCGAAACAAAGAATTTAATTCGGAATTGGCGCATACAAAACAACGGTGGTGACGTCCAAAAGCATAACGTTCCAGCTTTTTTGTCAAAGCTTATTAATGAGGAAAATTTCGCAGATGTTATCACGAATGAATTTAAAGCTTGCGAGATCAATCTCAATGAGAATACCTTGAAAGCAAAATAGCTGTTGATCTTTTACGTTTTAAAAATGCAAGAGCTACTGGTATTGGTTGGGAAACTGATGATGAATACGAAATTGTATATGATTGGTAATGAGGCAGTAAAAGATGATGAAGACGCGGAAAATAAATTGCAATCTTCATCTTGTCTTCCTCTAGCATCTGAAGATCTTTCTCTGATTTCCAACGATAATATTGTTATTTAATTTTCATTTCCAGAGTTTCTTACGCCCAAATTTAATGGACGTGAGTACGACTGAAAAAAAAAACATAGATGAAATATAATCTCTTAATATTGATCCTTTTTCAGGTATTTATCCTTCGGTTGATTAATCAGTTATTGAATTATGTTTTAATGTGATTACATTGTTTGCCCTTTTTAGTCGAAGAACAATTAAAACCTTCTTAGTCTCATTTTCCTGACCAAAATTTCGATTGTGGAGTACCTTTTTTGAATGAATCTCCTATCCTTGTAGATAATAACAAAGATCTAAACGCTGTTAGAACAGTTATTCCTTCTAGTGAGACAACTATCCAATCGACAGTTATTATTGAACTAATAGAACTTCTAGTTACTAACGTTATCACAGAAAAAATTTCTTTTATGTGTTATCAGTGCTTTCTGTGCTTTTCTGTGCTGTTTCTAAATTCAACACTATTACGATGTGTGGAAAATTACTAGATGAAGTAGTGGATGAAATTATTATGTGGCGTAAAAAAGAGAATACAAAACGAAAACGTCAGATTGAACATTTACCTTTAGAAAAAACAGCTAATAAATTGATAGAAATCATGGAAGCGAAAACATACATACAGAAGATAGAAAAAAGATGCTGAAAAAAGATACAGAAGAAGAAAAAAGAATTAAAAAAATTGGAAGAGAAGGGAGAATTGAGAAAAAGAAAAAAATAAAAAGAGTAATTGGAAGAAAAAACCGAAAAAAAATTAGCTGCTAAAAAACCAGTAAAATTGCGAAAAAATCTAAAAGATAAGTTAAACTTTCATATGTGTAAGAATTCTATTATATTTTGTTCAAGAATACTAATAATAATTTGATATTTTTGTTATTAATTGAGTATATATTATTGATATTCCCTTTAGCAAAAAATATTAATTACTATGACCAAAAGTGATACAGCCAATGGCCAAAAATAGTGCTTCTATGACCATTACTGGCGAAACAGGTGGTATGATTAAATATAATTATTTTTTCTTATGAAAGCAAGTTTTAAAAGTTTTCGTTTTTAATAATTTGATTACTGCTACACTAAATATTTCATTAATTGATATCTTCTTATTAGATATTTTATTTAAATTGATTTAATTCTTGATGAAAGATGCGAAATTGTTTAAAGTGGCCACAAACGGTACATCTACCCTAGTTATAACAAAAAAGAGAGATTGCAATTTATGTCCTATCTGAATTTGAGGTTAAAACAGTTATTTTTTTAAATAATTTACCTTTATACTTAATGGTACCTAGCAAAACTGCAGATTTTTTGAGTAAGAATATTGCGATTTAACCCAACTTACCTTAGTCCAAAAGTTAGTAGTAACCAAGATACAGAGTGTTAAAGATATAGTCATAACATTACAATGATTTTTGACACACTCATAACGATTATAAGCGTTTTAAAAAAGAATATACAGAAATGTTGAAAATTTTAAAATGATTCCAGAAGAGTTAATAAAGAAAAATGTCTCTTTTCGACAATAAATGTTCGAAGTGTTTTTCATTTACCTTAATACATTTCAGTACCCGTTTACTAAACGACCGTCTAATTTTAAATAATAACTGGATTTAAATGATAACTGAATTTTAAATAAATAATAAATTCGAAACGATTCCACAGTATTCTCAATTTTATGTCATAATTGCTCTTGAGTATTCGCTACTTCTTCATACACTAATAATTTCACATATCCCCACACACAAAAATCAAGTGGATTGAAGTCGGGACTCCGATGAAGCCAAGACACCTAACTCCTACCGCCTATCCAGCAATTAAGAAAATGGGTATTCTGGTAGGTCTAGAAAAGTGTGCCGAGACTCCATCCTGCATGAACAACCTGTTTCATCTTAGGTCTAGAGGAACGTTATCTAAATATTCGGGTAATTGAGTTCGAAGAAAATGAATGAATTCTAATTATTTCTAAAATTGAATACACTCCAGGTAAAAATTGCTTCGTCTGTAAATAATATATTATTTTTACACATGGGATCGACATTTTGCTGGGTACGACAGGTGTGTAGTGAAACGGAACAATCCCTCCTCGTGAAAACATTTGTAAACTGTGGATTTGCCTACTCCAACTCCCAGAGGCTGGGGCAGTTTTCGGTTACGCGAACTACAATTTCTTCTTGGTTCGTAGTTAGTCTTCGGACGAAAAGAACCTGTTTCACCCAATCTGTCAAGCTTTTTGAACATCTTAAAATCCGGCTGTCTTCGTCGTGGATACGTTTCTAAATATATTCAATGAGCTCGGCAATGAGTCCGTTAAAATTTCCCTGCGCATATATGCCTATCATATCTCGCTTCTCCTCATCAGAAAACAATTTATGACTGGACATTTTGTTCTTGACTTAAGTGAAAATATTTCAAAAACTATTTTACTATAATGTATTAAAATTATTATTATTATTATTTAAAACTATTTTAACTATATAAATTCGCACACTATTAAATGTTGACAATCAATGCAAAAGTTTGACACTAACCGAATTTCTAGAGCGTCTTGATGTATTTGTTTTAATCATAGCCTACCTACATTAAGAAAAGTGTTACATTTGAAAAGCGCACTTTGAAAGAGTACAATGAACAATTTAAATGCAGATATCTAGAAAACAGTAACTCGGAGCGACATTTGCAAGGTAGATATTTTTTACATAAAAAAGTTGGATATTTTCACTAAAAATGCCAATAAACTAAGGTGCAAAAAAAGTTGTGACCTTTCAAACGTATACAAATATCTTAGACAGCAACCTCTGCTACAAAAAATTTTTATTTTTAGACATTTAAATTTCTTATCTAAAAAAACCCACTACCAAATTTGGTTCCGGAAAGATACTTTTTTAGAAATCTATTGACGAAACTTGAAAATAAAATTATAATTTTAACACCCTGTATCTTGGTTACTTTTAACTTTTGGACTAACATAAGTTGGGTTAAATCGCAATATTTTTATCCAAAAAATCTGTAGTTTTGCTGTATACCATTAACTAGCTGTATATATATATATATATATATATATATATATATATATATATATATATATATATATATATATATATATATATATATATATATATATATATATATAGAAATCCTTTTGTCCGCAGCAAATTTATTGAATATGACCTGACTCTTCTTCTGGTTTATTTTCAAGTCAAATGGTTCCCCAGCCCTTTGCAGCTCTTGTACGTATGTATGTACGTACGTATATATGATCTTATACGTTTATGGTAATAATTTGAAGCAGTTTTGAACTGAGCTATTATTAGCGCACGGTTTCCATTAAAAAATAACTATCAAAATGACGTCGCAACGCCATATATATATATATATATATATATATATATATATATATATATATATATATATATATTTTCGTCTCTTGATGTTTAGACTCTTTAGGGTACCTACATATGCTCCCCATCAAGAATAGGGAGACCCCACCCACAGCCACAACCAATGTTTTCGCAACTTCCCGTCGGATGGCGTATATATGCAGTGTCACATTTTGAGTGAATGATGACACTCAACTACTGTGGTCTCAGAGGGAGCAGTCCAAGGAAAAAAAAAAAAAAAAAAATATATATATATATATATATATATATATATATATATATATATATATATATATATATATATATATATATATATATATATATATATATATATATATATATACCAAAAAGAAGATACAGCTGTGCAGATCCATGCGGAAAATAATCCCCTAAAAGCCGCAGCTAAAAGACTCGTTCGAAAAGCCAAACAGGCAATACCTCGTGAAGCAATTCTGTATCCTATTGAATTCAGTTGCCCAGCATATGGAAAGCAATGCAAATTTAAGCTGGGTTATTAAAGTCACTATCAAAACCAACGATTCTTCTACAATAGTGCAGCAAAATTAATGGCCACAGCTATTAATTTTGCTCATATCGAGTTAATAGACATTATCATCCAGGGTGTAAAATAGTTTAAGAATAAATTTGAAAACAATGGAATATTTGGTGATGATAGAAGATTCTTGGAAAGAAAATATACATTCCATATATACTTCTACCTAAATATGAAGATATTTACAAGTAAACACCAAATCACTTTATTTAACTTCTTGGCGTGCATTTCGCTAACCATGTTAGCATCATCAGGAGATGCTTCAATCAGTTTATTAGATTAGATAATCTCCAAGTTTACATCGAGAAATAAAAAAGTTAATTGGCCTTGGAATTAATTCATTTGATTGAATCATCTCCTGATAATGCTTACATGGTTAGCGAAACACCCGTCGAGAAATTACATACTGCGATTTAGTGTTTAGTGGTAAATCTTTTCGAGTTTAGTGTTTCTTACCGAAGGTTCCAATAGAAGAATTGATATGCTTCTACCTAACAATTAGGTCTTTAGATATATCGCTGTACTGTTTTTATTATGATATGAATTTACATTAAGTATAGATTCTTTTATCTCAGTTGCTATCACCAATAGTTTTAAAACATTTATTATTTTTATTCATTATATTTTAGAATTGCTTTCAGTTTATCATGCTGATAATTCAGATGTTACTGCTCCCATGTATTCGTTTTTCGTGAAGAACTACAGATGAAATGGATCGATAATCGAAAAAATTGAAGAAATCTTCAAAAAACCTTATAAAAATATTGGTGTTTTTTTTGGAGCAGTAGAATCTGCCAATCACACTAGAAGTTTGTAAGATTCCCTAAAGTCCCAATAACTCTTTATTTATTGGCAGTATTGGACGTAATATTGGCACTAATATTGCTTCTATCTAGATGTTGAAACCCAATGGGTCGTAAATCTCTCTCCTTTAGTGTAGAAGATAACGAGCTGCTACTAACACCGCTGTCGCTTGATTTCTCGCTCAAGCAACTCTTCCCAAGAATGTTCAACGATCCTTGCTCAGATAATTCAGAACCCACTACAAATTTCACTGGAAAAAAAAACAAAATCAAGCTTCGTTTGAATGAAAACGTCATCCTAGTCCTACCAGAAGAAAATTTTTGATCTGTCTCACAGAAGTCCTCCAGAATCTTTTTTTTGTTGAGCATGTTGCGTTTACAGGGATCAATTAATGATGTTTGACCATGCATTGTGACGTAGGAGTCCTTGGTTTTTCGTTCTAGGGTCATGGGTGGAATGTTCATTTCATAGCTGAGATCTTCTTTGGTATTTAAATGGTTTTTTTGGGATTGCCGAACCTGAAAGAAATGATAAGTTAATATATTACCTCGTAAATATACTGTAAATTTACAAGAAAGTATCATTCAATCTGATCAATCATTCACCTATTGAAAATATAATAATACTGCTGTATTTTCGTCTTCTTGTAATTTGCGGGCTTGAAATTTGAGATAGATGTTTCATTATTGCATGTCAGAACAGAGTGCTGAGTACATTCTTAGCTCCCCTATTTGTTAATCGTGTAAACATCAGTTATAGATTTTGGCACATATTTCGACAGATTGCCCAATTCACGTGAATCTTTTACGTATCTGTAGGCATAAGTAAACTTGCCTTCGATATAAGAAGAAGCTATGGCATGTGGCTTACAAAGATCGGATCTTGTGCTGTTTAATTTTTAGAAAATTGAGAGAGTCGTGCAAATTTATGATGCAGTATTTCCTTGAACTAACTTATACCACTTCCAAAGAAGCAGAAAAATAATACATAGCCATGGGATCTCTATCAACCTACTGCTACTTAGTCGGGGTTTCTTAGAAGGCATGAAATCTTCATTTGTTCAAGAGTTGAACATTATCCAAGTTTGTATGTCAATCGCCTGCAAATTTAGCAACGAAAATGTAAAATGCTCGGATCGTATTTTGAAGGCTAAGAAAGCAGATTCACATATCACCATTGTTTGGAAAGCTTCGAATATGAGAAAATAGAATGATGATAATGTAGGATCTTAGGATGTGAAAACGTGCGATAAACGCAATAATAATAAAATTAATTGAAAATAAAAACAATAGTGATAGTCCTAGATTATTTAGCTAGATATTCTATCTTCCACTGTAGCTAGGAGAGAGTTGACTGTTGAGTATGAAGCAAGTCTGTGTGATAGTAACCTTTGCGCTATCAAGAAGAGTACTGAGGAACCCTTATTGAAATTAGTTAACACCCACAAAAAATAAACTGTGGGAGGACTATTGCTTCAGGTTCTAGGCTGCTTCAAGCGGAAAGTATTAGGCTTCATAGTAGTTCCCTATTGCCCTAAGAGAATGTTAAAAAAACCAGACCATCGTTAATATTAAAAAAGTCTGAGGAAGAGAGACTGATGGAGGTGCACATGGTGAATAATCTTCACTTGCTGTTTTTTCGACATCTGCAGACGTAGAGTTTATCTGCGAGATGCACCTTTGACTTTTTATGATCTGCATGTCAGGACAGACTGGCGAACATGCAGATGGATAGAAAACCAGTTTGAAGAAAAATATTTTGACTACCTGTCAAGCGTCAAAGGCAGCCAGAGACCTTGACACATCCTGACAGGTTGCTCTACTCAGGCGAAGTTTGTATACCTTTATACTTGCATCTAAGAAGTAGTTATGGCGTAGATGAAGGTCCGATATTGACTTTTGTTTTTCAGGAAATGTAAATAGTCGTGGAGAACAGAATGTAGCATATATTGGATCCACTCATTTCCCACGAAAGAGGCTTAAAATAACTACACCTGATATGTTATTGGTCGATAATAACGCGGGAAAAATATATGTCATCAAGTTGTCTTTCTTCTTCTTTTTCTTTGTAAGCGTAACAGCTCATCAAATGCCTTTGCCTCCCCCTAGGGGTATCCAAGTCTACGTATTTTTTAAATGGAACGGTAACTACTCGACTATCCTTACAAATTAGTTATAGGGAAGTGTCACTCTTTGTATTAATGCTTTCTTGTCTGTTCCGTTATCCTCGACCACCCCTTTGTATCTTTCGCTCTCCCTTTCCAATACGTTATTTCCATTCTTTACAGATCTTTCCTCACTCCCTTAACTTTCCCTTGATCTCCCCGATCTTGACCCCTCTATGTTTTCTCAATATTTTCTTGACCGGTCTTTCGCTCTTCATCCTCTTGATGTAGCTTCAACATCATCAATTCAGTCATTGGGCTCATCGAGTTTTCTTGTTCAGCAAAAATTCACATGATTTCTAAAGAGACAGAAAAACAAGACAAATAGAGGGATCTTCTTTTCAAAGTTCCTGAGATGTGTCCAGCGGTCTCGATCAAGTTGGTGGTCTTTACTGTGGCTTCTTTGGGCGGTATAAAATCTTGGTTTATCAAAAAATTCGTCTGGGAAATGTAAAAAAGGGCACTTTTGTTATTCCTCCGTATCCAAAAAAAAACAACAAAGCAGCGTTTTGTTTGTGATGAGATCGAGGTAGAAACTAGCTAGATTCGAACATCAGATAGAAGAAGATTCCATATTTTGATGCAGGAGCTCGGGATATGGGTGAAAACAAAACCAGATGCTCTAGCTAAGGGCGTGTGACAAAATCATAATAAATAATAATAGAAATAGTGATAATAGTCTTTATTATTAATAAATATATTTATGATACAGAGAAAAAAATACAGTATACAAAAATAAAACAATATTTAGAGTGGGAAGTGGCGGAATTAGTTTGGTTTACAGGTAAACTAAATCACATACAACATGATGACTCAAGGGTTACTTGTAGGATACAGATTCATTGTTAATTAGTTAGTACGGAGTGGGCTGTAAACACCAACATTAAACTATGAAACTAATGCAGCACACAATTTTAATTTTATGATAACCTACAGGAAAGTTTTTATTGCTCTATTTAATCTTTAGCGATGAATGTACATGTTGTATCAATAAATTTACATATATCTGAAAACGTAATTTACAATCTGTAATTATACCAAACTCTTTACCTCACTAATTTTCTCTATAGTTTTACCATAAACAATGACATTTAGCTGACTTGTTTAATATACAGGGAAGGGAAATAACTTTTGTAAATTTAGCCAACGATTCGTTATAGCATTTGAAAGAAAAAAGTTCCTTACAATGACGGTCAAAAACCTAAGGGTTTTCATGAAAAAATATTGCAGATGTTATTAAATTGTCAATCGAAAAGCTACGATAACAGTTATCATTTTAACTAAATATGTGTAAAAGCATATTAGGCAAATAATAATCGGTTATTATTTAATGAATACTCGATTGAATATAGTTAAAAGAGCTTTTAGAAATTAAGAGTTAGCCATAGAGTCAGCCAGAATTGAGATAATCTCCACACAATGGTGTTGTTGACAAAAATGATTTCAGTGTGTGTATTTAAATTCCATTCAAACCGAAATTGTATTCTGTACAGAAATATCACGATATGTTTCTTAATTACGGAGAAGCTGTTGCCAATCAGATTAGAAATATTCAAGGGCTTTTTCAACGTGTTCAGGAAAATAGGTTAGAAAGGTGTCAGACTTGCATAGACACAAATGGTGGACATTTTGAAAATTTAATAAAACAATAATATGTTACTTAATTGTTAAAAAATGATGTGAAAAATTAGTGCTAGTAATCTCAACTTTGTCATTAACCTCCAAGCAGACGCGTGTCGAATCAACCGCATATACATTTTCGGTCATAAGGTTTTACATCTAGTTGACAAGTATTTTCCATCTTTAGTAGCCTCTTATAGGCTCACCACATAAACAAAAGACAATATCCCCCCTTCTTGCGCTCGGTCTGTAACCTATAGATAGCATTTGTTTTTATAGCAGCGTAAACGCTCAACGCTAAACGCTCAACTCAAACGTGCAACGCTCTTTGCGAGAGTATTTTTCCCGTGTCGTTAGAGTTATACCTATTAGTTAAATTATGATTTTATTTATTGGAATGTGTTTTCGATACTACATACTGAAATGTTTATATGTTATTTTTTTTTCGCTTTTTAATTTTTTAAGTAAATAATGTTTCAAAAGGCTTGCGCGGTCGGTAATATTCGAATTACTAGGTTCTCGAGTAGAAACGCGTTTTAGATTTGTAAAATCTCGACGTTTCGGTTTCCACTTTGAAGCCATTATCAAGAGAATCTAGTTGATCTACTCCGAGGCCTCAATCTGCCTACTCCCCAGATTTCACAACTAGAAAAGAACGTAGTCGGCGTGACCTCAGCATTAATAAGTAAGGTTGTGGGTGGAGCGTTCGTTTGAGCGGTGGAGGTGAGACTGAATTTTCGGTGGACGTTTGACTAGAAGGGTTTCGAATGGGCAATTTGGAAATAAGAGGTTTCCATGTATTTGAAACACTAAGACCGTCCTCCCTCTTATTTAAGCAGTCTGAGCGTTTTTCGATCTCAATTGCTTCACGAATTATGCGTGCAACTTCAACTTCTCTTGATAATGGCTTCAAAGTGTCTATCATAGTAATTCTATTCTTCGAAGTAATTCTATAGTAAGTCCTTAGATGACATATGACCTTTCATCCTTTTAGCTATTACTCTAATACTCCGCTTTTTAAAACATTTGCAAAGATGAATCTCTCGAATCCATCTCTCGTCTAGCTTTCGAGATCTCCAACATTTCCATGTTGAACTAAATGTCTGTTTTGATACAGTAGTACTTGTTTGTGTTTTCAACTTTTCAGATCTTGTTTGAATTGCGATACCAAGGACCGAATAGACTGCCTACGCGGCAACTATTTTAAGGACTTTGGTTAATGAAGGGGTCTCCGCTAGATCCTCTGCGTCCAATGCAATTGACCATGTATTATAGAATATAGCATTCACGCTATTATAGAATACAGCATTTCCTTTCACTCTTGGGTTTCGTTCTATATCGACACCCTCTGTTCTCTCTGTCCTCTGTTTTATATCGAGGCCTGCATACTTCATCTTACAATTTATATATATCTCGTTTAAGACAGATAATGATCGTGATGATATCTGGCTCGCAGAATTTGTTGGATTATTCTCTAAATCATTCCGGGTGTCGATCCGTTGATCCTGTGAAGAATCACGACGTTTCGCCAAAATCGCATTTGGCATTTTCAACTGTTATCCGCTTCGACTGAAGAGTTCAACTGACATGCACGGGTCGTTGTGTTCACCTTTATAGCCGGTCGGCCACAAAAGCGACTGCGCAGATTATATCGGGGTAGTTCGGGAGCATTTGCGGCGCTCGGCAACGCTGTCGGGCGTCCGTTTATTCATTTTTCAACCTCGCGGCCACGTTGCCACGTTTTTTCTTTTTTCAGAAGGGATTTCCATACTTTTGGAATGTTGCGAGCGTCGTTTCGCGTATTCAGCTCACCTCTTTCTTCTATTTCAAGGGCTTCTCTGATTGTTCGGACCTTGTAGTTTTCAATATTCGCTATTTCTTTGGCTCCTTCAAAATTGATTTTATGTCCTGTATGTAGATGGTGCTGGAACAGAGCGGAAGTGGTTTGTTTGTTTTTTAAGTCGTTTTTATATTCTTGTATTCTGACCGATATTCGTCTGTTTGTTTGTCCTATGCATGCTCTGTTGCAGTCGGAACAAGATATACTATACACCCCATGATTTTCCAGTCTAACTTTCTCCTTGAGGTTTTTTAGAATGTTTGCAACAATTTTGTGTGGCTTGTAGGCTGTTCTGATCTTATGTGTTTCCTTAGTAGTCTACCTATCCTACCTGTGATTTCTTTTACGTATGGTAGCAGGACCTTTAGTGTATTTGTTTCATGATCCTCTATTGTACTTCGTGTTTGGGTTTTTTGACGGCGAATGGCCTTCCTGATACAATTATGTGAATATCCATTTTGTCTAAGGACTGTGGCAATTTTTGGTAGTTCCTCGCTTCGTGTACCTGGTAGTGTCAGTCGGAAGGATCTGGAAATCAAGGTGTTCGCTACTCCTTGAATTTGAGAAGGATGATGATGGGATTTAGCATTTAGGTATCGGTCGGAGTGAGTTGGTTTCGTATACACCGTGTATTCGAGTGTCCCAGAAAGTTTCCTTGTGACAAGGAGATCTTGAACTGTGAACGTGTGAACTGTATTCTGAGGTGGATTTCGTTTAACTGAGTTGGGAAGTTGTTAGAAGTTCGTTTTCGTGAGCCCATATTATAAAGATATCATCTACGTAGAGTTTCCAAAGTTTAGGTTTTAAAGGAGTTTGGCCAATGCCTTTGTTTCGAAGTCGGTCATGAACAGGTTGGCTATGACGGGTGATAAAGATGATCTCATTGGGGCAACGTCGGTCTGTCTGTACATCTGCTGGTTGAAGGAAAAATATGTATTCTTCAAGCAGTGTTCGGAGAGTTCCCCACAAATGGTGGAAAGTCTTCGTTCATTGAAATTAAGTCCAGAGCCTCGTCTATGAGGATACTTGGATACAGTGAGATAATGTCCAGGCTTGCCAGTATGTCTGCATCCTCTACATGGAAATATTTAATCATCCCTAACTCCCGGGTATAATCTGCGCAGTCGCTTTTGTGGCCAGCCGGCTATAAAGGCGATATATAAGGTGACTCTAATGCGATTTTGGTGAAACGTCGTGACTCTTCATAGGATCAACGGATCGACACCCGGAATGATTTAGAAACATTATCTACCATCCGTGAATATATATATATATATATATATATATATATATATATATATATATATATATATATATATATATATATATATACATGTGTGTGTGTGTGTGTACGTGTGTGCGCGCGTGTGTATGTGCGTGTGAGTATGCGTCTGCGTGTGCGTGTGCGCATGCCATTATGGCACCTGCTTTGGTTATTTTCTTTTTAAATTTCCAATTTTCGTCCTTTTATTGATATTTGCGAACTCCAAAAACATAAATAATGATATTTTTTCATCCATATGATGAAAATTATTTTGCAATAAACTATTAAACAAACAAAGATCGGCAAATTCTAATTAATAAACATTTTAGCATTAGATTATAACACTACTATGCAAAAAACGCCATGAAAATTTATTTACTGTCGGTCTCGTTCGACGTTTTTCACTTTTTACAACTAACGATACTCCACTACTAATAAAGTTCGTATTTTCTATTTTTTATTATTAAAAATGGCTCGTAGGCCAAGACCAATAGGTGAAATTGACAAAAAATCTGTTCGACGTCAAGAAAAAATAGCAAATGGCCTTTAACACTCATTTTTTGTTTTCTAGATTATAGAAAAAAGGTGAAAATATTTACGTTAGTTGAGAATGCAGCTGATAAAAGAGAGAAGAGTTACGATGGCCACCGTAGCTAAAATGGTACCATCCGAGAAAACTTAAAAGAAATATTAGCGTCGATTTAAACAAATGATGGAAACTCATGTAATGAACCAGGCAAAAGTTCCAGTACATGCAGATGAAGCTGCAAAATATGTCCTGCTAAAACGAGAAGACAATCCAGCTTGTTTGAAGAATATTTGCCGAAATCACACTATATTTCTTTGCAATGAATGTTACCGTGATGAAGAGACTGATTATGTTGTAAACTAAAGGCAATGAATTAAATGCAGGAAGATAATAAAAAAAAATATTACTGTTTCATTGATCTCATTATCAAACTTCTTAATTTTATAAATTGATTTTATTTTATTTTTAAGTATGTTATGCTGCTAAAATGTTTTCTAAGCCAAAGAAAATGTGTATGCGTATAATTAAACGTAAAATTAAGAGATAAATACAGGTAAATAATATAAATTCAAGTGCTTTTTATTAATTCATCTCACCAAAGTGTAATTATATAAATTCTATTGAATTTTATATTTAAACAAAATTTTTGTTACCAAATTGTTTCCTGAGTTGTAAACCTTGACTTCGTAACAAACAGAGATGTACAAGATACCTCACAAAAAGTATGTGAAGTGCAAGACACAATATACTTTAAACTAGAAATGTATTTTAGATATTAGGTAAAAGATATTTTTTGTTTGGTTTGGTTTGGTTTAGTCAGTTCTATGTAGCATCTTGTATCTGATGTCTCAAATACATTACTTAAAAACATCTTGTATCTTGTATTTTATGGGATATCTTGTATATATCTGCTTGCTACGATCAATCTACAATTAAACAATATATTACAGTAGGAGACTTTAACCTAGACAACTTTGAATACTTCGAGGCAAACTTATCGAAGAATGGAAGCGAACCCATCGAAATTAAAAAAGAATAATGATGGCGTATAAGACATATTATTTGGTACTTCCAATAATTGTAAACAAAAACGTGCACAGGAAAACAAAACTTAAACTATGCGGTGCTAGCCAAAAGACGCCCCTCCCTCTTTATCTTTTGAAAGGTTGTATATAAACTAATGAAATTTGGAGTGTGAAAATGACTGGACGTAAACTTCTTTTCTAGTGCTAACTGATGATCATAGACAACGTCACAGTGCCATTGTGATCAATAATTTTCGATAGGGTCATATGGCAAGTGACAGCTCGTTTGAAACGTAATCAAAAAAGACCTATTCAATCATACTAACTTTGTTTGGGTTCAGGGTAGTTTTGATGCATAAAATAAATTAATACTGAAATTTCAGTTTAGCGA
The DNA here is from genome assembly GCA_031761425.1 of Cosmopolites sordidus. Classification (NCBI taxonomy): domain Eukaryota; kingdom Metazoa; phylum Arthropoda; class Insecta; order Coleoptera; family Curculionidae; genus Cosmopolites; species Cosmopolites sordidus. The sequence goes on from JARFXV010000272.1 coordinate 115,624, forward strand.
ATAATTAATACATATTCACAAGACCGCCCTTGCCAACCAAACCAAACCTTACAGTAAATATTCAAAATGTGCCCCACCTACTTCTTGACAGTAAAACATCCTATTGGTAAACTCTTGTCGAACTCGTTCAAATATTTCAGCAAAAATTACTCTACACTCTTCAACAATTCGTTGTCTTAAAACATCAGATGTAGCATATACTTTAGATCTGAGGTACCGCACTGAAAAAATCCAAAGATGTAAGATCCGGTGACCGAGCCGGCCATTCTATCGGACCATTCTGAAAACTGTGTGTTTCTCACTAAACACTTGAGGATTTGTATCACTCCAGTACCTTACATTTTGAGTGTTTACATTTTCATTGAGGTAGAAAGTACTTTTGTCACTAAAGCAAATTGTTTTTAAATAATCTGGCCCTTGATCAATTCTAGTGGTTATATTTTCACAGAATTGCCATCTTTAGTCGGGGTCGTCATCTGAAAGTTGATGTAAAAGTAAAATAGGTTGGAGAATTAGAAAACGTCAATTTTTTGACAAGTGTCCAGAAGTGTATTTGTGAATCTGTATTTATTATACGCTAAACTGAAATATTTCAGTATATATTTATTTTATGCATCAAAACTACCTTGAACCCAAACAAATTGGCATGGTTGAATAAGTATTTTAAATAGTTTTCAAACGAGGTATAACTTGCCGTAGGATCCCATTGAAAACTATTGGTCACAATGGCACTGTGACGTCATCTATAATGATTACGTCATCAGTTATCACTAGAAAAGAAGTTTACGTACAGTCATTTTCACATTCAAAATTTCAAAATTATTTAAGTAAAACCGTTTAAAAGATTAGGGGGGGGGGCTTTTGGCTAGCACCGTATAAAAGGATTATTAGACCTGTGCTACGCTATAGCAGCGAACCGTGGATATTAATTCAGGCATCCGAAGAATTACTTAACGACTTAGAAAGAAAGGTCGTCAATCCTCGAACCTGTAAGAGACGACTCGATCTGAAGAACACGATACAATAGAGAATTGTACGCCATCCTCGATAATCAAGAAATGACGATCATCATAAAACCCAATAAGCTACAATGGGCTGGACATGTGGAACGGATGGATGACAGAAGAATTGCCACACGCACACTAAAGGGGAAAGTCAATGGACAAAGACCAGTTGGAAAACCACTGAAGCGCTTGGAGGATTCTATTGGCGGAGAGAGTAAATAACTGGTAAGATTTTCAAAGTGGAGACCGGCACTGAACCGAGAAAGATGGAGGCGGAGTACACAGGAGGCCAAGGCTCAATTTGGGCTGCAGCCCATTGTAAGTAACTACGTAAGTAAGTAAATTGTTTCCTAATTTAGAGTTAATGTATCTAAATAACCACATCTGCTGTAATAAATGTGCTTGAGAATTAAACCACATTAATAAGCGTAAATTTTCTTTTTATAAAAAACCAAACGAAATTTATGGGGAAACGTATGGAATAAATGCCTATTAAAATACTACATTATATTTTCAACTAATACCTTAAGAGGGCAATAAAACAATTTACCTAACAATTGGCAACATTGCAAATTGTTAGGAAAATAAAATAATGTTTTCCACGAAAATGATTGCATTTTGGATACATGTTATAAGGAAACTTTTTGCGCAAAATAATGTAAAGAATCGTTGGTTAAATTTACGAAAGTTAGTTCCTTTGCGGTAAATCTCCCAAATTTGCTGTTTATTTACACCCAATTTTAACAACTGACATATAAACAGTTTAACTTTACGAAATGTTAATCCGTTTGTACGTCATTCCACTTGTGGTGTAGTACTTTTTTACAGCCCCCGGTGTATTAGACAATACCAAGTGTCAAGTACTTGCCCTTGCTAAAATTTCGTTGTTGCATTGTTCCACCACTGAATCCAGGTTGTTCTTGTCCATGTGGTCGCTGGTATCAGACTGCGGTGACATGTGCGACCTTTTGTGGGCATCGTAACATCCGGAATCACGGGGAAAGTGACGCCTACCGAAACCAGTGCGATGTTGCCTTTGATCATCATTTTCACTGCTGGAACCCGCAACATCACCTTCACTACCAGCTGTAAGCATGTAGACATTTTTAGAAAAATTAAAAACAAAAATGATATTTCAAAAACACTTTTTCTTTTTAATATGCATATTAGGGTGGGTCGAATATCCGTGTTTTTCAAATTTCTTTTAATAATACCGAAAATATTTTTCATTATGCCAAAAAAAAAAAATTGTGGCAAGGGAAAAAAAATTAAATCGATATCTTGGGCACCTCAAAGTAACGCAGAGTTCAAAGTTTTAAAATTTTTTTTTTCTGCAGATACTTTGATCGGCAATTTAATTCTCTACAATAGGATGAGCTGCATATCAGTCTTTTTCGAATTTCTTTTAATAATACCGAAAATATTTTTCATTATGCCAAAAAAAAAAATTATGGCAAGGGAAAAAAATTTAAGTCGACATCTTAGGGTCCTCAAAGTTAGTCAAAGTTCAAAGTTTTTTAACAATTTTCTCTTTATTTATAATTAATTTGGTATAACGACCTTTATTGTAGAGTAGATCAAATTTCTGATCAAACTAAGTCATTTTTTTTTAAACTTTCAACTTTGACTAACTTTGAGGAGCCTAAGATATCGACTTAAAATTTATTACCTTGCCACAATTTTTTTTTTGTTGGTATAATAAAAAATATTTTCGGTATTATTAAAAGAAATTCGAAAAAAAAACGGATATTAGGCCTACCCTAATGCATATGTTCAAGGCTAGATGTTCCTTTTACTATATGTAAAGGGTATTCCATTAAGAGGTTTCGAATGTTGGTAACGAATAAAAGAAACGTTTCATAACATACCTGAAAGTTATTTATGGCAGTGCGAAGCTGGATAGTGTACAATTATACGTGGAATACAACATCTGTCAAATGACCGCCATGACTTCTCTGGCAGCTCACAATTTTTTTGTTGAAATTCTCGATTACTGCTGAACACATTTGCGGAGTTATGTCACGAATTATTCACCTAATTTCTTCTTTCAACTGTTGAATGGTTTGCGAATTATTTTCGTAAGCTTTGCTCTTCACATAACCCCACAAAAAATAGTCTAGCGGCGTCAAGTCGCATGACCTTGGTGGCCAATTTACGTCCCCATTCCGGGAGATCAGCCTCCCACCAAACTGTGTACGCAATAAAGTCAATGTTTCACGTGCTGTATGACATGTCGCACCATCTTGTTGGAACCACATATTCTCTAAATCCATGTCCATTATTTGATCCCATAAAAAAACATCAATCATCGTTCGGTATCGTTCTCCGTTTACTGTAACAGCTCGTTCATCTTCATCTTCAAAAAAATACGGTCTAATGATACCCTCAGCCCAAAAACCGCACCAAACTGTGACACGTTGAGCATGCATGGGGATTTCGTGGATTTCTCTAGGATTTTCGTTGCCGCAGATGCGACAATTTTGTTTATTTACGTAACCGTTTAAGTGGAAATGAGCCTCGTCACTGAAAATGATTTTATCGCAAAAATTATTGTCATTTGCCTTCATCTGTAGGATCCATTTGGCAAATGCACGGCGTTACTGATGGTCGGCTGGCTTTAGCTCCTGTGTTAGCTGAATTTTGTAAGGATGTTGACAAAATTCGCCACGTTGAAGTTCTGCTGATACCCAAATGTTGCGCGCGCCTGTTAGCAGACATTTGTGGATTTTCAGTAACACTTTCACGAACCGCCTGAATATTTTCAACCGAACGAGCAGGACGTTCCCGGACTATTGTTTCGATATCTTTCACAGATCCGGTAGTTTCGAATCTACGCACTATTTTGCAAATGGTTACTTCTGACGGACGATTGCATACACCAAAGTATTCACGAATTCGCCGAAATGTGGCTCTCACAGAACACCAATTTTGAAAATACGTTTTAACAATGTAAAAACGTTGTTTTACTGTGTAGCGCTCCATTGCTGAAATTGTACTGAATTCCACAATGAAATCGAATAACATAAACAAAGTTTGAAATAAGAAGACTAGCAAAACAAAACATTCGAATCCTGACACTGACATTGACAGATGTTGTATTCCACGTATAATTGTACACTGTCTAGCTTCGCACTGCCATAAATAACTTTCAGGTATGTTATGAAACGTTTCTTTTATTCATTTCCAACATTCGAAACCTCTTAATGGAATACCCTTTATGTGTTACCGGCAAAGTTCGTTGTGCCGTCAAACTCAAATATGCCTAGATAAACCGCGCATTGCGGGAACGATTTAGGCAAAGCCCGAAATTATTTTATATATTGGAGTTTGCCTGGAGTATAATACGGCAATCTTAGGTTTGTTGAATGTGTGTTAGGCAAAGTTCAAAATATTCTTGTAGTGAAATATGTATTTATTAGAACACGAAACAAAAAACATTCGAATATTGAAGAAAAAGTATATAATATATATGCGTAGTCTCCAACACAAATTATTTATTAGCACATGATGTAGAATGGTGGCATTTTGAATTGCAAAGTAAGTTTCCTCTCTTACATCTATATAAGTTAGTTGTACATTTTTTAGTACGATTGCATTTTAAAAACCCCTGACCTCCAAATACAGAGTTCCGACTTCTAACCTCTCGAAGCAATAATTCCTTGTTTGGAACATCATTGATTCTTATAAAGCTTTCTTTACAACTTTGAATTAGATTTCTTGAATACAGAGAACTGATCGTTCCTTGTCTAGTGCCTATTTGATAAAAACCGTCGTCTGTCTTTTTCATCACAACGCTAACTACGTTACGAGCATCTGCTTTGCTTCTGTCTAAATTTGGAACTGGCACTGTAACTGATTCTCCGACTTGGATTTCCGGGAATTTTGTTTATGATAATTGTTTCATTTTTTCTGCTTGGAACTTCAACCCGCTATAAGCAATATCCTTATTCGTTTTTATAGATATCTTTTGCGCACAACGCAGACACAAAACTCTTGATATATAACCTTCTTCCATATTGCTAGTGCTTTGAGCACAAGTGACGTGAACACTCTCGTCACAGTTTCTGCAGTTATGTGCACCCGATGTTTCCATTTCGCAAATAATGCATATTGCCGTTGCAGATCTCAAATCGACTAGAGAGTGGATTGCGTTGGTGATTTCAGTATCCCCGGTCTCCAGGCTAAATGAATTTTCACGTTCGTCAGTACCCACTGTAACAAGTGCTTCTTCCAGGTCTTCTTCAGTTTTTAATACCGTTTTAATCGAGTCCGGTAAAGACTGAATTCCAATATGAGCTTTTCTTCCTAAAAATTAACAACAAACGGTGCAGCTACGTCTTTTTAAACATTAAAATATGCTTACCGAACATTGCCTCGAAAGGAGTTTGTCGTATCCCGCTGTGATATGCATTGTTTTTTTGCAACTGGCAGAAACGTAGGCCCTCACTCCAGCGTTTGGTTTTATTATCTTTCATCCAAGAGAATAATATATTTTGAACATCCTGATTTGACCGCTCAACACTTCCCTGACTTTGGGAGTGCCTCGGTTTACCATGAACAATAGACAGCTGTGGCCATAATATGTTTAACTCTTCAACAACACGATTTGCAAATTCACGTCCATTATCAGATTGTAGCACTGATGGGGTTCCCAAAATATAAAAAATATCTATTAAAGTGTATGCTACCTCTTCTGCTGTTTTTGTCTTTAGCGGTTGTAGAATAAGGTATTTTGAGAGATGATCTTGATAATTGAGGATGTATTTGAGGTCCCCATCATGACAGGTCTGCATATCGATAAGGTCGACTTGTCCTCGCGAATTCACTTCTCTAAATAGTAGAGATTTTATGGTTATTCCCTTTTTCAGATGTTTCTTTTTCTTGTGACAAGCCTCACAAAGTTGTAAATAAAATACTATACTTTCTCGAGTCACATTTGCATATTTCTCACCTAATGCTTTAATCATAATGTCCCTTCCGGCATGCCCACATTCTTTGTGTACTCTGTGTATTATTCCAAACGACTCTTCGTTTGAAACAAAGTATCTTACTTCAGTCGCTTCCTCAGTCAGTGGAGTAATTAACTTCTTAACATCCCCAACTCGAAGTTCATCGTAGCGCCTAAGACGTCTATATTGTAGTGTTGATTTCTTGGTAGCCTTTTTAGCATTTTCCACTTCTTTAATTATTTCTCCATATCGCTCCTGTGATTCAATATAAAATGAATTAATTTGTTTCTTAACGCCGGCTAGTTTTTCCATAAATTTAATTCTCATTTCACCATCACTCATAGTTTCATTATTTAGACCGATGACTTCACTTTCACTCATTTTCTTACAAAATTCACTTGAAATCAATAATTCGCGCAAAAGTAATACAAGCGAGACAGCCAGACTAATATTGGTTACTTGTAACGTAAACAGCATAAATGCGCCTGCATCGTTTTTATAACAAGTCATAACTCGTACGGACGAATCAAAACAATGGCTTGGAATGGAATTGTGTCGGACTTTGCCTGCTACACATTTGACAAACCTAAGATTGCCGCACAACACAGTAGGCAAACTCCGATATATAAAATAATTTCGGGTTTTGCGTAAATCGTTCCCGCAATGCGCGGTTTACCTAGGCAAACTTAAGTTAGACGGCACAATGAACTCTGCCGGTAACATATATATCCCATATTTTGATAATAATAATTAAGAGCACGAGTGTTATTCACAAAATATTTGCAAAAGTTGATAGTATGGAAAAAATCTTGAAACTCCTACTAAATGCAGTATGTTTTCAAGAGTAGACTTTATATAAATACCTGAAAGTACTATTGTCTAAAAGTGGCGGGATTATATTAATAATAATAATAATAATAATAATAATAACAATAATACTCTCTCTCATAATACTCTCTCCCACTCTCTCTCTAATCCACTCTCTCATAATATCAGGAAAACCGAGTTGGAGAAAACCACTAAGTATGAAAACCTTGCGGACGATTTGAAAAACCAGTGGAAACTGCATAAGGTAGAGATAGTGCCTTTCGTTATATCCGCCGAAGGCCTAATAAGTAAGAACTTTTCAAAAAATTTGAAGAACCTTGGTATCTCAAAATCGATTGCCATAGTGGGACAACGTGCAGTACTCTTGCAGACATGCCACATTGTTCGTAAAATTTTATGCTAAGTGAGAGGAGTTGAATTGCTTTCTCATTTTGGCATTGTAATATAGACCAGCTTAGGCTGAGATGCTGAGTTCAGTACGAGGATAATAATAATAACATATTTTTTAACATACGAGAGAGGTTTTACAGCAATTTGGCCAGTTTTGCTGGCTCAAACCCATTGAATAGACCAAAAATTCCAGTACTGCATAATATTGCAAGATCACGTATTACTCTAATGCAGATTAATAGAGTTTTGGAATCACATCTATCTGGGATGGTAAATTTAAGCGAATACATCTTGCATTATATTGTGCAGCAGTGACTGTCATAGAAATTTCAGGTCAAAAGACTTACACCCATAATGCGGCTGGCCGTAGTATCCAGAAAAATACACCTGTCTGGAAAACACGCCTTGAAAACAATATCAATGAGTTCCGGAGGAAAGTTGACATTATCTCAGAGTATCTTTCTGGTAATCAGTCAAATAAAGTAGCGAGAAAAGCAAAAATAATTGCCAATACCTCTGGCATTGACCTCGATGATTCAAACCTGACAGAAAAATTGTTGGATCTAAAAGATCGGTTTAGGCAAAAAGCTAAATCGAAAGGAGCCAGGCTAGCAAGATATAATGAACTAGAAAAGCGAAAACATTCAGTATTCGTAAAATTCAGTATTTGCAAATAGCCAAAAGATATTTTATATAGAACTCGAAGCAGAAGGTAACAGCAAGTCAGAGCTTAAGAATATCGATGTGTCTTCCTTTGCGGAATATTGGAGATCGGCTTGGAAAAAATCAGACGGCTACGAAAAATTGGCTCCTTGGATTAAAACCATTCAAGAACAGACAAATGCTCTCCCAGATATGGAGTCTAACGATTTCACAGAGATTGACATTTGCACTGCTCTCAGGAAGACTCACAACTGGAAGGCGCCTGGACCAGATGGATTGCATAACTTCTGGATTAAAAGCTTTACAGCCGCTTATCCCGTACTTGCAAATGCATTTAAAGAGGTTTTAATAAATCCAGACATTTTCCCCGACTTCCTAATGGAGAGCAATAACTGCTCTGAGAGCACTGTTAAAAAAAGGGGACGTTAAGCAACCCAATAACTACAGACCAATCACATGTCTGTCAGTATTATATAAACCGTTCACAGCCCTACTCAATGAAAAAATCTACCAACATTGTGATAAAAACAACATTTTTGAAGAAGAACAGAAAGGATGTATAAGAGCAAGTATGGGCTGCAAGGAACAATTGACGATCGATGCCGTAGTTCTTGAGCAAGCGGGAAAAAGAAAACGCAACTTAAATATCTGCTATATAGACTACAAGAAAGCATTCGATAGTGTCCCTCACGATTGGCTGGTTGAGGTTCTGAATTTCTATCAAATTAGCCCCCAGATTATTAATTCTTTAAAGTTCTTTAAAGTGATGGGGAAGTGGAAAACGAATCTATTTGTTGGCCAACAATGCATTGCTGCTACAAATATCGAGAGAGGAATTTTTCAGGGAGATTCCCTTTCTCCAATTTGGTTCTGTCTAGCATTGAACCCTTTGTCCACCCTACTCAACAACAGCAATATTGGATCTAAACTTAACATGAGGAATCCAAGAAAGCTCTCTCATCTACTATATATGGATGACCTTAAATTATATGGAGAAACTAGAGAAAAATTAAACTCATTGATAAAAACGGTTGAAACATTCAGTAGGGATATCAGAATGTCATTCGGATTGGACAAATGCTCTACCAATAGTATACAGAAGGGAAAGGTTCAGAGTCAACATTCAACACTTTGCAACGTACAACAACTAGCACCAAAATAATCCTAGAGATATTTAGGAATACCCCAAAAGCATAAACTTGATCATAACCAGTTAAAGAAGGACTTTTCCACTCTATACTAAAAGAGACTTACAAAACTTTTAAACACCAAACTGAACGGAGGACCTCATTAGAGCGATCAACGGTTGGGCGGTGCTAGCTCTGACATATTCTTTTGGCATAGTTAAATGGTCAGAAACGAACCTTGATGGACTTGATAGGTTGACTCATCTACGAAAAGACTATACATCCCAAGAAAATTGGGGGGTAGAGGCCTTGTAAACGTAAAAAATCTCTGTCTCAATCAAGAAAATAGAATGAGAAAACACTTCATTGAGTCAAACAGTACGTTAATGAAATTGGTTGCAAATGAGGATCGGGGTTTCACCCCATTGAACCTAAATAAACAAAATCGTATTGATAGCAGAACAACACTCACGGACTGCGTTCGAGAATGAAAGACAAACATTGCATGGAAGGTTTCCTAAGTCACTCGAAGATGACACCATTGACGAACAATTGCCTCTAAAGTGGCTGACCGATGGACTCTTGTACCCAGAAACAGAAGGTTTCGCGATATCTATTCAAGATAGGATAACAAGAACAAAAAACTATGAAAAGAACATACTGCATTTGGACGTAGTCGATAAGTGCAGGTTGAACACCTTATTGGCGGTTGCCCGGCCCTTGCTCCTAATGCTTATTTAGGACGGCATAATCAGCTGGCAAAAATTATACATCAACAAATTGCAAAATAATACTCGCTATTAGAAAGCGCACCCCCTCCATATTATAAGTACTCGCCTTCTCCTGTACTTGAATCATCAGATACCATTCTTTACTGGGACAGACCAATCACTACTGATCGAACGGTTGATTATAACAGGCCGGATATTGTTCTAATCAACAAAAAGGACAAGAGGGCTTTTATAATTGACATCGCAGTGCCACTATCTCACAACATTAGAAAAACTGAGATAGAAAAATCCGCAAAGTATGAAAATCTGGCATACGACTTGAAGAACCAGTGGAAACTGAGTAAGGTAGATGTAGTGCCCTTCGTTATATCCGCCGAAGGCCTGATAAGTAAGAGATTTTCGAAGAACCTCGAGAGCCTGCCGTGCTCTTGCAGACGTGTCACATTGTTCGTAAAGTATTATGCTAGGGTGAAAGGAGCTGATTGGAATATCGGTCAGCATGAGCTGAGATTCTACAGTAAGGATGAGCAGAATAATAATAATAATATGAGCGTTGGGCCCTCTCTGCTTTTGCCTGGCACTCTCTGACAACTCCAAAATCAAAATGTATCGCACCTGCTATATATGGATTATTTAAAATTATATGCATCATTGAAACTGGAACAATTCATTCGGGTTGTAGAGAAATTTACAACTGATATTAACATGGATTAGAGAAACTTTGGATTAGAGAAACTTTGGATTAGAGAAATGCAGAACTATTAACATAAAGAAAGGATCTAAATTAGAGACGACCGAGTTTGTCATTGCGGAACAATAATCTATAGAGCAAATGCAGGAGGGCGAAGTATATAAATATCTTGGAATACAACACTCCAAGAGAGTTGAGCATACACTGATTAAGAAAACACTAACTAAAGAATTCACGTCCATACTTGAAAGCATATGCAGGTCTAAACTAGACAGTAGAGATGCAGTAAAAGCTATAAACACTTTAGCTATACCAGCCTTGACATATTTTTTGGAATTATATATTGTTCAAACACTGATATCGAAAGGTTACAACGAATAATTAGAACTACACTAACAAAATATAGGAAACCCGACTCGCACCGTAGTAAAAAGCGACTTTTGCCAAAAATTGAAGGAGGGAGAGGAATTATAAATATTTGTAATCTACACGAAAAACAAATATCCAGTTTAAGGACATATTTCCATCAAAGAATGATCAAATGCTCGCTATATACCAGCGTGTGTTTAAACGCGATACGATAATTATACTCCTCTGAATCTTAAACACATTGAACGATAAAATGAGAACATTCAGACAACTGGAACAATTATACAAGAGTGGAAAAATATGTCTCTACATGGCAGACAACCCTATGATCTTGACCGTCATGAAGTCGACAAGAGTGCATCGAACGACTGGTTAACATGGAGATGTTTTTTTCCGAAGACTAAAGGCTTTATGTGTGCAATTCTGAATCGGGTCATGTACACTAAGAACAATCAAAAATATATCATTAAGGATGCACGTATATCAAATGACATGTGTAAGAAATGCCACGAAAAGCCTGAGACTATCCAACATATTGTAGGAACATGTGGTAGACTCTCCCAGACGGACTATCTTCACCGTCATAATCAGGTGGCCAGTACAGTCCTCCAGGAACTTGCAAGTCGTAATAGCCTTATAACAGAGCGAGTTCCTTATTATAAATACAACCCGGAGGCGGTACTAGATTCAGGCGATTTCACGTTATATTACGACCGAACAATAATAACCGACAAAACCGTTCACTGTAATAGGCCAGGTATTATATTGCTGGACAAAAGAAGAAAAAAAGCATTCCTAATCGACATAGCTGTTCCAAACACACACAACATTCAAAAGACGGCTGAAAAAAAAGTACAAAAATATACAGACGTCAAGTTAGAAATAAAACGGATATGGAAGTTGGACCAGGTCCATATTGGTCCATTAATAATTTCAACAACTGGAATTATACCAAAGAATCTGAAAAATAACATCAAATTTCTGGGACTAGAAGAAAATCTGTTTAAAATAATGCAGAGGGCGGTTATCCTTAATACCACTCGCATCCCCCGAAAATTTTTGAAGGATTGAAGTTGTTTTAGCTACTTGGCCCGCACTTCATTTAAAATCCAGTTTAGCTGGGAAAAAAGATAAAAATGAACATAATAATAATAACAATATGAACAATGGTACAGTAAAGTGCGTGGAAGTACTACAGATCGTATTGTCATCGACTGGAATCATTCCAAAGAGCCTGATAAAGAATATTATAAGTTTAGACATTAACGATCACCTTTTTAAAACAATGCAGAAGGCTGTATTGCTTGTAACAGCTTGAACCGTTCGAAAGTTTTTCAATAACAACAGGAAACCAAGGACACCCATCGTCACCACTGCAATCATGTGGTCCGAGAACGTGGAAAATGCCCCCACAGAGCTTAATCTTTTTGATATCTAAGATGTCTGGGATAAGTCAATGTTCCCCTCAGGGGGAATGTGAATGCTTTTAGGCTAAATAATATGATATTCTATATGAGGAGCAAAAGTTACGTCGAAAGAGAGTGAAGGGGTGTAAAGAACAACTCATTGAAACACGCTGGGGAAAAAATCCAAGTTTATCATGCTTTTATATTGATTATCAAAGGGCCTTCAGCTCGATTCAATATTATTGGCTAATTAAAATACTAACACTGTACAAAGTCCACCTAGCTTTAATAAACACACTTCAGAAACTGTGGCGCTCCACTATTTATTTATCGCAAAATGGAAGTACCATGAACACTGACGAAATCAGGATGACAAGTGGCATATTTCAAGGGGATTCACTGAGCCCTCTGTGGTTCTGCCTGGTACTGAATGCTCACTCTAATCTGATTAAAAGGACACAAATCGGAAACAAACTCCAAAATTAAAATGTATCGCATCTACTATATATGGAATTGTACGTATCATCACGGCCTAAATTGCAGCAACTTATTCAGGATGTAGAGAAATTTACCACTGATATTAACATGCACTTTCGATTAGATAAATGTAGAACTATTAACATAAAGAGAGGGTCTAAGTTAGAGATGACCGGATTTGTTACTGCATAAGAATATATAGAGCCAACGCAGGAAGGTGACGTATATAAATACCTTGGACTACAACAATCAAAGAGAGTTGAGCATACACTCATTAAGGAAGCTCCAACTAAAGAATCTACTTCCAGACTTGAAAACATATGCCGGTCTGACCTAGATACCAGGAATATAGTAAAAGCTATAAACATTTGTGCTATTCCTGCCTTAGCTTATTCGTTTGAAATTAGATCTTGGTCAAATTCACACATCAAAGGCTTCAACTAATAATTAGAACTACATTAACAAAATATAGAAAACACCACCCGCACAGTAGTATACAGCTCGGTATGCACTTAGACCACTGACTCGCTAGATACAAATCCATTTTTATGAAATAAAGCAATTGGGGCTAAATTATTCCAAAAAGTACTGGATAATGGACAGAGAGTCAAAGCTATCACTCGCCAATAAAATACCCATATCAGTCTATACTGAAATCAGTGTGAATATATGGTATCCAACTTTGAGGCAGGGTGACAAACTCCAATATCGAAATCTTCCACAGGTTTCAAAACTAAGTATTTCAAAATACGATCAACGCACCCTACTACATACTCAATCATGTACTACATTGTATGGTGACCTTCGAATATTGCCCCTAAAGGAGGAAGTAAAACCTTTCAATGCTAAACATAAGGATCAAAGGATTGAATGAAGACGAACCGAGATGATTTAATGACCTTAGGCCCACCAACCTTCTTCTGGATGAATTTATATTTATTCACATTTCCAACTAGCTAATTAATTGATTTTACATTTTATATAATGATTAAGTAAATTGTTCACTGGATTTTTCTACAAACACCATGTATCAGTCTTTTTATTCATAGGAAATACTTAGTTTCTTATTGTTATAGACAAATTGCATGTAATGTAGGTGTTACAAAATATATTGTACTTACAATCTAGCTCGTGAATCAACTGAACAGCTGTCAATATCTTCGCCCTATGATCAGCATTGATAATACCCAAGTAATCCATATCGGATGGTTCGATCTCTTTGAACAATTCCAAATCCTCGTAGCCGTTTAGAACGAATACTGAGATATACTCTGGCAGACCAATTTTGTGGAGAAGATCTTCAACAGATATTGGATTTCCTTTGATGTTACGATGCCACTTTGGTTCCCTTTTTGGCTTCACTGTTCGTTCTGATAAAAGTTCCACGTTTTTGAATTTGAAGGTGCCTTTTTTGCCTTGACAGAGACCGCGCCATTGATCATTCGCGTTCATCGAAACTATTTCTATTATATCACCAGCCTGAAACAAATAGATACATTTTTTCAATAGTCTGAAAGAACTTTGGCAGTAGAAATCGAGTCATGATATGTAAAGCAATGTAATTGTATTGTGCACTTCGAGTTATATTAATATTATATATAATGTAATATCCCATATGACATCATATAATAATGAATGGTCCAAAGTGAATGCTGGATTTAAATTGGAAATAAACAACCTTTTTATTAATTTTATGATTGCATTTATATAATATTTTGATTGATTTTTTGTTTTGAACACACTCTCTTATTAAATATGACATATTATTTCGGACAAATGATAGGGACAAGTGATCATTTATAAATATCATAAATCATATTATAAATCATTTATATAAAACAGTTACAAAAGTTGAAAACAGACCTGACTGCGTTGTATACACACAAAGTATTTGTTTACTGCTAATATAGGGTATGACTAGTTTTTTGTATTCTTGTACGATATTTTTTTGAGTGTGATGTTCGATTTGACCAGTGGTAATAATTCCTTAATAGTGCGCGTTTAATTTTTAAGTATTATTTGCAATCAAAATACCATGCGTTTATGAAAACAATAAACTAGTGGCCATAAAATTAACCTACGGGGAGTGCCTACAAAATGCAATCGCAGTATGTCATTTGAACTCGAAGATTTTTTATAATTTTTGTAAATTTACTTACAAAACTTTATGACACAGAATACTTAAAGACACAATGAGGAGGTCACTTCATCTACTTGAAATGGTAGAGATGATGATGAAATTTTAGAAATTATCGAAAACAAGCTGACAACGAGCACTGGGTCTATAAGAGGTCAAGTTGAAGTTGGTCATAGTAACGTGTGGAAGACTCTAGGACAAAAATACTTTTATCCCTATCATCAACGGGTACAAGCGTTACAACCAGAAGATTATTCTAGAAGAGTTAAATTTTGTCAGTGGCTGTTCCATCAGTACAACAGAAATGAAAATTTTACTAAATTTATTTTTGCTACTAACGAGGTCGCATTTACAAGAAATGAAGTAAATAATTTCCACAACAACCATCTTTGGGCAGTAGAAGATCCGTATGCTGTGAAAAGAATCCATTTTCGGCAAAGATTTTGATTGTAACATCAAAGATGTATGATTTTTGTTTTTGTTATTCCACAATTTTTATATAAATGATTTTTGGCAAAATTACTTTTTTTACGAGTTCTACATGCTGTTAAAATAAATGCCTCAACTTTGAACACACCCTGTATATATATATATATATATATATATATATATATATATATATATATATATATATATATATATATATATATATATATATATATGTTTCTAAATCATTCTGACCAACTGACTGTTAGTTGGACTTTTCAGTCGAAGCGCGGAATACTTGAAAATGCCAAATGGCATTTTGAAGAAACGTCGTGACTCTTCACAGAATTAACGGATCGACACCCGGAATGATTTAGAAACATTATCTACCATCCATGAAAAAAATATGTATATATATATATATATGTATATATATATGTATATATATATATATATATATATATATATATATATGTATATATATATATATATATATATATATATATATATATATATATATATATATATATATATATATGTATATATATATACATATATATATATATATATATATATATATATATATATATATATATATATATATATATATATATATATATATATATATATATATATATGTATATATATATATATATATATATATAAATATTATTCACGTATGGGCCCTGGTGGACCACGCGAAGTACAATTAGAGGCGTTTGTTGTTGTTAGCCTTCCTTTGCGCCCATACTAATTTCATTCTTTCGCTATGAGCTTTTCTTCTTTCGTCAGACCAAGTTGTTCCAGTCTTTCTACATTTTTCTCCCTGGCCAATCTTTCAAACGTCAACTTTGTGTCTGAAACAGCCTCTATCCTGAATTTCACTTTGTGTAATATTTGCTGCAGCAATCCATTTAATTATTTTTACTTTAGCTCTACTCCTATTTTCATAAAATTCGACTATTTGTCTAGTTAGCCTATTCGGATTCATCCATTTTATGTGTCCGTAAAACTTAAGTTTCCTTTTTCTCATATCGTTATATAGATCTGTGTATTGTTTGATTTCTTGGTTTTCTCGAAGTCGGTATGTTGTGCTATTTATTTGTTTGGGGCCTAGGCTTTTTTATTGATTTTTCTTTCCTTCTTTTCAATTTCCTCGATGTCTCTCTTTCTATTCAAAATGAGCGTTTCTGCCTCATATAGACTTTCTGGCTTAATAACTGTGTTGAAATGTCTCAGTTTTGCGTTTTTAGATAGGTATTGTTGTTGTAAATATTTTGTGTAAGTCTCAATGCCGTTTCCATTTTTTGACATCTACCCTTATTGGCCGCTTTTTCCAACCCATTTTCCATGATTATTTCACCCAAATATTTGAATTGAGAGACTCGCTGATGTTACCATATTTTGTTGTTAGAAATGGTGTTCTTAGTCTGTTGCAGGTCATGTATTGTGTATTTTCATAGGAAATTTGGAGTCCTACCTTTTCTGCTGTTTCTTTTAGAATTTCAATCTGTTTCTGTGCCGTTAATACATCTTGAGCCAAAATTGTTAGATCATCAGCAAACGCCAGACAATCAATTTTGATGTTGGTTCTCCCAGTTTAATGGGCTGGTCAATATTCAGGGCCCACTTTTTTTCACGCCACTCCTGTATTACTTTTTCTAGATCACAGTTAAATAAGAGTGGCGAGAGTCCACCCCCTTGTCTCACTCCAGTTTAAGTTCGAAGGGTTCTGAGATGTCACCCATGAATTTAACTTTTGACCTTGTGTTAGTTAATTTTGCTTTAATAATTGCCAGCGTTTTCAGATCTAGTCCTTGTTCTTTCAAGATTCGGAATAAAGATTCGCGGTGAATAGAATCATATGCTTTTTTGAAATCCACTAATGTACAGACAGATGTAGACAGAGACAGATGTTTTTGATGTCTTAGGATCAACTTTAGATTCAGGATCTGTTCAGGGCAGGATATGCCCGGTCGAAACTACTTGATATTCACCAATTTTAGGTTCTAACTGTCCCTGTGCTCTGTTTAGTAGACATTGAGATAGAATCTTGTAACAAACTGGGAGAAGAGATATCCCTCTGTAGTTGTTTACATCCGTTCTATCTCCTTTCTTGTGTAGTAGATGGATTAGAGCATATTTCCAATCTTCCGGAATCCGTTCGGTTCGCCAAACTTCTTGTAGAATTTTGGTTATTTCCGTGATTGTACCTGGACCAGCGGATTTCAAAAGTTCATCAGTGATTCCATCTTCACCAGAAGCTTTGTTATTTTTAGCCGCTTGATTTGCCTAATTAATTCATCTTCATTCGGTGGTAATGAATTTGGGTTTGTTTGTTTAGGCTTTAGTGTTGATAATTTGTTTAAGGGCTATTTAAGGAGTATTTGTTCAAAATATTGCGCAAGTTCTTTGCAATTGTCTTGGTTATTTAGAGCTAATTGTCCGTTTTCCTTTTGGAAGCACAGACTTTGCGGTTGATAGCCTGTTGATTTGGTTTTAAATGTTTTGTAAATGTTTCGGGTGTTATTTGTTTGGAAATCTTTTTCTATTTAAAAATTTGGAAATTTTTTTCTAATTAAGTTGATTGTTTTCATATTTTCTTTTAGTTTGTGTAATTAGCTTCGATGTTTCTTTACTTCCAAAAAGATGTTATAGTTTATTGCTGTGTTTTAACTGTTCCAATCTTTGAATGCTTTACTTATTTTAATACTGCTGGATCGCAAATTTCACCCCACCACGGATGTTTTCTACGTTTTTGTAAAGGGGCCGACTTTAAGGCTGTTTTAATAAATTTTTGTTTCAATTCTTGCCAATTTTGTGCTGGTT
Source organism: Cosmopolites sordidus (assembly GCA_031761425.1). NCBI lineage: Eukaryota > Metazoa > Arthropoda > Insecta > Coleoptera > Curculionidae > Cosmopolites > Cosmopolites sordidus. The sequence goes on from JARFXV010000272.1 coordinate 133,651, forward strand.
GTTTATCAAGCTCTTCTGTTAGGACTGGTTTTATTTTCGTTGGGTCGAACTTCGGTATTAGAAGGCTCTTTTGAATAAGTTTTCGAGGTTTTAAGCTAAGTTTGATTCTAGTCAAGTAGTGATCGGGGTCTATATTAGCTCATTTCCTGACTTGAACATTCAAAATCTCTTTATAATTGGGATAGGAAATGGCAACATGGTCAATTTGAAATTCACCTATGTACGTGTTTGGGCACCTCCAGGTCTTTTGTTTTGTTATTTTCTTCTTAAAATTGGTTGGCATTATTTTTAGATTAAACTGCGAACATAGTTCAATAAATCTTCTACCATTATGATTAGTCCATTTATGAGCGGGAAAACTGCCGACTGTTTTCCTGTACTTTTTTCTTTCCCTAGTTGGGCGTTGATATCACCTAATAGAATTTTTACACGGTTAGAGGGAATTTTAGAGATAGTCTTTTCCAGAATTTTCCAGAATTAATTTACTTTTTCAGGATTAGATTTATTTTCTTCGTTAACTGGAAGGTGTGCATCGATTAATGTATAGTTTTTGTTAGCACACTTGAGGTATAGTGTCATAAGTCGATTATTTACTGGCTGGACATTAGTTATAGAACCAAGAATGTTTCTTGAGATAGCGATATATATATATATTATATATATATATATATATATATATATATATATATATATATATATATATATATATATATATATATATATATATAGTTAGAAATGTACTATCAAGACACCAAATGTTTAGAATAATCCATGTTAACTTCTCTTTTTGAGAGAATTACCTTTATTGGTTTTTGTGGTCATTGAGTCCACACCGGTCACCGGAAAGGAATCTTAGGAACGACTACGTCGTACCGAAGTTATGTGACGCCTCTGACCATACTAAAACGCTTACTCAACATAAATTATATATATTTAAACTCACCTTGCAATGTACTAAGGAGAGTCTAGTAAAAATCCCTATATTGTTTATATTCGACATATTAAAACGTGTAATTTCGTAATTTTATAAAATAAATTGTTTTTAAAAAGTCAACTTGAGTATCTCGTAAGTTAAGTTCGATCTACTTTTTTTGTAGAGATTATTGATTTATTGTTTTTTGGCGAGTGTGGACGTGTCAAGAGATTTTATTCTGGGTGCTCGGATAACGTGCCACTCTTGTTCAATTTTTTGATTAAAGTGTTATTTTGTAACCAAGCCCAATTATTTATAATCTGTCTATCATTATTTCTAACATCAGAAGTGGGATTGAATTCCGGCACTACCTATTTGTGGACCTGAATGTCAATCAGACGCAGAATATCGATAAATTTGTTCCTCTTTTTTTAAAGGTACTTAAAATTAATTAATTGCGTCATATTTTAGCACTGCGATTACGATTAACTAAAACTAAGTAATTATGGAGTTGATTGAAAGTGTTGGAGATTCAACCCAAAATCTAATAAGTGGATTAGTGAAAGTGTTGCAATCTCAGCATTCTAGTGACCTGGTTGATTTGCCGTATTTTAACCCAGAGGTAAATGAATCTACCAAGTGGGTAAGTCAAGCTGAAACTATAAAAATGAACTTGCATGATCAGATGTATACATTTTGGCAAGAGTTGGTTGATTTTTGATAAATGATGCAAGAAGATAGTTCGAGCGTAGGAATCCTTAAACTAGGAATTAGACCAGTTTCGGTAAGGCTTTATTCAATTGTGTCCAACGAAAAGAAATTTAGGTCGTTTATTTGAAGAGTCGTCGAAGTTTAACAGTTCGCACGCGAATACTTATGTAACATATGTTTATGGAAAAGTAGCCATGCTATAAAATCTATGCCTGGTGAACATTGGTCTGATGCTGATTTCGTAGATCTAACTGTGCATGAAATTTCAGAATTAGATATACACAATGCTGCAACTAATGCCAATTGTAAAACTGTCTCTTAATTTTTAGTGTTTCTATCATCTTATATGAAGCCTGTGGGAAATGACTCACGGGAAATGTTTACAAATTTTAATGGTTTTTTGAAAAGAAAACTTTCATCTAGTTTCATCAAAGTATCTCAGCAATTCGAGAAAATCTTCCAAACCAAAATGTTTTCCGTGTGTTGTACCGTCAAGTAATGCTCGTCAAGGTGAATCATTCCTTCGACAGTCTTCGTCTACTAGATCTATGCAGGTCTCACGTGACGCATGCGAATTTTGGGCTAAACTAGGTCATAATATTTCGAACTGGCTGGAACAACACAAGTTACTCCTTTACAACTTTAATTGGGAATTAAAAGTCCGACACCATCGATTCAGGCTTTACTAAAACCTATTTCGGCGAATTTAACTTCAGTTCGTAACAGAAATCTTGACAGGGCTCGAGTTACTGAAAAATTATCATTGACACCATCGATGAAGGCCTCTAATCAATGACGGAGGGACACTATTCGATATTCGGTGAGGGATTTTGTTCTGATGCATCGAGACTGCCAGATGCATATAAGCAAGAGTGAATATGAGTTTTTAGGTCCGTATGAAATAGTAAAAGAAATAGTAAAAAGAAAATGATCGTTATGAAATCAAAAAGATTGGAACTAATGTTATTACAAAATCAGCAAAAGAACAGTTAAGACAATGACCATCAGATTGGTTCTTAGAGTGTGATATGGAAGAGATACTGCAGTTTTTAGAAACTGACTACGTCGTACCGATTTACTTTTTGTAGAGATTATTGATGTGTTATTTTTTGCCGAATGTGGACGTGTCGAGAGATTCTATTTTGGGGGATCGGATAAAGCGCCACTCTTGTTCAGCTTTTTATATTAAAGTGTCATTTTGTAACCGAGCCCAATTATTTATAATTCGTCTATCCTTATTTCTAACAATATATGACCACCGAATGGTACGAGATTGACTGTCGAAAAGAGCGCGAAAGAATGGTAAGATCAAAGAAAGGCAAGGTGGATTCTGGAAAACTGCTGGAGAGAGGAAGCGATTTTGAGATTGCTTTGTCAAATCGGTTTGCTGCGTTACAAGATCCAGAGGAGGTGGAAATATCAGTTCAATATGAAGAAATCGCCAACAATGTACTTCAAACGGCTACTTCAATAGCACCAGAAGAAAAATGTCTCAAACAAACAAAAATATCCAGTGAGACCATTGATTTAATGAAGAAACGGCGAGCAATGAGAAATGCAGGTAGTCCTTTTGGCAGGGTCGAGTACACTGAGCTCTGCAAAACTATAAGAAAACGTATCAGAGAGGACACGCGCCGATTCAATATGCAGCTAGTGCAAAAAACCCTGGAAGAAAACAAAGAAATTAACAAAGCTAAACAGAAGCTGAGAAACAAAAGAACGCAAATATATGCTTTAAAGCGTGAGGATGGCACAGTGTGCAGGGCGCGTACCCAAATGTTAGAGATTGTCAGAAAGTTTTATTCCCAGTTATATGAAGATCAGAGCCAGTCAGGGACAGCAATACCTACGGAAGAACAAATGCCAGATATCCTAGTGGAGGAAGTAACAAATGCTATAGAATCGATGAAGAACGGTAAGGCTCCAGGAAAGGATAGTGTAACTGTTGAAATGCTAAAAGCTGGTGGTCGAACGTTACATAAAACATTGGCAAAATTATACTCAAAATGCCTCAAAGAACAAAAAGTACCCGACTTATGGAAAAATGCAGAAGTGATCCTTTTACATAAAAAAGGAGCACAGGAAGATTTAAAGAACTACCCTCCAATAAGCCTATTATCAGTGATGTACAAAGTTTTCACTAAGATAATTTCTAAAAGAATATTGAAAAAACTGAATGACGCACAACCAAGAGAACAAGCAGGATTCAGAAGTGGATTCAGTATAATGGATCACATCCAGGTTGTAAAGCAGGTCATAGAAAGGCACAACGAATACACCATGCCACTGTGCTTGGCTTTTATCGACTACGAAAAAGCATTTGATTCCATCTCAAAGCATGCGATAATGGATGCACTGCTTAGCCAAGGTGTAGAGAGAGCCTATGTAAACCTATTAGAATCGATATATGATGGAGCTACAGCCACAATTCACCTTGATGATCTTGAAGTGGGAATTAATATAGAACGAGGTGTACGGCAGGGTGACGCAATATCGCCTATTCTTTTCTCGGCTGGCCTTGAAGAAGTATTCCGTAAACTGGATTGGGGACAGGATGGTGTAAAGATCAATGGTGCAAACTTAAACCATCTTAGATTTGCAGATGATATTATTCTCATTTCACAAGACCCAGAGGAGCTGCAAAGACGCATACAGGAACTGCAAAGGGCTGGCGAACCATTTGGCTTGAAAATAAACCTGAAAAAGAGTCAGGTTATGTTCAATAACTTCGCTCAGGACAGAAGAATTTCAGTTTTAGGAAGGGATTTAGAGATTGTGGACAGCTTTATATATCTTGGGCAGAGGATTTCAATGGAGGGGAATACTGCCCGGGAGGTGGAACGGCGTGTTAAATGTGGCTGGCAGGCATTTGGTAGGCTCAACATAGTGTTTAAGGGCAGACTCCCACTTTGCCTGAAAAGAAAAGTCTTCGATCAGTGCGTTCTACCCGTTATGACATACGGAAGTGAAACCTGGACACTCACATCGCAATCAATTCAAAAACTTCGGGTGGCATAGAGGGGAATGGAAAGATGTATGCTTGGCATTACAAGACGAGACAGAAAGTCCAGCGCGTGGATCAGGGAACAAACAAAAGTCTGTGACATCATTGGAAGAGTAAAACAATTGAAATGGAGATGGGCAGGCCATATAGCCAGGCGATGGGACGACAGATGGATCAAGGCAATCCTGGAGTGGATACCGCTTGATCGCAAACGTCCGCGAAGAAGACCGAAAGCACGATGGATTGATGACATCGTTAAGTATATTGGACCCGAGTGGCAGAGGAAATCCCAGGACCGTGAAGGTTGGAAGCATGCTGAAGAGGCCTTCATTCTGCAGTGGATCGATACGGGCTGATGATGATGATGATGATGATATATATATATATATATATATATATATATATATATATATATATATATATATATATATATATATATATATATATATATATATATACTTCGAATATTTTCACGAACGCTAGATAATGTTCCTAAATCATTCCTGCTGTCATTCTGTCAAGGGTCACGATGTTTCGGGAAAATCTCATTTGACATTTTCAAATGTTGTTTGCTTCAAGTCAGTTGGACAATTGGAGCTATTATGCTTCATGTTCACAACCAACATCAAATGGTGATTTTGTAGGGAGGAAGTTTTGCAAGAAAATCCAAGAGAAGGGATCTTTTATCTAGAATTTTTTTCATTCAATTTTTTTTTTCACAGAACGACTGTTTTCATTATAAAGCATCATGTTTAAAACTGTACTTATACAATTTCTCCAATTTAAAAGGTAAACAAACATACATATAAATTCGAAAAGATTTATCACTAAACACCAAATCAGTTTTATGAACTTCTCGACGCACGTTTCGCCACCCATGTTAGCATCATCAGGAGATGATTTAATTTAAAAATGTGATTTGGTATTTAGTGGTAAATCTCTTCGAGTTTAGTGTTTCACACCGAAGGTTGCAATTGAAGAATTAAACATATATATGTCAAATGTGTTCTAAATTAGCTTTCATGAGAAAATGTTGGCATTAAAAAAAGAATATTTTAAAACCATTCTTATAAAGTAACTTTTAAACAAAACAGTAAACGGCAATGAAATTGTAAAAGTTTATCCATTTTGTGCTTCGGAAAGTAAAATTAAAAAAAGCACACAAATAATTGAAATTTCGATATAATTTTTTTTTCATTTTATTGCTTGGACTTTGCCATTAAGTGTGTATGTAATTACATCATTTAAATGTCCACCACGTGACCGCTTACATGACTCAATCCTTTTGAGGTAATTTTCGATTACTTTTCCGCCCATTTCCGCTGGTACCTCGACCATGACTTGACAAATGTTGGTTTTCAACTGTTCAAAACTTTGAGGATTGTCTACGTAAACATGATCTTTTGGGTATCACCACAAAAAAATCCAACGACGTCAAATGGTTTGATCTCAGCGGCCAATGGACATTACCAAATCTAGAAATTATGCGGCCTGGGAATATCTCGCGCAATAAAGCCAAAATTGGTCATGTTTTATGGCTTGTGGCGCTGTCTTGGTGGAATCACATATCGCTCAGATCGAAATATTTAATTTCTGGCCAAAAGTAATCGGTTATCACATGGTTATAGCGCTCAGAATTGACGTTAACAGTCACTCCTTCTTTATTTTTCGAAGAAGTATGGACCAATGACACTACCAATGCGCACCAAACAGTCACCTTTTGCGGATGCAATGGACTCTCTACATTTACTTGTGGGTTTTCAGAGCCCCATATACGGCAATTTTGCTTATTTACCTATCCGATGAGCGAGAAATGAGCCTCATTGCTAAAGAAGAAGATTTTGTTCGAAAAATCAGATGAATGTTCAAGCACGGGCTTCAATTCTTGCGTGGGATGAACTTTGTAAGGATGAAGATGCAAGTCCAAATGCAAAATACGCATAATGTGCCATAAGACATTCCTATAGACTGTGAACGCAGAAGAATCGATAAATTTGAGTCTTCAGCAACACTTTCATTAACAACAGGGGTATTCTCCATCGAGCGAGCGTTACGATAATGCACATATCGTACAACATTCGTCACAGACCCAGTAATTTCAAATTATTTGACTATGTTGGAAATTGTGCACTCAGAAGGACGATTATGACGACAACATTCTGCTCGCAAGGAGCGAAACGTGGCTACGACAGAATCACAATTAAAAAAAAAACTTTTAACAATCCTAACACGTTTTTCGATGGTTAAACGATTCATATTGTAAAATGGCAAACTTAAACTAAACAAATCACACTTTGGATGACATTTAAGTTTGACAGTTGTCAAAATACAGGGCTGTATTTTCTGAACCATGAAATGGCTAACCCTGTAATAAGTAGAACAGCAATTTTGTAAACATACCTTAAATTTTAATGCTTCCTTATCATATGGACTCGGTATCTGATCAACAACAGCTCTGGCTCGGCCAACGATCTGATCAGTAGGACTAGGATCAACTTCTTCAGTTGATATCGAACTATGGTTACTGCCAGCTCTCACTAAAGCTTGAGTGCCTAAAGTATAAGAAAATATTGTTAAATTTTAGATTATGCCAGTGAGTGCGTTACTTACTTGATCCAGATCCACTCGGCAAGCTTTCGACAGAACTGGCAGAAAACGTCATGGTTTGCTCGTGGTTTGATCTATGATCATCGCCTTTTAATCTTGAAATTTTCTTTTGGACGTCTTCTCTTAGACCTCGTACTTTGCCCACCAAGCTGGAAACCCCGGTCCTCCCATCGCTTGACTGGAAAAAGGAAATGATAAATGAAATTATGAGGTAACAAGTGGTATTTTTCCAGGGAGCATCTTACCACATGGACGGTAGCGACTTGTTGCTGACTGCAGTTGCTAAATTCTTCTTGGTCTTCGTAATCCGAGCTTTGACTTGGTGATAACCCGTCTTCGCTTCTGGGGTAATTGTGACTTCTTCTATTAGTAATAAAATATATTAAAAGTTCTGATGTTTTAACTAAGGAATCATTAATTACCTAAAGTGTCGTACTTTGTTGTTATCGAGTTGAGTGTAGCACTGTGGCGATATCATACTAGTCATTTCCAGCAATTCCGATTTGCTCGTATCCATTGATAAAGTTGACAGTCTAGAGCTAACGCTTTGAACGTCCGAACTGGCATAGTCTCCACACTCTCGTTCTCTGGAAGACCTGACGTATAAAGTTGGAAATATATTACTCAATACGCATCTGGATATTATCGGGTTGTACTGAAAGTTTTTTAAGAGAAAGAGAAATGCAACTTGTTTATGTAAATATGTATTTAATCTACAATTTAATTGCAACTGTTATTTACAACTTTTTGCCATCGTAGTGGATAATGACTTTTTCCCAAAAATTATAATTTTTATTGCCAAAAAATATCAACAGGTTGTTTTTAATGTCTTCTTCTGTTTTAACCCATTACCGCCCATTATGTCTTTGCGGAAAATGAAACTGGCAAATTAAAAAATTGTCGATAAAGCCGCACCAAATATTAATTGAACATTCGTGTTGGAAATGTCGCTCTCTTGGTAGATGTGGATTTTCCAGGGCGTAATAGTGATTATTTCGCCAGTTAAAAATTCTGGTAAAAGTTACTTCGTCAGTAAACAATATCTTTTCCAGGAACATGAGGTCTTCCTGTTTTTTATGTAGTAGATTTTGACAAAATTTTGATCTAGCCGGCGAATCTTATGACAATACATTTTGAACAGGTGAAAAATAGGAAGGGAAACAATTTTTATTCTTTATGGAGAACTTTTGAAATGGTAGATTTGCTAATTCCTGTAGATGCCTTCAAATGCTTAGTGCATAATTCAGGATTTTCCGCGATACTAACCAAAATGTCCTCTTCTTGTTCTATCGTTATACGTTTCGGTCGTCCACCAGAACTGTTGTAATAAAACGAAGCTGTTTCGCCTAACTGATGCCTGAGTAGTGTTGTCATCGGGACGTAATAAATTGTACACAACATTCAAGGCACATTTTGTGAATTGCATATTTTTCAGCCACAGACAAGATGTGCAATGGAATATTCGAACACGAATATCTCGCAAACGGTGTGAGATATCGATATTGACCAAGGGTACCTTTTTTACCTGGAAATTATGACTCTTCTCTGTTTTAAAGTCAAAATATTCCCAGCTTTATAAAGTAAAAAATTATAAGCGAGTTAATTCCTCACAAAGTAGGTAGCAAGCGCCCTCTAGGAACTAGGGTCAAGCTAGTACCAAATTCGGATTTGTCACGAAATATTATTTTAGTTTATGGCGACAAGAGTTCAGGGTGGTACTATCTAACGGCGTCTGTTACCATCATTGGTTTTCTACTTTTGACGGCTCTTAAAAGAACATCACTGTATTTTTTAGAAAAATGTGTTTAAAAAAAGCGTTAACAATGACAGAATTAGAGGAAATTATCAATGATCCCAATTTTCTTGTCGACGATGATATTACTAATATAGATGTTATAGTTTTACCACCAGACCCAGATTACGTGACCGAAAAAGATGAGGCTTACGACGATGAAATAGGTATAACAGAAGTAAGAGATGTACCAGGTCAGCTGGAATTACAAACAGGCGGCGAAGATGAAACTATTGAAGTACATCGACGAACTAGCTCTACTGTTTCTGAGAAATGCCCTAAAGAATAAATGTTTGCTGCATGTTTGTTGCTTGCTAAAATTGAAAAAGTGTGGTACCAAGTGTTCTATTTGTAGAAAGGATTTTGATGTTTGAGAAAAAGCAAAAATAGACAAATTAGTGAACGATTATGTCTCACTCACACCTTTACAATTTGTCGAAATGTGGTTTCGAATGATATATTGGAACACATTAAAGCAGAAATATTACGATATGCACAACGGGTAAAAAAGTATGCTTCATTTCCTTTGGATAGTGACAAATTGAAATGTTTTATTGGTAAACTCTTATTTTCTGCATACCACCAAGTCGCTTCAGAATGAACTGGTCCACTGATGGGGATTTAGGTGTTTCATTGTACAATCTGCAATGTCTAGAAATATATATTCAAAGATAAAATCAATGTTATATTTTGCCAATAATAACAATTTCTATAAAGATGATAGAGCTTATAAACTTCGAGCCCTAATTGAAATGTTCAATGAGATATTTCAACAATTCGGGGTGTTTACGTCATATTGATCAATCGAAGAAACGATAGTCAGATCTTACGGACATCATAGATTTAAACAGTTTATACGAGACAAAATATATTTTATCATACATTCTTGGGAGTACTAATTAGTATGAACTACCCCAAAACACTCGTTGGTATCATCCCGCGCTTCTTTAATGTCCAATTTCCAAATTTGGGTCTAAACAACTCGAATAAAAAACTTGGGTAAGGATTGGGTTCATAAGGGTAAATCGGAGGTCAGAGACACACAATTATATTAAGGAACCACCATGGGTAGAGTTAGCATTGGTGTGTGACAATGTTATAATTTAGAATTACTGAATTTTTATATTGGGGGATGGTTATGACTTTTGGATTGGAGCAATGAAATTTCGATTTACCTTAAGGGAATTATTGTAGGTGGATATCCAGCTTCTCTAGGCAAAATCAGACCTCTCCTAGGTGTCTGATAATGGGTTGTAGACAAAGAGATATCTCCTGCTGTAGGAAGGGAAATTATCCCTTCTCCGGTTCTTTGATCTGGTCGAACGTTCAATGTGAAGCAAACTCTCCCATTCTAAAGAAAAAATAAACCCATTATTGTATTTACATCTTCAATATTTCCCGAATAATCATTAATATCTCTAACATCACATAAATATACATCGCCATTGTTAAGACGTACCTGAATCGTCGCTTGTGGCCCACCTCCTCCCATTAAAAAATCTTCCGAATCACTTTCGTATGGTGGTTCGTCGTACCAATGACCTAGACGAGGATCGTGGGGATGATGAGGAATGCAGGAAGGAGCTAGCATCCTAACATCATCGTCGTACATGTAAGTATCATCTATAACACATTTTAGTCATTAATAGTTTTGTTGGGGAGGAATTATTTTTGAATATAATCAAACATTCATACCTGCAGCTGAAAGAGGTCCTCTAATTCCTTCTTTCCCTAGTTGCAACAGCCCTTGCTTAATATCTCTTAAAATCTGAAAATTGTGAGAAAGTAAGTCACGTTGAAATTTGCAAGTATTAAATAATTGAGCTAATAAAATAACTAGTAATATAGTAACTTTTACATTAACAACCTGGCTAAAAGTAAAGTTAATGGCGAGTTATCATCATCCTTTAACGTGGGTAAAGCTTACTGACAAGGATGTATCCTCTTGCCTCGGTTGTTTAATATCGATGGCAAATATATCATGACACAAGCCCTAAATAACTGGGAAGGGAGATTTTTTGTTGGTGAAAGTAAAATCAGTAACCTTCGTTTTACAGACACCACATAATGGCAGGTAGTCTACAAGAGATTACCGAAATAACAAAACGTCTGCAGGATAAAGGTATGGTCATCATTAGAATTGCTTTAGTTGTGCAATTGAATTCGCAGTTAAATATTCAAAAGGTAAACCAGTTCACGTACCAGGGCTCAATAATAGATGAGACTGGTGGCTGTGGAATATAAATAAAAACGCGCATTGTATACAGATGAGCTGCTATGATGAAACTGCGGAAAATATAGAGTAATTGTGCTACAACTTTTAGTACAAAGTAGAGACTGGCACATTCACTTAGATTCTCGATCTTTTTTTACGGTTCTAAAACTTGTACGGTGAATCTGTCATCAAAGATCTAAATATAGTTACCTACCTAAGCAGCGTTGTGGATAGGAGAATCTTGCAGTTCGTTGGCCAGATCATGAGTAGAAATAATGTGGAAAAGTTACTTGGCCACGACAAAGTTTATTTCATAAATCGTTGTCGTTCTCAATATTTTTAAATACGAACTCAAAACGAAGCATCCCATAAGGAATTTGTATCTGAATGTCAATCTTTAAACCAGCTTTTTTTACCGAGAAGTTCTTGAAAGACTTCGAAAAAGGGTCAATCGTGTACGACCAAACATCAAGAATACCATATCAGGTGCTGTATCGGGACAATGTACATTGTCACACCGCGATTTCATTCAATTAATGACTTTTTGGTAAATAAAAATATGCACGACACTTCTTCCTTTTCCTAAAATTGAAAATTCACTTCAAAGGACACGATTGTGGACAAATCGTCTTCACCGCTATGTGGCTGCCCTTCAGGTAAGTAGAGAAGATCGGGGTTATTTGACTATATGACTAATCGAAAGTGCTGCGTCATCCAACTAGCCGCGAGAAACTATTTCCCCGCTGAGTCTCGTCGTTCGAGAGAAAGAGCATATTATAGAAAACAGTCATCATCATGATCTATAGTCGTTTACCGGCCATTGCCCGTGTCGAGTTAAGGTTTCTTAATCGCCTGTCACTCTCTTCCTCCACTCCCCTCTATCCCTCGCAAGAGCCTCGGTGGGTCTTCAGTTTAGTCCCACTTCTCTAAGATACTTGTTAATCTCACCGTTCCATTTCTTTCGTGGTCTACCCCTCGTGTTCCTTCTAGTTTTTCCGATTTTCCACACTCTCTTGGTCAGTTTCGTGCAAGGCATTCTGCATACATGTCCAAACTATCCCAGTGCATTTTCCCTTATCCTTTCTTTTACAGATATTACCCCCAATTTCCTCCTAATTTTCTTGTTTGATACGCCTCAGAGTTAGTCCTATAATTCTTCTCATTACTCTCATCTCACAGGCCTGTATTCTTCCTCTCTGATGTTCATTAACTTCCACATTTCGGAACCATATGTCAAGTTGGGATGCATAGTGCATTATGTACTCTAATATTAGTCTCTATTTTCATTTCTCTCTTGTTAAATACTTTCTTAATTAGCGAATAATATAATCTGCTGTTGGCTTTTAATCTTTCTTCTATTTGTATTTCTATCTTTCCTTTTTCCGCTATAGCTATTTCTAAGTATTTAAATTGTTTAACTTGTTCCAGCTCTGTGTTTTCCAATCTAGTTCCTATGTTCTTATGTTTTCTCGATACTACCATTATTTTATTGCCAGTTGACTTTTACCCAGCTCCTCGTACCATACATTTAAGTTATACTGTAGATTTTTTCTTTTTTCGCAAGCAGTACTATATCATCCGCAAAAGCCAAATAATTAATGTCTACTCTTTCTAGATTGAAATATCACCATGTTGTTTTCTTTATTCTTTTGTTACACTTCTTAATTATGGCGTCCATTACTATGTTAAACAGATAGGGGCTTAATGTTCCTCCTTGTCTCAGTCCAGATGCAATTGTAAACCTTTAGAATACCATATTTTTAGTTCGGATATAGTTGTAGTTGTAGTGTAGTTTCCTGGTACATATTTGAAATACTTCTAATTATTTCCTTATTTACATTATATTTATCCACTATTATCCAAATCTGTCTTCTATTTACTGAGTCGAATGCCTTTGAAATATCTATAAAACATACGTACATGGTTTCGTCTGTCTCTATTGTTCTCTCAATTAATTGCTGTAATACAAATTTTGCATCGTTCACTCCTCTCCCTGGCCCAAATCCGTTCTGTGTCTCATCCAAGTCCTTCTCGATCTTTGCTTTTAACCTTCCCGTTCTATATATCTTTTCTCACTCACACAACTCAGTAAGATATATTTCACAATCTCTTATGTCTCCCTTCTTGAATATCGGAAATATTACCGCTAATTGCCCGTCCGCCGGTATCTTATTAATCTCAGTATTTTATTCACTAACTGAAGTTAAATTACTTTTCCTATTTTTCCAACATATTTTATCATTCCATAAGTTACTTCGTCATGTCCTGGCGCTCTCCCCATCTTTGTCCTCCCCATTGCTCTCTCCAATTCATACATCTCTATAGGTCATGTGCACATAATTTCATTGTTCATTTCCATGTTACTCTCCTCAAACTCCTCTTCACCTTCCCGTTTTAATTCCAACAATTCCTCGAAGTGTTCTTTCCATCTTTGCATTATTTTCTCGTCGGTGATCAGCAGTTCCTTATTTTTATTTCTAATATAGGTAATCTCGTTTGTATTATTTTTAGCACTCTGTAAAATAATGTTTGTTTTCCTGCAAAGTTTCTTTCCATTTTTTATCCAAATTTCTCCAATGACTTTTTTTTGGCTTTTAAAACTATATCCTTCGCGACCATCCTGTATTTCTTATAATATTCATATGCATCCGCAGTTTTTTTACTTTAATATTTTTTCCAGGCATGTTTTTTATCCTTAATGGCTTGTTTTACGTCTTCAACCACGACGCTGATTGCTGTATATCATCTCTCATTGTTGATCTTCCACATACCTCTCACCTCTCTTGCACTGTCTAAAATATTATTCTTAAGTATTTCCTACAATGCCTCAACATCATACTCATCTTCATCAGTCATAAGAGTTAGAACTTCTTGTCTAACTTTTTTCTATATCTTTGTTAAACTTATAATGTTTATATACTATATCTATAAACAATAAAAGTTTATACTCAACATCTGAAGAAACCACTGTGTTGGCGAAACATGTCAGAATAATATTATTCAGTGGAAATCTTATAAAACGGTAGATTTATTTTATAGTAATTTAAAGATAAAAGTTTGATTGTTAATTTTTTTTTATTACGTATCATTATTTTTTATTTCACCGCAGTTTTGAGGTTATACCATGTCCTAGTCAACCTATTCCACAGTAGTCTAGATATACTTCACAATAATCTATTGACATTATTTAATGTGAATGAAATTCATCTATTCATTTAAAATTGTTTTGTCAAAATTTATCAAAAAGTTGTTGTTTCAGAACCATGCGAACGTACAAAAGAATGACTGAATAAGGAAGTATACCCAAAGATGTCTTCGATAGAGCATATAAGCAAGTTATTTTTGATAAAAAAGTGTATGAATTCTATAGAAAAAGAATTTGCTATACCGTATAAAACACTCCAAAGCCACATGGGAAAAATTAAGAAAACGTTAGAAAGTAATCCGAAATTGATGAGATACGACTCGACTTCTACTACGACTACGACTACGAGAGGCAAATTTTTAGTGACGAGGAAGAACTCGCATTAGAAAGTTACTTCAAGAAGGCAGCTGATATATATTACGGATTTACCCCTTATGAAACACGAAAGCTGTACATCAGTTTGCGAAAAAAAAATCTATCCTTGAATCGTTTATCTCGAACCACAACAAAAACAACGAAAATTTGTTCTTGAAAACCGTTTACCAACGTTTGAATCTAAGCCCCGGCGATATTTGGAACGTAGATGAAACAGGACTTACAACGGGATATGTTCCCAATAAAGTGATCAAAAACTTGGGAAAAATTACTTCTGTTGAACGAGGTACGCTGGTGATAGTCGCTGTTGCAATCTCAGCTCTTGGCAACACGGTTCCTCCATTCTTCGTTTTCCCACGTATCCACTATAAACAACATTTTATTAGAGATGGATCGGTAGTTTCAGATGGCGATGCTAATCCTTCTGGATGAATGAAGGAAGATAATTTTCAAAAATTCGCAAAACATTTCGTAAAATACGTTAATCTCATTAGCGAAAAGCGTGTTCTATTACTTTTAGACAACCACGACTCCTATTTGTCTATTGAAGTACTTGATAATTTCAAAGAAAATGGAGTAACAGTTGTAATATTTCTTCCCTACTATAGCCATAAGTTGCAGCCTTTAAATACAACAGTTTATGGGTCACTAAAGAAATATTTGCACAATGCATGCCATAACTGGTTACCGAGGATCATGGACTGGATCATGGAAAGACTATTACGATCTATGACATACCTGTGTTGGTGGCTAATGGCATCATTGCCATTAGTAGCTAGAATTCATAATATACAATCTGGATTCCGAGCCCCTGGGATATTACCACTCAATGTAAATATATTTCTTAACTCGCAGTTTGGCGGATCTTATGTGACATAGACCGAAACCGGATTTGCCTATTATTCCACTACCATCAGCATCAATTACTGACAGTGCTGCTCTATTAACTTCTCAAGCAAGACATTTGTATGAGCCACGTAACGAAATTGATGCTGTGAATTCAGCTGCTTTTGCCTTTTTAATAACTGATGAAAGTGACATATTAATATCGACTTAATAATTAATAAAGATCAAAGATTTAAAACTCCTGAAAAAAATGCAGTAACCCTAGCAAGAAGTGTGAATATGTCCAGTACTTCGTTCGCTTCACCTGAAGAGATAAGACCATTCCCAAAAGCTGGACCACGTTTGGAAAATAAAAAAATTCTCCAAAACGAAAAAACACTAAGGTAACTACGACATATAAGGCCCACCTAATTTAAAAACGTAATGAATCGAGTATTTCCTGATATTGAACTATAAAAACAAGGCTTTAGTAAATTCCTTTTATTTGTACAACTAAAATAATAGAAAAAGTTACACCAAATTGAGTATTTCAAAAAGTACTTTAGTTTTTTAAAATCGTCTTCGTGGGCCTTATTAAACTATCGTATTTTAATAAGGTCCTAAAACAAAAATACACTTTCTAAAAAACTTATCATAGGAATAGTTTCTTCTGGACTTCTATATATGGAACAATATTATATATTTTTTAAATAAAAATCCAATACAACTATGCTGGGCATTTTTTATCATCTGTGGATAATAAGGCCACCACACAAGTTCACTTATACATTGCTTAATTAGACCAGAGTAAACTAAAACAGTCTTTATTCTTTGTAACAAAAATAAAATAATCGTAATCCTATCTAGGAATATCCTAGGAAGTTTAAGTAGTTTAATCACAATTAGGGCATAAAATAATTCTTTATCTTCTTTTGTTAGTCCCATACACTCATCGTGGCACCATCTACCACATTTAACACACTGTTGCATATCTGATAAACGTTCTTTCTTGCATGCATGATAATGCCATGCGGTTTAGACCAGACACGATATCTTCCTCTTCAGAAGAATATATAATCTTTTGAGTGTAAGAAGATGCTCTCAACAGCAACTGAGTTATCTGTTGATTAGCATTTGTCTCTACATCTGTCGCAGATTCTGAGCTATAAATTATTGGATATTTACTGGCAACTGCGTAAGAAGTGGACGGTTTGGGAGAAACGTACTTTCTATGTATTACGTGTCACTCCTTTAGTGGTGTTTCATAGCCCTTATTGCAGAGCAGTCTGCCTTATCTGCAAACTTTTCAAAAGTCGTGACAATATAATTATTTTTTCAGAATTTGCGACCGTTTTTGAGAGGTATTAATAAGGCAGTGTGGACTAGCAGTACGTGCAGAATCATCATCATTTTTTACCAATGCTGGATCAGGCTCATTATCCAAAACTCATGGCGAATCATCATTATTATGGAACTGGAATTCTATTGGTTGATTAGGGGTTTCGTTATCTAAATAGTCAGTATCAGAGCTATTTGCAGCTAGTGGTTGCGGGGGCGGCATTTCTGTTAATATAGAAGGCACAAATGCCTCATCAGGTAAAACATCTGGATTTAATGAATATAAACTTCTAGCACTTAATCCGTAGACTATGTTTTCATCAGTTAAACATTTTGACCGAACTTTTGTGAAAAAAAGCATTAAAACTAGATTTCGTCAGGCGTGTGTCAGCCTTTTGGAACATGTATGTTATAATTGTTCAGTCGGTTAACCGTTCTATTGCAGCCATAGCTGCATTTAAGCATTCTTTGGACCACCTATCATGCTTTGGAGGCCTTTTAATCAAACCTGCGAGTAAAATAGAAACAGTTCAACAGACTAGAACACTTCGAGTCGTGTTATTGATTACACAGAATAATAAGGCCCATGGACTACTCTAGAGGGCCGTATTAGCCATATGACACGATCTTACAAAATTACTCATTAATCAAAATAAACATAATTCTAGATGAAGATTAATACCGAAATAGTCAACTACATTACCTAAAGTTTAAACTAAACAAGTTACTATATATGAAAACGGTAATTTAACAACAAAATTTACTATTTTGTGTCGACAAAAATGATAAATTCATGCCGTTGCATTCTTCTAGGCAATGCACTGGTACTGACAATATGACTGCGCGACAAGCCCCGCGTTCTCGCGGGTGCGTTCATGTCGTCTTAATGCATGTGTGCGTAAAGTACGAAGTTGCTGCGAATCATTATTATACGAATTTTCAAATGTAGGGGGGAGGGGTTTATTTGCCGCAGGTACCTTATTTTGTACAGACATACCTGTATAACTAAAAATAAAACAACAATCTCGTAAGGCACTGAACAATAAAAAAAAGAAACCAAAGATGACTGAAGGAAAATTTAAAGGAACTAGCAAGGATAAAGGTAAAGCAAAAGCAAAAACAACTTTTCATGAGAGAAATAAGAGGAGTAATGACCAAGAAGACGAATGTGATGAGGATGATACATTTTGTTTAGAGTACACTAAATCCTATAGTTTGAGTATTTCTGGAGAGAAATGGATTCAATGCACTACGTGCAAATTATGGGTCCATAAAAATGTGCAAAGGGGAATCTATTATTCCATGAATGTAAAAATTGCATCTTTGATTTAGAAGACTGATAGAAGATTTGATAGCCTGATCCCAAAAATGATATGTTCCTTTGAAAACATATAATTATATTAGTTATATTACTTAAGATTATTTGTTAGCAAATAACTAAAGTTAATAAAAAGTTTTCTAGGTTTGTTTCAGATACTTAATATTAAAGCTATTATGTTTTAAGTACTTAGTTTGTCAAATGTTTAATTGTTTGATTGTTTATTTTAATTTGAAGTTTATTATGTTTATTTAAATTGTCAGTATTGACAACTTTGCTTCAATAAAAAAATTGATTATTGTAAACGGTTCTTGTATTTTTTATCATATTTATTCCCAGATTTTGTACTAAACTTCAGAGGTTAACTTAACCTTAGTGAAAACTCAACTAACCACAAACATGGGATAGGTTGACTCGTATTTCGTTTTTATAAAATCAAGCTTGTACACTATATCATAATTGCAGGGGCAAGTGGAAGAATTGGGCAAGAGACATTTTCTGAAAAAGTCTTGTTTTGTCGTAGATGAAAGAGTTATGTGTATATGTGACCTGCCCCATCAGAATTTGACTCTATTCATATTTAAGTAAACATAGGCGGGTAGAAGAGACTATCTTGCATTAGATATTAAAAATGCTAAGCAAGTAAGAGCTATGTGCCCAAAACCCCCTCATCCACTCTAATATTTGAATTTTTAATATCACGTGGCCCTTGGCAATGTCACGACACCTAAAACATAACCTTAAAAATACACGGTCATAATAGTTTAATAGTTTGAGTTAGACTTAATTAAGTCTATTAAGTCAAATGTAAATAATGTTCTCTCGAGGGCAACTTATGGTTTAAAAAGTTCAAAAGACGTGCTGCAGAAATTTGTAGGCGAACAGGGACGAGTTAAACTTCTTATTCGGGGAATGTTGTTGCATGTAAAAGCATCTGCTCGGGATGCTTACGTATAGAAACGTGCAGATTAAAATGCAGTGCTAAATTTAACTAAGAAAAACGAAGGTTAATACTTAATTTTTATAATCTTGATATAAATTAAAAAATTATTATTTAGAAGTATCACTCCAGTGGAAGTTGCATGCCAGCGAAAAATCGCTTCTACACATAAATCTCATTAAAATACACAGTGGACAAGTGGAGAATATTAAAAATACTACGCGCTGCGTAAAATTCTTAATTCCTTCAGTCGTCATCAAACGCCAACAAGCATCTCCCGGGACCGGTTTCTGGCCTTAAACCGTCATCAGTCGCACTTCTAGTTGTACGTTCGAAAGCAATGATGGCTTAGTATTCTTCACTTGCCCACTGTGTATTTTCATGTATATCTAGTACCTGAATATAGGGCCTGGGTTTGTCCGAACGGTTTCAAACAGTAGAACTGTTACGAACAGTTTGGATGGCGTAAGCTGCATTTCTATACTGCTTTCATCCGCTTTGGCCGATTAATATGGTCAGGACCCTGGTCAATCCTTCAGTTGCTTTCGAATGTACAACTCGTAGCCCGACTGATGACGGCTTAAGGCCAGAAACCGGTCTCGGGAGATGCTTGTTGGCGTTTGATGGCGACTGAAGGATTGAGAATTTTACATAAATCTCATTCTTTAAAATACTCACTCATTTTGGACAATCAATAAATGTATGTATGTAAGCAAAACATTTTGTGCTCTGTATCAAATTAGCCGCAAAAAAAGTGGACATCATTAAAGGTAAACTAAAGTCTGGACACTAATTAATTCACCAGAATTAATTATAAGGCAGGAGACATATCACAAAACAAATTTACAACATTCAAGATCAGTTACCCCTTATCCAAGAAGAACATTTTTTGAAAATATTGTTGGAGTGGAAAGTGAAAACCCAACACAAAAAAGTAGTATCATATTCATATTCGTATCAGTATTCATATTCGAGTATCTGATTCTAGGATTTTCTGTTTATTATAATTTTTAATTTTCTTAGGAATGCATTGTTATTTTACACTTAACGTTTTTTCCTACGTTAAAAAGTCTTATTAAAGTTCTTGACTTTATTTGCATATTTATTGAACCTATTATTACTATTAGTAAATGGAAGAAGAGGTTGTCTTAATTTAAATTAAAAAAAAAATGACAAACAAATCATGAATGGCTAATATTTCTATATTCTTGAAAATAATTCACAAACTAGTCCTATAAATTAAATAAACCAAATTTTAAAATTATCTTCAGTTAAAAAATGCCAATTAATTTTACTAAAATCTAATTATCTCATTGGCATATATTTGTAACATAACCCCTTTTTCCACTTGCCCCTTCAATTGTTTGCGAGCTTTTTGTTTCCAAACTTAATAGTGTATGTATCAGCTGTATTGGTTCTTACGATAATATAAACTAAAACAATAAAAGTTCAAGCGTCTTAACTGAAATTCAAACATCCCCGGTCTCCCCTACTTCGGAAGAGACAATGTGGAATTGAACTTTCAAATGAATACAAAGATTATTCAAAAATCAGGCCCATTGCTCTATGTACAAACCTCGCATCAAGCTTCGTGGCAGCAATTGTTTTCAAAGGTGGAACTGCTAGATCCATGGCCAAAAATATTTTGTACGAGTATTTAATCCATGTGTTAAAACAAGACCAAATGTTTTTTCTATTCCAGTACTTCCTTATATCGATAACCAAGTATTAAAATGTAGTCATACGGTAAAGTTGCCATAATTAATATCACTAGTGTTTTCTATGATAATTTTTAAATTTAGTTTAGACCGAACCCCCTCTGTAGTGTACATTAAACTGAAAATTTACTGCTCGGAAGTAGAATATCTTAACCAGACCTCTAATGGGTGAGGTAAATTTTTATGGAGATGGGAACTGGCGCTGCCGAAAAGCCGTAAAAAGCGAAGAACCGCAAAATTTTATTCAAATAAAACGAATTGTAATTTATTTAGGCGGGAATAATTGCAACTGCCTTGTTTGGCTCGTAAATTTTTCGGCGTTTTTCCTATTTTCTTTCTCCAGTCTATTTTGCAAACGAGGTCGGCTGTATAGAGTAAGAAATATAGATATTGCTGCTGCAAAAAACAACATAAAGTAAAAATGTTATAGCAAATATAGAGAATGTTTTACGTAAAATACACCAAAACATTTCTGTACTGAATACTGGTGAAAGAAAATAATGAACAGAAAAAAAGTTACGATAGGAAATTAAGTAAACTAAAGCTGAAGTTGCTTGTTCTTCTTCATATTCTTCTTTACAGAAGAGTCTTGACCAATACAAGCTCATTCCGTTCGCTCATCTCAGTCCTCAAATATCGATTAGATTATTTGCTGACATCATTCTAGTCTACTATTCAAGCGCGATTGCCAGAACAGGGGAAAGGAAGATTCTATCAGCTATGAGTAAACTATCAATCTGGTCTAAAATTACAGGGCTTCGCATCTCCACATTTAAATCTATAATTGTGCACTTTGGTAAAAGGAGAAATTGTTCCAGACTTCACTCAATCACGCTAAATGACAACATCATACCATCATTCTCCTCGCACAGATTCCTGGGATTGGAGTTCGACCGTTTGCTGTCTTGGAAGGATCATATTCTAAAGTTAAAATCCAAATGTTTGAAAGATATTAACAGCCTAAAATCAGACTATAGAAGTTTGCTGAAAACATATAAATCACTGATTCGCTCTAAATTAGATGATGGGAGTATAGTGTACGGATATGCCACCAATTTATATCTCAGACACCTAGATGTGATCCAGAATCGTTTCTACTAACCCTATCTCCAGTCTAAACGCAATCACGTCAACCGAACCATTAAAATTTAGGAGAGCTATCTTAACTCTGACATACGGATTTAGTCTATACCAAAGACTGCATATACCAAGGTACGAAAACTTTATTCATCCACTACCAAGACATAATCCCATCACCCAGAAGACTAGACGTCACCCATCCTTTTCATCACTTATCAGAACTCTCCCATATCAGCGTGGACGAAGCCCTTTACCTATTACCTATACAGTACTCCCTTGGCTTCTCAGAGAACCTATAGTAGATTTCTCATTAATGAAATACTACAAGAATTATCTTCCCAACGAATTTTATTACTCCCATTTTAGAAATATCTATCAAACCAATTAGAACCATCAATACACGGACGGTTCTAAACAGGAATCCGTAGTCGGATGTAGATTTTCACATGGTACTACGTCTTCAAGACTGCAGAACTTCAGAAGTAGCAGCCATATAGAAAGCTACTGAGTATATACTCTCTAAAAAGCAGACAGCATGGGTAATAACATCTGATTCCAGATGTGCTTTCATATTGTTACAAAATCAAAGTCTCAAGTATCCTGCCATGGGCAAAATCCTAATCGAAAACATTTTCCGTAAGAAATCATCCATAAAAATTATATGGTGCCCAGGCCAGCAAAAGCAGAAATCCTCTCCTAAAGGTATTTTACTATAATATAATTCTACTATAATTATACTATGAGGTCTAGGAATACTACCCAATCCGAGTGGGATTCACCGATCGGGACTAATAAACGAAGGGAAATTAAAAATTAATTTTATGCTCCAATCTCAGAGACATTTCCTAATAGAATGTAGTCAGTACTGATACACCGTCTAATAATAGGACACAGTAGAGTGACATTTGTAAAATCCTCAGAATTCTGGGGGAAATTATAACCAAGATAATGATGAATAACAAACAACAAGGCCCAAGAGTAAAGGGGGCTCTACGTTTTGTTATTGTTCCAGCAATTTATCTATTTTATTTTTATTTATTTATTTTTTATGTTTATGTATTCACTTTTATTTATACACCATATGTTAGTTTGTCCAAATTAATATTCAACTCAATGAATGTTTCCCAAGAACAAAATCAGTTTTACTAGCTTTTTGTTAGTATTATCTAAATAGGTCGAAAACATATTAGTTATCTAAAATCAAATATATCCCTACATATCTACTACATAAATTTCCTAAAGCACTTATTCAATAAAATTACCTCTCACGAAATCATATCATATCAGCTTGTGGAAACTCTAAAAGAACGGATTTGACGCTACATATTCAAGCATAGCGATTTGACTCTGCGCAGGGTCGGTAAATGATCTAAGGGTTGATGCGGCCTCACTCTCTTAAATTCTCTCTCCCTCTCGTTCGCGTACTATCCGGACTATTTCTCGCCAGCGTTCTCTATTTCTAGCTTCCTTGGTTGCATAATGGAGAGATGTACCAGTTAGGTCTTTAATATGTCTGTCCATATTTTTGGAGGCCTGCCGGGTGATCTAGAACCCTTCATCAGTCCCTGTATACACTACCAGTCTTCTCAGGTTATTGCCATCCCTGCGTTCAATGTGACCAAAGAATTTTAGTATTTGTTCATGAACAATTTGAGATAGGCTTATGGGTTCATCAATTCCTTGAATAACGGTTACGTTTGTATATCTGGCGGTCTACGGAATGTGAAGACTAGACTGGGTCAAAAAAATCGACGATTTTTTTTTAAAGGGATACCGAAAATATTACTTATGACAAAAAAAAATGATTGTGATAGTTAAAGCCCTTAATATTTATATTAAGAAGTGTATCATGGCGACTTTCATTTTTTAATAGCAATCGCATATTTCGTCCAAAACTCCTAAACCAACAGTTTGAAAAATTTGAGTAACATATTCTTGAAGGGAATGAATTTTCTACAAAAAAAGATCTCATTATAAATTTATGTCAAACAAGCCGTTTCCATGAATCGTGCCTTAGACATTGATCTGTTTTTACAATTTAACTTTAACAAATTTGAAATTTTGTAACTAATGAACGAATCAATATTTGAAAAAATACAATACACACGTTTAAAGGAAATTGAATGGGCTACAAAAAACGAATCTTAATATTTCTTTTTAATATCCTCCCGGAGTTGTTCAATGTTATTTAATGGTATTTAATCGATGAAGATATACGATGAGTCAAATGTTTTTTCGTAGTCGATAAAAGCCAAGCATAATGGCATGGTGTATTCGTTGTGCCTTTCTATGGCCTGCTGTACAACCTGGATGTGATCCATTGTACTGAATCTACTTCTGAATTCTGCTTGTTCTCTTGGTTATGAGTCATTCAGTTTTTTTTAATATTCCTTTAGAAATTATCTTAGTGAAAACTTTGTACATTACTGATAGGAGGCTTATTGGACGGTAGTTCTTTAAATCTTCCTGTGCTCCCTTTTTATGTAAAAAGCTCACTTCTACATTTTTCCATAGGTTAAGTACTTTTTGTTCCTTGAGGCATTTTGAGTATAATTATGTCAGAGTTTTATGTAACGTCCGACCACCAGCTTGTAGCATTTCGACAGTTACACTGTCCTTTCCTGGAGCCTTGGCGTTTTTCATCGATTCTATAGCATTTGTTACTTCCTCCACTAGGATATCTGGTATTTATTCTTCCGTGGGTTTTGTTGTCTTTGATTGGTTTTGATCTTCATATAACTGAGAATACAATTTTCTGATAACTTCTAACATTTGCGTACGCGCCCTTCATACTGTGCCATCCTCACGCCTTAAGGCATATATTTACGTTGTTTTATTTCTCAACTTCTATTTAGCCTTGTTAATTCCTTTGTTTTCTTCCAGGATTTTTTGCACTATCTGCATGTTGAATTGGCGCGTGTCCTCTCTGATACGTTTTCTTATAGTTTTGCAGAGCTCAGTGTACTCGACCCTACTAAAAGGGCTACCTGTATATCTCATTGCCCGCCGTTTCTTCATTAAATCAATGGTCTCACTGGAGATTTTTTTCTGTTTGAGACATTTTCCTTCTGGTGCTATTGAAGCAGCTGTTTGAAGCACATTGTTGGCGATCTCTTCATATTGAACTGATAGTTTCATTTCCTCCGGATTTTGTAACACAGCAAACCGGTTTGACAAAGCAATCTCAAAATCGCTTCCTCTCTCCAGCAGTTTCCCAGAATCCACTTTACCCTTCTTTGACCTTACCATTCTTTCGCGTTCTCTTCGACAGTTCATCCTAACTTTTGCTCGTACCATTCGGTGGTCACTTCCAGGACAGTAAAATTGGTAAATATTGTTTTATCGTTGGTCATGATGTAGTCAATTTCACTTGTGGGCCCAGATGGATGTCCATTTTCCATGTCCAGTTTCTGTTGATATTTTTCTGATAGACCGAATTCATAATATACAGTTCTTGTCCTTCGGCAAAATCAACTAATCTGGCACATCTATTGCCTCGCTCACCAGTTCCATATGGGCCAGTTGAATTTTTGTCAGTTCTTGTTGTTCCAATTCTGGCATTAAAATCACCCATCAGGATTTTGTATCTACATTTCTCCTTGTATATAAAAGCTGGGCCACATCATCATAAAATTCCTCAATTTCCTCATCTTCATGCATAAGCTTGGACGATTTGAAGCCTAAACTTTTTTTTCAGCTGAATGACGCATTGGGCTAGTCGGTCAGATGTACTTTCAAATTTTACTACACTGTCCTTCAGCTTTCGGTTGAGGAGGAATCCAATTCCACCACATCGGCCATTTTCCGTACTTCGAGTGTAGAGTACGTGTCCAGTTGGTTCCAGTTTGATTAACTCTTCACCCTTTCTTCATGTTTCACAGAGCCCAATAATATCCCAATATATGTTGTCAAGTTCGATTAACAGTTCTTGCAATCGGGCCTCCGTTTTCATAGTCCGTATATTTAGCGTTGCAATGTCAAAAGTCCAATGACAGCCTGATCTAACCCGCTGATTCTTAGCACCCTCTGCCTTGGGGCAGGTCTTCACGCTGTCGTAGGTAGTTGCCCCTTGGCCTCCGGGGAATGAGGGCCGTGTTTGAGGTCGTACTGTTATGTTGAAACATATTGAAATACCATGCTGAAGGTATGGACCGTAATCTGCCACGCTGGTTCAATGCGGGTTGGTAGATTTTGGATCATGTTACTTTGAAGCCTCTGCCTTGACCTTTAAGCCAGGAGTGACCCTCCCAGGAGCATAGATTCCAGACGGCATAGCTCAAAACTTCATTGCCCTACTCAAACCCCTTTACCATCTCAAGGTCTAATGAGTATATATATATATATATATATATATATATATATATATATATATATATATATATATATATATATATATATATATCATTAACTACTCCTTTTAGAACGATTATTTATCGTCATCTGAAAAAACACTTTCAATCTTATTTCTATATTTAAAATTATACAATCACCACCTCCATCACTCCATCAAAGTGTAACTAACTTCATATTACCAGACCGTGTTAAGAATTTTTTGCATCATAAATATATTACCTCCATCAAAAACACCAAAAAAAAATTGTTTTTTACCTCTTCGTGTTCCTTGGTAAACTTTTCCCTCTTTCGTAGTGCTTCTTGGACCTTTAGCTGGAAAAAATTTAAAAGAAAAAACGTTAGTAATGACCGAAACAAACATTTATCAGGAAAAATTAGTTCTGTCTCAGAGGAAAACCGAGTAGCTCTTAGGAAATTTAATTGCCTTGCAGAGCGTTTGCCTAAATTAGCTCTAAGTTTTTTTTTTCGTTCGCTCTCGAGTTTTTGGGGCTCTTTCATAATGTGGTCCTAAATTTTTTGAAATTTTTGCCTTTAAGAAATAAAATGCAAGAAAATGTTCCATTAATTTATAGAGATTGCAAATTATGTATTCTACATGTGTAAATGTGAAACAGATAATTTACCATGTGTACCTTAAGTATTATGGCGGTTCATATTTCTCCAGGATTTTATATATTTGTGTATATATATATATATATATATATATATATATATATATATATATATATATATATATATATATATTGTTGATTGGGGATGAACCCTACCCATCCCTTCCATTGAAGGGCATATGTTTCGTTTCTTGATGTATTCAGGTCAGATACGGAGTACCGACATATGTTATTCTTTCGTCAGAATAGGAAGATCCCATCCACAGTCAACAACCCATACTTTTGGCAGATTTCCCGCCAGATGACATATATATGCAGTGTTAGAATTCTTTGGAATGCGTCCAGTGAGACAACAGTGGCGAGTGTCATCATTCCACTGCTGGGTTCCACAATCTTATGTGGAACACACAACCTGCGTCTTCGCCTAAATGAGTATTTTGTTAAATGTTTGACTGAGGACGCACCCCAACCATCCCTTCGATTGGATGGCACATGTTTCGTCTCTTGATGTTTAGACTCTTCAGGGTACTGACATGTGCTTTTTCGTCAAAAATATAAAACCCCATCAACAATCAACAACCCATACTTTTTGTCGACTATCCGTCGGATGGCGTATATATGCGTTGTCTTCTTTTGGACTGTATCTAATGAAACAACTGTGCTGAGTGTCATTAGACACCCAAAGAATTCTAACACTGCATATATAAGCCATCCGACGGGAAGTCGGCGAAAAGTATGGGTTGTTGACTGTGGATGAGGTCTTCCTCATGTCAAACCCATGTCCCCAGTCAAACAAACAACAAAAATGCTCATTTAGGCGGAGACGCAGGTTGTTGTGTGTCCACATGAGATTGTGGAACCCAGCAGTTGGATGTCTGATGACACTCAGCACTCAATGGACACAGTTCAGAGAATTCTAACACTATATATAAATGAAGCCCTGGGTGCTCAGGATCAGGGAACAAACGCAAGTATGTGACATCATTGCAAGAGTGGCAAAAAGGGAGATGGGCAGGCCAATATACCATATGACAGATGGACCAGGACAACCCTGGAGTGAATACCGCTTGATCGCAAACGTCCGCGAACAAGACCGAAAGTTTGATGGACAGATGACATCGTTAAGTATACAGGACCCGAGGATATATATATATATATATATATATATATATATATATATATATATATATATATATATATATATATATATATATATATATATATATATATATATATATAATGTATAAGGGTACCTTTGTTAGTTGGGAATTACGTTTCTTCTCTATTTTGAAGTAAAAATATTTCCAGCTTTATAGGATAAAAAAATATGAGAGAGTTAATGCCTCACAAAGTAGGTAGCAAGCGCCCTCTAGGGACTAGGCTCAAGCTAGTACCAAATTCGGATTTGTCACCTTTGATAGCCCAACTACTCCGATCACTCGAAAAATGTGTTGTCCGACGAATCGAATTTTAAACTTTCAGGCGCTTTAATAGGCATAACTGTACTTGTTGCTCAATAGAAAATTCCCATGTAACAATTGAAGAACAATTAAATCAACTACTGTTTGGGCGGTGCTGTTACTGCTCGGGTGAGTCTTTCGTTTCAGGAGGTCATTGGATCTATCTTTCTCAATGAAACTGTTATCCGCGAGCTGAATCTTAACATGCTGAGAGACACTGTTATTCCACAATTACGGTTACAGCATGATGATGATGATTTCTATTTACAGTAAGATGGAGCTCCTCCCCA
This sequence comes from Cosmopolites sordidus, assembly GCA_031761425.1. Classification (NCBI taxonomy): domain Eukaryota; kingdom Metazoa; phylum Arthropoda; class Insecta; order Coleoptera; family Curculionidae; genus Cosmopolites; species Cosmopolites sordidus. The sequence goes on from JARFXV010000272.1 coordinate 162,346, forward strand.
CTATCCTGTAACAGTGCGTGAGTTTCTTGACAAATAGTTACCCAAAAGGTGGATAGGTAGACGAGGGCCAGTTATATGCCTGCCACGATCACTAGACCTCATCCCAATAGATTTTTTCTTCTGGGAAAAGAAAGTTTCAAAGAAACCACGCACTGTAAATGACAAAGTTGATCATAAGAGAAGCATACCAAGAAATTGATAACAATAAAAACTTCTGTGCCAACGTGTGCTTGGGTATAGACATTGAGTATAGGCATGACTTGAGTATAGGCAATTTGAGCACTTAAGAGATTGTACTTAATTGTAATTTGTATGTCGTACCTATTGTGACTTTATAAAGCTATTTTTTCTGAATAAAAACTTTTGCACGCCTCTGTGTATAATATTTGTGTGCAGCCCGTGTAAAACACATTTAAAAAAAAGCTTTATCATAAAATAAAAACCAAAAGAATCAAAGAGGCATTAAAATATAATTTAACAATTTTATGACATATTAAATACAGGATTCATATTTTACCAAGCCCCTCTCCGAGGAACCTTCTCACCTCACCCTTCTCTCATTCTGCAACCCCAAGACAGCCCCTAAATCAACTAGTCAACCGGTATGAGTCTCAACTTCGGCCCTTCCGGGACCTGGAGATTTTTTCCGGGTTTTATTGCCGGCAGTTTTACGATTCATCTCTATACCTCAGGACGAGCATTACCGGGTGAGAGGTTTCGGGAGGGATTGCAAAAAAGTTTTGTCTTGTTTCTCCATTACGGTGCGAGAGGACCTATCCGCGAAACGATCGCGTTATATGGGAAACCTTAGAGTTTGACTTTTAGATTTTTTTTGTGTTGTAACAAAGACTTAATAAGTAAGGACTTGAACAAAGAATCTTTTTGGTCTTCACTGTAAAATTAATCTAACAAAAGTAACATTTGGTTCAAAATAGAATAATTAAATATAATACATATTTGGTTAGTGGGGCATCTTTTCTTAATTTTAAATATTTGAACTTTTTTTTGTTGGTTTGCCTAAATACCAGTATCGTTTACTATTTGTTATACTCAACATTTACCTTTAATCTAAAACTATACTTGAAGAGATTTATCACTAAACACCAAAACACTTTTTTGAACTGCTCGACGCAAGTTTCGCTATCCAAGTTAGCATCATCAGAAGATAATTTAATCTCCTGATTAGCGAAACGGGCGTCGAGCAGTTCAAAAAAGTGTTTTGATGTTTAGTGGTAAATCTCTTCAAGTTTAGTGTTTCACGCCAAAGGTTCCAATAGAAGAATTGATTTCATCTAAAAGTAAAAACAAATATAACACATCGGTTAATAATAAGTCCCCGGTCTGACAAATAAAACATACTTTTTTTGTAAATTTCGACTTTATTCATCAATGTATTCTCCTTGAAGAGCAATACAATCTTTAGTAATGTCTGAATGATTAAGGCGTGTTCGCCTTATGTAAATAAATAATCACTGGGTAAAAAAAAACCAAACGGAGACAAATTTCTCAGTGATTCTTTTTTGTAATAAATTTGCCTAACGAACAAAATTTTAAAAATATAAAAATGTTTTAAAAAATATACAAACTTTTAACGTTAACGTTCTGGGGAGTATTCTCCTCCCGTTTTCAAAACGAATCTAAAAATAAAGTATTTTAATTTCTATAAATTATGAAAAGCTAGAAAGTAAATATATTTTTGTGTATGTCAATGATACTTATATTGACAATTTCTTTTAATCTTGTGTATTTTGTTACAGGTTCTTTTAATACCGTTTTGGAATTATTCCAATTGATTTTATAACCCGATTCCCAGGCGTGTTGACAAATTCTAGATTTATTAAAATCGCCCTTTCTAAGAAGGTTTTTATGCTCTTTTATTCTAACATCTAACGGTCTAGATGTGTCACCTATATATAATTTGCCATTTTCGCAGGGAATTTTAAAAACCACATTTTTGGTATTTTGTTGTGTGTTGTTTGGTTTAGTTTTTGTTAATAGAGATCTAAGAGTATTTTTTATTTTCAATGTCGTTTTTATATTGTATTTATTTCCTACTCTTTTAATTGCGTCAGAAATACCGCGGATATAAAAAATTGTGAGGTTAATTGTTTGGGAATTATTATTATTGTTATTAATAACTTGTCTGTTTTGTCTGGTATTAAAAGTTTTAAATGATTTATCTATAAATTTTTTTGGGTAATTGTTTTTTATTATCACTGTCGGTGCAAACAAGTTTTGCTCTGTCACATAAGCTTTTAATTACTCCTATTTTGACCGCTTTTGAGTGATTGGAAAAAAAATTGAGATACCTATCTGTATTTGTCGGTTTTCTGTAAACTGTAGATTTAATGTGTTTTTTGTTTTAATATTAAAGTGTCGAGGAATGGCAATTTATTTTTCTTCTCCATCTTCAAAATAAACTTAATTGTAGGCTCTCGAGAATTTATATATAGTAAAAAAATATTTAGATCGTCAATGCTATGTTGTCATATAGCAAAAACATCATCAACATATCTAAGCCATATTATTGGCTGTTTAAGAGATTTATTTGATATGTCATCCTCTAGTTCCTCCATAAACATATTACTCATCAAAGGAGAAAGAGAAGAACCCATTGCCATTCCGAAATTTTGTTGATAATAATCATTTTCTAATTGAAAATATGTAGTTTTTAAGCATAGAGTTAATAATTCCAAAGTTGTATTTATGTTTAGTTTAGTGTGGTTTTTTAATATTGTGTCATGTTCTAGTCTTTTTGTAACTATTAAAAATGATTTTCAAATGGTACATTAGTAAATAAACTCACCACGTCAAAACTAACCATTAAATTTTAGTTTGTAATTTTAATGTTCGAAATTTTATCTAAAAAATCTGGAGTATTTTTAATATTTGAATTTGTTCTACCCGAAAGTGGATTTAAAATATTTAATAAAAATTTTGCTAGTTTATAACATGGGGAATCTATACTACTAACTATAGGACGAAGCGGTATATTAGTTTTGTGTATTTTTGGTAGACCATAGAAATGAGGTGGTTTACTATAATGTGGTGTAGGTTGTGATCTTTCTAGATCTGTAAATTCACATTTGTGTTTATATAATGTATTGAAAATTTGTCTCTCTATTTTTAATGTTGGATCTGTAGGTATTTTAGTGTAATTTCCCTCATCAATAAAAGTTTTAATTTTGATATTATATTTTGTAGTGTCCAGAATAACTGTGGCGTTACCTTTGTCTGATGGCAATATATTAATAGATTTGACTTCTTATTAATTTATGTATAGCTAACCTTTCCTCATGGTATAAATTTGATTTAATTTTAAATTGTTTTTATAAGATAAGTTTTAATCTGATCCTGTATTCATTTGCACTTTCCAAAGGTAGTTTTTGAGCAACAGACTCTACTGAGGAAATAAGGTCTAATTTAGGAACATTTTTCGATGTAACACTAAAATTTAGTCCTTTAGAAAGTACACACTTTTCAGAATCAGTTAATATTTTACTTGAAAAGTTAACTAGAGTTTTATTAATAAAATTTTTGTGTGGACGGTGTACTAATGTGTTTTGTATTTGTTCCATGTTTTTCAATAATTAAATTTTTTAATTTCTTAATGTGATTATTTTTCTGGATATTGAAGTAATATATGTAACTGGAATAGACGCTATTATAAATGTGATTAAAATCTACTTCAGTTACTTTTTTGTATATTTGTTGTAATGTATTATCAATATATGCCTTTTTTTGTTGTTTAGTGTATATGTGATGTTGAATGTAACCTCTTCAAAGTGCTAAACTAGTCCTATGTAAAATATATATGCCTCTGTTTGTATTATATGGTATATTTAAACGTAAACCTTTTGGTATTATGTCACAATCTTTACATTTGTAAAGAAATGTTAATCTGTTTTCAGAATGTTGTAGTTTAATATATTTACTTTCTAAATATCTAAATAAAAAATATATCCCAGACCCATACCTGTAATTTAAGTAATGTCTGAATGATTGTGGCGTGTTCATATATTTTTTTCTTTATTTGGGTTTTTCGCCACGATCTAAAACTCAAAAAATATCAAAAATATTTGTTCTTATGTAAATAAAGAATCACTGGGTAAAAACAAAAAACCAAACGGAGACAAATTTCTCAGTGATTCTTTTTTGTAATAAATTTACCTAACGAACAAAATTTAAAAAATATACAAACGTAAAGTTTCGGGAAGTATTCTCCTCCCGTTTTCAAAACGAATCTAAAAATAAAGTATATTAGTTTCTATAAATTATGAAAAGATAAAAAGCAAATATATTTTTTGTGTATGTCAATGATACTTACATTGACAATTTGTCTACGTTTGGTTTTTTGTTTTTACCCAGGTTTTAGGTTGGTTTAAGATATTTTTGAGTTTTAGATCGTGGCGAACGACCCAAATAAAGAAAAGATATAATACAATCATCCCAACGCTTTTCTAACACTATTTGAGATGTACGACGGCAATTTTTTTTCAACCTCCGATAAAGACAAGTATAAATCACAAAATAGTTTTATTACAAAGATTCAAGTACAAAGTTACTTTTTCACATAGTCGCCTTGAAGATTGAGACATTTATCATAATGATGAACGAGCTTTTCAATACTCTCTTCATAAACGGTTCCGTCAGCGTATTGAGATAGGCTTTCGCGGCCTCTTGAAGCTCTTCGTTGGTGCGAAAGCGCTGTCGCCCCATATATTTTTTCAGCTGCCGAACAAGGTGAATATTAATCGGTGCGAAATCTGAGTTGTTCGCCGGGTGAAGCTGTTAGGTTATCGCAGCAGTATAAGGCCTTGTATTGTCATGAATTAAAACAAATTCAGATAGTATCATGCTTCTTCTTTTGTTCTGAATGGCTCTCCGCAGACTCCTGTTGATGTTGCTGAAAATTTGTCTGAATTTTTTGGGGTTTTTCGGTGAGTGTATGTGCATCCATTGTTTGGATTGTTCTTTCGATTCTGGATTTTCAGAAAGAATCCACATTTCATCCCCTATTAAGATGGATCTCTGTGGATTAAATTCTATCACAATGCGCTTTCGGTATCTCATTAGTAGTTCTCCACTTTCATTACGGATCCCAATTCCGAATTCTCCTATCTTATCTTCAATTGTTTCCCTTTTTCTGTCCAACTTTTCATTAAAATCCCCAAGCCCAGTTGTATAGGTACTTCGCTTTCTCATAATGGCTTCTGTTATTTGTTCGTATATATCCCCCACTACTTGGTTTTCATGGGTTGAAGTGGGTAAATAAACTTGTACCAATTTCAATGTATATTCCCATCGTAACTGACATTACTCTTTCTGAAAAAGCCTCATATCTCTTTATCTTGCTGATGATGTTTTTGTTAATAAGGAATCTAACTCCGTCTAATATCTCGCTGTCTCATCTTTTTTAAAATATATTCTGATGGTAGTATTAAGGAATCCTTCCCTCTTCTCTTGACCCCTAATATTTCCAGTATATCCCATGTAATGTTAGTTAACTATTCTTCCAACTTAGTTAATGGTTTTTCGATGGCTATGGATTGTATATTATACATGGCGATTCCCAATATTGTGTATGGTTTTCGTTTTATCCTGTGGCTGCCTGGTCGAACCCAGGTATTATTTGCACTCTCTATTCCTCGTCTAGACCAGTCGCTGCCTTGATGAGGGTATTTAGAGCTGCTGTTGACTGAGGGCCCTTTATAATTTTTTCCTTTCATAAAAGGTTATAGGCGAATAAAATACCACGTTCGCTTGTGCGTCTTGGTGAGTCAGTCGCCCATTGTGGGTCAGATGCTGTTTACGATCATCCGCTCCGGATCAGTCGCCATTTTACTAGTTTTGGAGTACGCCCGGATATTTCATTTATCCGGTTCCATCAATATCGGGAAGGCATTCCCTATCCGCTACCTAGAGATACGCCCGATGAGGGACTAGCAACCCCACACGGCAATGTGCTATCCTCTCGCTATTTTTACTTATTACGAAAACTGTAATCTGTGTTAACCTTGTGATTTTGTAATGTAAACTATCACAATTTAACTGCGTTTTTAGCGTATATTTATCGATAATAAAACTTGCACGACTACAGTACACAATTGGTCAAAATTGGTCAAAATGGTGAAACATAATTGTAGCGTGACATTCATCAGTAACTTCTATTAAACCAAAAATGCTAATGTCATTTGAATATACATGAAATCTAAACAAATAACTTTTATGTGTTGATTTTTGCCACTTACAAACTTACTAAGACCGAACACTTCAAATAGTGTACACTTCAAAAAACTTTAAACGATGTGATTATTATATCCAAATATTTAAAAAATAGAATTCTTCTCGCTTCGCTCTCATACAATTAATTTAGACCAGTTTCGGCATGTAATAATGGTTTATCAGATATTTTATATGTCTTTGGGTGATAAAGTTTTATAAAAATATGTTTAACTTGACTCTATAAAGTTAAAACCCTTTTTGAACATTACTAAACTTCCCTAAGTCCACAGTATTGCAACATTCCGATGTTTAATATGAGTATATGATTCATTTACAATAAACTAGAGTGTTTCCAACAAAATATGAGAAATATTGTTATTCAATTCGCCATCCGCCATTCAATCCGCAAATACTTCAATCAATTTTTGGATTGTTCACTTTGTGATGAGGAGAAAAATGTTTAGTTTTATGTTTAAAAATGTTTTTATTATTTAGTAAGTAAGAAAAAAAGATTTAAAAAAATATGGCAAGTTAAATTATGGTAAGTTAAATTTACAATTAGTTATCGTTGTTAAACGCTTCGCAGTAAACTTTTGAAAGTGTGACTCTAGATTTTGTACTCACGTTTTTATAACTTTCTTGCACAAATTGTTTGTTCTATTTTTGTTATGTTTTCCACAAATATAACAGATGTCTTGTTCTACTTACTTGAGAATACTTGCATTATATTGTTATGTGTATGTCTAACTAATAAATAATAATTTATATAGTTCTAACAAAATCATATTCTTTGAAAGCGAATTAAATCTTATTCATATCCTTATATTGGTGACCGTAGTAATGTGTTTATCATAATCATTCTACTTATTCATCCTGGTATCTCCGAATCTAGGTCTTCTTCTTCTTCATATCCTGTGTGTCAAGTTGACCCTGAGGCCCTTACTTTTGTTCTCTTATTACGATTACGACTGTTTCGCGTCAGTCGCAATCTGGATTTTATGCGCCGTCCTTTTGGCGCGGTTAATACCATACGGTACTGGTCGAGATTAATCGACCGAAGTGATGTGATTACTGCTCCGGAAACGACCCGCGAGGGTCGAGTCCAGTGGAAGTTTATTCGTAGATTGATTGGTTGGTACGCTGGTCGTTGTCGCTGGATTTTTTGAATGAACTGATGTGCTGTTCGGTTCTTCTTCGTGTCTGTGGTGTTTTGGCCTATTCTTTTTTGTTTTCTTGGTGTTATTCTGTTCTATTTTGTTTTATTATTCTCTTTTTTGTTTTCTTGATGTTCTCTTTTTTGTTTTCTTGATGTTATTCTGTTCTATTTTGTTTTGTTATTCTCTTTTTTTGTTTTCTTGATGTTCTCTTTTTTGTTTTCTTGACGTTATACCGGTGTTAGTGGTTTTATTTCGAAGTTGTTGATAGCACAGAATGGACGGACTGGATGTTGTTGTCGGTCCCAGTGCGTTTCATCTTCACCGTCTTCGGGGCTAAGGCTTATTCTCTTGGTTAGGTTTGAGGTCGCCACGCGTCCTGCGTGACGAACCTCGGGGGGTGCCCGCTCCCTAATCCAGTTCGGACTCCCGCTGCTGGAACGGTCAACAGCCATGGACGTCTGCCCCCACGATGGCCAGCGCGCTCGCAATGCATCCGACCATCACAGAGTCCATCCTCTGCTTACAGTATTACACTGTTTATTCCATGTTAGCGAGTCCGGGCAAGAAGGATTTGGTGTTGCTGCCGGTCCCGGTGCTTCGTTCTTCACCAACTTCGGGGCTAAGACTTATTCTCTGGGTTAGGTTTGAAGTGCCGACTGGCGGAGACGACACTTCGGGGTTGTCCGCTCCCTTGGCCAGATCTGTACGTCGGCGACCGAGACTACCAACGGACACTGCTATCTGTCCCCATGGTGACCAGACAAACACGTCCGATCACCTCAGAGTCTCGTTCCGAACTCAATCTAGGTCTCTGCCAGTTCTCCCCATCTTTGTCTGTCTTGTGCTGCTTTTTCCATTTCAATTATCCGTATCTCTTTATATTATCCACCCATCTTATTTTTGGTGGTCCTCTGTTTCTTTGACCTTCATATGTTCGCCAATTTTGGATGACGTGGTTCCACCTATTGCCTGAGAGGCTTTGATTGTGTTGTTTGCGAATTTTCATTTAATGGGGATAGCCACCATGATAAGTTATTTTTTTTACTTTAATTTAAAGATTATACCTTCGAAAATATGTGTATAAAATTTTAGGTCAAAATTTCAAAATTTCTTTGCTCCACTTGTGACCGACATTCGTTCTTCAAGTTTCTTAGTGAACACCTCTCACGAAAAGGCAGAAAATTAAGTCGATCGCGAAGATTTGAATTTGAAAAAAGTAAAAATGTAAGTGCCAAATGACGCACAAATGCTTCAAAAAGAAAAATATTACATGACAATGAATGCGATGTTAATTTAAATTAGTTATAAATTAAATTAGTTATAAAATTTTAAACTTTTTTCTGTTTTTACAGTGCTAATAATGAGAGTTTCAATTCATTAGTCTGGCAAATGGCACCGAAATAAAATTCTAGTTATTATCTTATTGTTGAAATAGCTTTATATATTTCTGCAATAACATTTACCGAATGTGTACAGGCTACTTTAAAAATAATGGACTTAATGGACATTAACGTTGTACTGACATTCTACTCTTACTGCGCTGACCGCGAAACTAGCTGGGTTAAAGCTGCTGAGAATCGCACGCAAAAGGTCAAAAAAGAAATAAAAAATATCAAGGACACCACTGAAGATATAGAGGAAGAATCATAATATGGCCCAGGACTCGATAGTTTGATGTAAGTATAAATATTTTATAAGATACATGATTTCATAGTAGGAAAAATGGACGGAAAACTTTAAACGCGTTTTTCTCAAAACGACTTTTTTCAAACTGGTCGCATCGATAACTCAAGCAATTATCAACCGATTTTCAACATTTTTTTTTGTTTTATTCGTCTTTGCAATAACTGAGTTTAAGCGTGGGCGATTTTGAAAATTTGGTTTTTACTATTTTTTAATTTAATGGTTTTGTATGAGTATGAGGATCCATTTGTACGGTCATTTCAGATTTTCTGTTAATATTTTGGATCAGGGTTGTGTAGCGGCGATCTATTCAGCATTTGACAAGGCTATTTACTTCTATTAATCAGAATTCAATACTGTCAAAAGCTTTTTCGTAGTCCAAATATCTTAATATTATTTATTCTAAATATTTTTAAATTAGTATTCGTATACTCGCCCTCATACAATTCATTTAGAACAGTTTCGGTGTTTAATGATAGTTTATCAGAGATTCTAGATGACTTTAGGTTATAAAGTTCAAATCGCTTCTGAAAATTACTTAACTTCCCTAAGTTTACAGTATTGCAACATTCCGATTTTTAATATGAGTATATGATTCATTTAGACCTTTGACTCAATCAGGGCTATCTAAGGCTATCTAGCAACTGGACCTACAGCTTAACGTGGGTTCCGAACCACGGTCATCAGCTACCGACAAACCCAGGCCAGCACCCCCCTCAGGCTATCAACCCTTGGTTATGTGCCTACCCATAAGTCTATCAGGAAGCCTACTGGCGAGTGACGAGTGACGAATGTAGAACACTTCTCAGAAGGCATCCGGCCTTACCCAGCCTTTAACTGGCGTGACTGAGGGGTAATTCGTTCTCGGATTTTACACTCTTGCCTAGAAACAATCACAGATATTTAGGTGTAGATATGTGTGGGCATGTCTGTGAATGTGAGTGTATATAAGTGTGTGTGTGTAGGGTAGGAAGTAAGATGGACAGAAGAATTAAAGAAAAACATCCAAAGCGTTGGAATCGAACCAGCTACCTTTGGAGTGCCAGGCAGGCGACCAACCCACCAGACCACCGCGACCAGCTCAATCAGTGAGGTTATTTTAGAAACCTAATTAAAAATATTTGGGTAAAAAACAATGAAAAATCTAAGCCTTGATGATTGATGACGGCTTAAAGCCAGAAAATTGTTTCAGGAAACGCTTATTGACGGTTGATGGTGGCTGAAGGATTAGGCAATTCTTACGTAAAGTACGGAAAAAAAAACGTTTGATGGTAGTTAAAGGATTGGGCAATTTTTATGTGGAGCACGAAAAATATTTCTTGTCCTATAGAATAAAAATACTACGTCTACTGCTAGAATTTGTTACATTGCAATAATAACATATAACAGAAACAATATGGCTGATAGAAAAAAAACTGAGGACTTTTTCTCCTCTTAAGTCAAACTTGATATAACGGGACTTTAAAAATGAGCGGTTTTTTTAATTCTTGAATAAAACACAGATGGCTTTGTGAATTTGCCAACGTCTAGCCTCATTTCAGAACTATAATGTATGCTATTTATAAAAATGGAGTTGTACACAATACAACAACGCATTAAAATTGTTGAATTATTTTATGAAACTGGGCGTTCAGTGAAAAAAGTTTTTAGTAAATAACGTGATATTTACGGTTTGCACATTCGTCCATCTGAAAGCACCATCAATCGAATCGTTCAAAAATTTCAAGAAACTGGTTTGGTGGAAGATAAAGAAGAGCAATATACAGCCGTGGTGATCATTTATAAGAACATATTGATTTGGTACGTGAAAGTATTGCTGAAGACCCAGAAATTTCCATTTGTCGGCATTCACAACAATTTGCACTCAGTGAATCCACAACATGCCGTATTTTACGAAAGGATTTAGCTCTGAAGGCTAAAGTTTAAATAACACAGGAACTGAAGCCACTGGATATTTAAAAACGCCGTGCATTTCTCAGTTGAATCAGAGAACAAACAGACCATTTTTCTTAAAAAATTATCTTTTCAAATTGCCGCATTTGGGGTGAGTAAAATCCACGATTGATTCACGAGAAACATTTACATCCTAAACGAGTCACTGTATGGTGTGTATTCTGGTCAGGAGGTGTAATTGGACCGTATTTCTTTCAGAGATCGCTTGGCGAAAATGTTACAGATTTTTAGCTTAGGAATCTTGTTACAACAATTCTCAATTCTGGCCATTTGTGCACAATTTGAATGGTACCAACCTCCTCAGATGCCCGAACAGTCTATTTTAAACGAAGTCTTTGCAATAATTTTAGTCTAATTCGTAATTTGCCTTAACTGTAATTGCAAGTTGTTTTCCCCTAAGATCCATGAACATTGTCAAAATAACAAAACTAATTAAAGAATAAAGTTACCTTATAGATTGTCTCTTCAAAAGAATTCGGAGTTCCGCCGTTCATTTGCAGATGGCGCAGCCGGTCGTAATCCAGAGGATCCACCATAGACCTGAGAACGGCATGCTGGCCAAGGTCCGTTAACCCTAATCCAGACTGCAATACGCTATCAGGTGTGTCGACCTGCAACAAAATTTCAAATTTCAGTTTTAGTGTTTTCTTTACTTGGCTACTATAAAATCAAATTAGTGGGTTACGGAAAAAAATGGGTACAATAACAGGGAAAACAAATTAATGGATATAAAGAGGCTTATTGATTTTTTTTAAATTCTTTTTTTACATCAATACAGTTTTGCATGCGTGTGAACAAATTATCGAAACATTTATGTCCAAGAGGTGGCGATCTTAGAAAACTTATCTACAAAGATTTAAACCGTCTGATTATTAGCATTACAAGTTAAGGACCATACATTTTATATTTGATGTGCGGGAACAATTTAAATGACAAGCTGGGGACCAAACATCATAAATTAGACGTATTTTTCCCTCAAAAAATTCTTATTCTTCTTCTTTATCTTCTTTCTTTCTAATATGTCACTCCCCATTGAAATCCTCTGCCCAAGATATACATTCGGTCAAAAAAGTACCGGGATTTAGTTAATAAAACACAAAATGTTTATTATTTATCCAAATTTATTGCATCGCCTTCAAAGTAGGCCCCTTCCAAAATAATACACTTATGCCAATGAATAATTCAATTGTTGAAACATTTTTTAAACGCATTTTCCGGAATCGACTTCAGTTCTCGATGGGGATTTTCTTGTGTCTTCTATCGACGGAAAATGGGTGCCTCGAAGTGGTAATTTGAGTTTTGGAACTAGAGAGAAGTTGGCCGGAGCTATATCAGGTGAATACGGTGATTATTCGATGGTGTTTGTTGAGTCTTTGGCCAGAAATTTGTTCACAATGATAGCCTTGTGAGATGGTGCGTTGTCGTGATGGAAAATCCAAGAGTTTTATTTCCACAAATCTGGCCTTTTTCGACTTAGTTTAGCTTAGTTTGAAGTAAATAAAACAACAAAAATATACTTACATGAAATTTAATATCTATATATTCATCGGAAAAATTACGACATATTTATAAAGTTTTTAACATTAAATGAAATAGTAAAATTAATTTCGTTCCTCTGCGCTAAATCTAAATACACACAACGGTTGTACGCGTACGTAACCACTACGCTCGTCATCTTCAAGGTTCTGATCACCGCTATGATTGGTTTTAAACCACCATTACGCAGAAGGTTTATTAGTGGTTTGTAGACCAAATACATCGTTGATATCGCGAGCTATTTCAGCAGTTTTTCCGTCCAGTTTGAACTAGAACAAGAAAATTGTGCGAATTGGCTTTTTGTTCAAATGCAGTTACCTTTAACGCTCCGAAAAAATGGGCCAAAATTATTTTAGAACAAAACTAATACCACGGTTAGATAGAGCGAAAAATGCAGCATTAAAAATTAAAATAACAAAAATCGCAATAACTTTCTTAACAACCTAATAAATTGTTACGTTGACCGGGTAAAGTTCAACTGCTTCATTCGTGCATCGTGTTCGCACTGAGAGTGCACATGTTTACGTCAAGCAAAGTGAAAAACTTTTTAAACCGTATGCATTGAAAAAAAGAATCGACGTTAACATTTTTCTAATTTTCCGCATTTTCCAACAATTATTTCCGTACGAGTTTTTTAGCGTTACAGCGGACGTTGGTGGAACCGACCAACCAAGGCATTAACATGTTAGTGCATCCAACAAAAAGGGCTTAAAGTAAAACAATTACCGTGGCAAGTTTATTTGGATAAACAATTGCAAACATATAGTTGATTTTTTTTTAAGTTTACAAGGGAAATTTTATGTAATATTCAATAGAAATTAAAATTATTTTTACTGAAATTAGTATTGTTAACTATTACTTTTTCCTATCTTCCTGTCAAAGAATGGATTCTATGCCAAAATAACTATTGGATTTTTTAGGCTAATCATATATCAAGCCAAATTTTTACTTATTTGTAAAAGTGTAAATGTTCTGAATGGGCATCGATCAAAATAAGTGATAATCCGAAGGGGCTAAGTAAGGTGAATACAACGGGTGAGTCCAAATAGTTTTTTACACATTTTGCAACATAGGACCGAGCATTGTCATTTTGAAAAATGACTTTATCCTGTGTTTGGACGCATTTTGGTCGTTTTTCCTTCAATGCCCGGTTTAATTTTATTAATTGTCGTCGGTATCGATCGCCAGTAATTATTTCACTAGGTTTCAACAGCTCGTAATGCACAGCTCCCCTACTATACCATCAAATATCCAGCAAAGTCTTTTTTACATGTATATTACGCAGCAGTAGCGGTTGGTCCATAACGACACGTGGGCAAGTGCCTAAAAAAATTAAAAAATAAAACGGAAAAAATATTTTTAGATTTTATATTAATTTATTCTCGGTTCTATCTATGATCACGCTTTATGCGACTTCTGTAGTCTAAAATCCATAATGTCATTCGCGGTAACGAAATAGATCGTGGGTTACCGAAGCGCACCGATTAAAGAACACGTGCTTTGGGCACAGACAAGTTTGTACCGCTACTATTTTCTTTATTATTGCGTGCGAAAAACAAAGACAGCAATGCATACCTTCGCTATTAACCCGGAGATTAAGTGCATTTATAAAATCATATCTTGGGTGCTGTCCCATTCTCAATGGTTCTCTCTCAGGTGTTTTTCGTCATCGCTCTTTTCGACTTTTCGAGTGGTTGCAAAGTGATTGTTTAGAACGATTACAATAGTGAAGATGAATTCAGTGCAATATATAAATAGAAATAATGTCACATTAACATTTTTTTTTATTATTATTTCGTATATTAGCAATTAGAATTACAATATTCTATAAGCTAATGTGATGGCTTGATGGCGTTTCTTTTTAGTCTTCTATTATTTGTTGGATTCAAAACAGGCTGTAGTAGGGTGTTAGGATGGCTTTCCAGTTTGTGGTGATATTTTATGCTGCTGCTCTTGATCACGTCCTTAACATAGGGTATCTGGAGATCTTCGTGAAGAGTGTGGTTTGATATGTACCAAGGTGCGTCGGCAATCATTCGTAATATTTTGGACTGACATCTTTGGATAATGGCTAAATTTGATTTACTAGTACATCCCCAAAGTTCTATCCCATAAGTCCAAATTGGCTTAATGATAGCCTTGTATAATAGAATTTTGTTATCTAAAGATAAGTTAGACTTTCTTCCGATAAGCCAGCTCAATTCTTTTACTTTTAGGTCAATTTGTTTTCTTTTTTTGACTATATGGGTTTTCCACGTAAGTTTACTGTCCAAGTGTATACCTAAATATTTTGTATTCGTGAATGTTGGGATTTCTACGTTATTAAAATGTAAGCTAGGGCACCGCCCTTTCCTGAGGGTAAAGTTGACTTGCGCTGATTTTGTCTCATTTATTTTAATTTTCCACTTTCGAGTCCAGGTTTAAATTAGGTTCAGGTGGGTTTGTAGTTTGTTTGAGGCTTCGACTGGGTTTATATTTGATGAAAGTATGACTGTGTCATCAGCAAATGTACCAATTGTGGTGTATTTTGTTATTGGGAGATCAGCCGTATAGAGTACGTAGAGCAAGGGGCCGATAACGCTACCTTGTGGAACTCCCGATCTAATCTTATAATTTTCCGATGTGCTATCGTTTATTTTAACTTTGAATTTCCTTTCAATGAGATAGGATTTTAAGAGATGGTAATATGTTATAGGAAGAGATTTTTTGATTTTGAATAGTAGGCCAACATGCCAAACCTTGTCGAAAGCCTTATTTTCTATTGCTCTATTTATTTCATGGATTATGCGATGAGTCTGTTGCGTAGTTGAATGGTTTTGTCTAAAGCCAAACTGGTGTGCAGGAATCCAGTTTTCTGTATCGAGGTCAGTATTTATTCTGTTGAGTATAAGTCTTTCAAAAAGTTTTGACATAACGGTCAGTAGACTTATAAGTCGGTATGATGAAGCTTCTGTCAGATTTTTTCCGACTTTGAGTATTGGGATTATTAGAGCAATTTTCAGTTGTTTAGGCCAGTAATTGCATTTCAACATAGCATTGATAATTTTATCGATACCTGGAGCTTTTTTTGTATTCAGTAAACTAATTTCTCTTTTGACTTCTTTTGGAGTAGCAACCTGAATGGATGGTATGTCCGTCATGATGGACATACCATCAGTCAATTCTCTTTCTATTTCCTCATCTAGTTCCTCGTCGTTTGGAGTAAATACTTCAGCAAAATATTTAGCAAGCACGGTCGCTTTTTCTTCGTCGCTTCTGGCCCAGTTACAATTTGGCATTTCTTCGTTGCGAATGGGTGTAGCTTGTATTTTAGTTTTTCTCTTATGTTTGATTGGTTTCCAAATTGTATTGTCAAATCTGTTGAGCTTTGTAACATGTAACATGATCTCTCTCGAGCTTCTTTTAGTTTTAATTTCAAATTATTAATCGCTCTATTTAAGATAGTTTTATCTGACGGAGCCTGGCTTCGATGCCACTTGGCTCTCGCTTTCCGTTTTATAGCTATACGTTTTTTTATCTGTAACGGTATATTATATCCTTGATTTGGCATGTCAGATTAAGGTGTTGCATGTTGTGCTGCCTCTATTAGGATACTGGTTAGCCTTGTTACTGCCGAATCGATTTCGTTCGGATTTTTAAGGGATACTTTTAGGTCTATTTTCTCATCGATTTTATTTTGGTATTTAGACCAATTTGTGTTTTTGTTGTGTAATCCAGGAATTGTGTATTTATTAATAACAAAATTACTAATTGTTGCGATTATTGGTGAGTGATCTGATGATAAGTCATAACTTGATACAACGTCCATGTATTCTGAGGAAATTCCATTGGTGATAAAGAAGTCTAATAGGTCTGGTATTTTGTTATGAGATGTTTTGATATCAGATGGCCAATACGTAGGAGTGCCTGTTGACAGGAACGAGTAATTCTGATCATGTATCAGATTTGATAGTTCTCTGCCTTTAGTAGTCGTCAGCCGTGATCTCCACAGAGTATGTTTGCTATTGTAGTCTCCACCTGCAATGAATTTCGGCCCTAATGTTTCAAAGAAATTCCCAAAATTATCTTTTTATATTTGGTGTCGCGGTAAGCAATAGACTGCAGCAATAGTTAATTCATATGGCATCAGTTTAACTTTGACTGCTGTGGCTTGCAGAAAATTCTCTTTATATTTAGACATTTCATGGTGTTTAATAGTGTTTTTGATAATTACTGCTGTTCCAGCATTGCAGTGTTATATGGGTGATTAGTAATATAAGTTATATAGCGTGGAATATGAAAATATGTTTTATCTGTGAAATGCGTTTCACTTACCAGCATTATATCTATTGAATTTTGATGGACAAATAATTCAACTTCATGTTTTCGTTGTTTTATTTCAAGGCCATTAGCATTCCAATGGGCAATTCTTAAGAATTCAGTGAATTTTACTTATCAACGTTGTGAGCATGTTAAGTACCATGCTATTTTATTGGACGAGTTGCTGAAACATCGCCTTGAATTCCTCTAAGAATTTGCTGATTATATTTGAGTTGTCTTCGTTGTTAGTTTGATTGATGTTTCTATTGCCTGTTACATTTGCATAGCTGATATTTTGTCGAACGTGAGCTGTTGATTGGGTTGTATTATGTTGGATGTTGAGTATGTTATTTGCATTATTTGGTTTTTCTGTAATTCTATGGTAGAATTCACATCCTCTGTAGCCTGCTGTATGTGGGCCTCCACAATGAGCACACTTTGCGGGTACGTTTTTACTTTTCTTGCAGCTGGATGTACTGTGTGGTCCACTACATTTTACACATACATACGGTCGATTGCAGTATGTTTTTGTGTGTCCGTAGTTTTGGCATCGCATACATTGAGCTATAACTCTGGTTTTTCTTGGTGGTTCTACTTGTATTATTTTATTCTGAAAAGTATTTATTTTATAAATATCCTTGTTATTGTCTGCTGGCTCCAAGTCAACAAAGAATAGGTTTAATGGTTCTTTTGTTATTCGTTTTCTTCCGTTTAATATGTTCCTTACTTTATGTCCCTTCTGAGATAGTTCTTCTTTGATTTCGTTCAAATCAGTTGTATGATGTAGGTGTTTAATTACTACTCTGTATGCTCGCTTATCCTTGAGTTGATATGTATGGTATATGATTTTGTTTTCCCTCAGAAAATGTATTAGTTTTCTATAGGTGTCTGAAACGTTGCTACTAATTTTTATTGTATTATCTGCTAGCGTTTTTGTACGGTATTGTTCATCTTCAACTATTTCCCTCAACTTGTTTCTCATTTCTTGATAGTTAGTTACCCCGTAAATAAATATTGGTGGTGGTTTTGGAATTATATTTTCTGGCTGCTTCTCATTGTTACTTACTTCGTTATCTACAGGTAAGCTATTCAATCTGTTGTTCAGTGGGACACTTTGTTGATTGTTTGGGTTTATTTTCCTCCTTTTGGTATGTTTCACGTTTTGCCACGGATGCTCAATATTTTCTTGATCATCTAGCTCATCATCGCTAGTTGATGACATTCTGTAATAGTACTTATTATTATGTGTTGACTGGCTCTGCGATCTAGTTGCAGGAGTTGTATATTGTGTTGGTACACCCTGTATGTTATTGTTGGTTGGTACACCCTGTCTAACATTGTTGGTTGGTAGGTTCTGTGTAGTTTCATTAACTGGTTGACCGTCCTTTTTATACCCTAATAGGTTCCCCGAAGGGAACATATTTATATTTTATTGCTCACTTATCTCTCGATATTTTATCAGTTTATTATCAAACAAAATTATTGTTATTTCTCGATAAATAGGCAAATCACTCGGTGAGGAATTCGCCCGGAAATCCTGGTATGCGTCGATCCCGGCACCGGCAAATCACGTCCGAGTACCGCGAGGCCTCGATGAACACTACATTAACATTTGAGGACCGAATTGCCATCAGAAATCTTGGACGGCCGACACCGATTCTGCAAATCGAACAAGTTAATATTACTCAAAAACGAACATACAAACGCACATTTAATAAAACCGTGTATATTCAGTAAAACTGTGAGAAGTATTCGTGATTATGTGGATGCGAGACAACAAATAAATGTTATTATTTTTCGTGCATTTTGGTACAAGTCGGAAAACTAGTGAGTGCGGGCGATCTTGATATTAGTTGGATTAAACACGATGTTAATGATTTGAAACATTTGGATGCAAAGGTTTTTTGGATGCAAATTTGGATTAAAAAGTCGCATTCTATTTCACAAAGACATTTGAAAAATGAGCTAGAAATTAGTATGTTGGAGAAGACAGACATTCGTTCTCAACTCAGTAGTGCACATCGAGACTCTATAAAAAAGCACAATAAAACTGTTGATAGTAATCGTTTAACATAATATATTAAATATATTGTCTAAGTTAATTGGCGGTAAAAAATTATGTGGGGCATTTAAGTTTGCTTTACGTGGGCATGACGAAACCTACACTTCAGAAAATCTAGACATTTTCAGAGAGCTAGTAAATTTAATGCCCGAAATAGACAGTATTTTAGAAGCTAGGCATCTCCAAACAAATTCCGAACGAATTTCTGTATTCAATATTGCATGTTTGTCGCGATTTATTAAAAAAGGAAATTGACACCGCAAAATATATTGCCATACCATGAAACAACTGATACATTTACTCAAATGCTGATGGTTTTTATAGTCAGATTTTTAAAAATGACGAAATTTACGAGAAATTCTGGGGCTTTTTATGACTAAACTCATATGGTGCTTCTGTGATGAGAGGTACGGAGGAGTACAAGCCAAAATCCAAAAGGACAACTGTTCTGGACAGCGTCGTGAAAAAGCGTCTACCCCGTGCGACCCCTACCAGATGGAACTTTATGTCTAAATGTGTGAATACTGTTTATATTTAGAAAGAAGAATTGCAAACATGCCTTGAAGAAATTATGGACGCCCAGTCGGATAAAAAACTTATTCATCAAGCTCAGGGGTTAATAAATTATTTGTTGGATGATAATTTTAAATTTTGGTTGTTTTTCTTCAATAATATAATGCCTCACTGCGACATTCTCGTTGATCAACTGCAAAGCAGGTAACTAGATGCACTTAAAGTTATGAAGAATTTGGTAACTTTTTCAAAAGCCATTCAAAATATTAGAGACAATATAGAAATACAAATTAATCAAGAATTTGGTAACTTAACTGGTGAACGATCCTCACGAACACAGAGAATCGCAGAAAAAAACGGAAATTTACTGATGAGAAGGATCCCAATCCGAATGTCAAGATTTGCTAGGAAATTTATGATAGCTTAACCAAAAAGGTTCATGGACGTTTCAGTTTTGATATATACCTGTTGCAAATTAATTTAAATCTGAAAAATTTGGAGAATATCGAACTGTCTTTCCAAATGAAGACATTGTGCAATTGTTGAAATTGTGTATAACCTGTTTGCAAACGTAAATTAGTTAAAATTAAATAATCAACTCTCGGTAATGTACGCACGGGGCGATTTTATAAAACACAGTGGGGCTGTGCCGCTGTTACAAATGTTTATCCAAAACAATTTAACATCAACATTGAGTGAATCTGTGGAATTGCCGACTGTTTTGTGTACTGTCCCTATGACGACTGTGGAAAGCGAAATATGTTTCTCTACCCTTAAATGAATCATACCATTTCTAATAAACACTATAGGCCAGGAACGACTGTGCGCGTTAGCAATGCTGTCTATAGAAAGAAAAAACTTGTGAAGTCAATTTCAAATTTTAATGATCAAGTCATCAACCACTTTGCTGCTCAGAAATTTAGGAAAATGAACTTCAACTACAAACAGATTTAATGGTGATGGTCATATGGTGAGGTTAGCAAAATTTTATTATCTAGGTACCTATTTGAAAATTTGATGACTGACAGTTACACTCGTATTTCCACACAGCAAAGTGTGTGTATAATACTAAGAGATGTAAAATTTTTGGTTGCGACGAATTTCTCTATCCCCATTCCAAAATTTGGTTATATGTGCCCCCTGTTACCCCCCCCCCCCCCCCCCACGAATCGCCGCTATTACGCACTGGTTGTGATGCGAAAGGTAGCCTGGGACTACCCATGATTTTTTGCGCTTTAGGTTATCAAAATAGATCCACTTTTCGTCACCTATCAATACTCTATGCAAAAAACCTTTTCTTTTCGGTCTGGCAGGCAAAATTTCACCTTTTTTTTTCGCCTTTCAATGTCTCTTTTCTTCAATTCATATAGAACCTATTTTCTCTCTTTTTTCCCTATTTTCTTTCTGGATCTTTCTCAATACAGAAGAATTGGGAATATGCGTAAACCTTCGGAAATGGTGGACTGGTCAACAATCAATGCTTCTGTCAATTGCTTCAACATATGAGTTGAGTCTTCATCCAGTAATGCTTGCAAATCTGTATCTTCAAACTTTTTCAGCTGTCCTAGACGCTCCTTGTTTTTGATATCAAAATATCCACTTTTAAACCGTTTAAAACAATTGTTCACAAAATTTTAGGGTTAGAGCACGTTCACCATAAGCTTCAACTAATAATCAATAACTTTTAGCAGCCGTTTTCTCCAAATGAAATAAGGTTATTAAACTTCCCCACAAAACGCCTTTTTGTGGTACACAATTCGACATATTCAAAGCTACGAAAAACTATGTTTTTTATACAATGACAAATAATAACAAACTGGCTTTCGATGACATATGTTTACCCTTCTAAACTCCATAGATGTCATGAGTCTATATCAACTATATCAAACTCAAAGTCATGAGTCTATACCATGACAAACATCATGAGTCTATATCTATAACAAAGGACAAAGCTGGCAACAACATCACTTTCACAGGACAAAGCTGGCAACATCAACATCACTTCAGGCCATCATCAATTGATGGCCTGAATTACTTGGGTTTTGCAAGGGTGATGGTGAAGATCAAACCATCACCAAAGACCAAACATAAAATCCGTCGACAGTTCTGTCTAAAATTCCGAGCGCAACGTTTTGTCGACGTGTCGATTTCCGAGGGCTTCTTCCCACAGCGGCTCTCATACGATCAATATTCGCGGGAGTACGCACTCTTCTCGTACTACCAGCTCTCCTGTGTATGGTTTCTCCAGTGTTCTCAAAATTTTCAACCCACAACTTAATAGAATTAATTGAGGGAACTGCGCGATACCGAAATGCTTACGAAAATGACGCTGATCGGCTCTATACGAACCGTTTTGATAAAATGCCTTCACGGTGAACGTCCGTTGTTGTTTCGGGCAGTGTTCCATGGTAACTGAAATGCTTTGAGCCAAGGAACATAACGGTGAGCTTGGTGATAAAATAAAAAATGACAGAATTATCACTTGTAGTTATCGTTGTGTCTCAGATGTGTATGTAACAGATGTGGTTGCCTAATTTGAGGATGCCGTCCCTGAAACACCGTCCATCTTTTGAGGTGGTCCAGTCATCAAGTAATTTTTCGACATCTCTGCAATTCAATTTTTCTATTGGAACCTACGGTGTGAAACACTAAACTCAAAGAACTTTACCACTAAACACCGAATCACTTTTTTAAAGTTCTTGATGCACGTTTCGCTAACCATGTTAGTATCATCAGGAGATTATTTAATCCTAATGAACACGGTTAATCTCTGTAATTGTTGAAGTATTTCATGGAAAGTGCATGGGAGTTCGATGAAAATAACAGGTAGTCGGATGGGGCCAAGTCAGGTGAGTATGGCGAGTGGGGCAAGAATTTCTAAATGGTATCTTTGATCGTTTTCGCGGTGTGTGATGGAGCGTTGTCGGCTGCAAAACCACTTTTCCGTGTCTTGTAGTCCATTATGGTCACTGTTCGATCAATGCATAGTTTAAATTGACCATTTGTTGACGGCGATCTTCTTTCCAAAGCGATTCGATCTTACCGTCGATATTGATAGTTGTCCTAGTTTTGATTTTCTGCCTTTTGGGTTCTCGAAATATATCCATATTTGGTCTCCAGTCACGGTCCGATAGAAAAAATCTTTCTTTCATACCGAAAAGCAAAGCATCGCATACCGTTTTTCGCTTTTCCATCTGTCTCTCGATCAGCTGATATAGTACTCATTTTCCTGCTTTTTGGATCATTCCCATTACATGCAAGCGATCACAAATTGTTCAGCGACCAACATTTAACCTCTCTGCCATTTGTTGTTGAGTTTTCATATCGTCTTCTTGCAACAATACTTGCAATTCTGCATCTTCAATTTTTCCGGTTAGCCTAGGCGTTCTTTACCTTTCAAATCGAAATCACCACTTTTGAATCATCTAAACCAACTCCCACAAGAGTCTTGAGTTTGTATATTGAAAATTTCCACAAGTATATGACGGCTTTCACTCGCATTTTTCTTTTGATTGAACACGAAAAATAATAGGTGTCGCAAATGCTCTATTTGGCTCGAAACTCGACATGTTTACTACACGAAAAATAAATTATGCTAACTCGAAACCGTTCAAACATTAATGGGATTTTGAAAGGTACTGTCCTAGCAATAAAATTACTCATAAGATTATACCGTGAACTGACTCTTGTTTCCAGCGCCATCTTTTAAAACAATCCAAATTGATGTTTGATACTCAACCATTTTACAACATTTTCCTTATAACATTCTTGTGCAATTTTTAGATAGCACTTAATGTAATAATCAATTAAAAGGTAAATTGTCGATTATAAGTACCTTGACTCTCCATTATTGAAAACTATTAAAAAGGTGGCTTGTTAAGGAGCAATGTTTGAACATTTTTCCAACATTCATTAAAGTTTTCTAACGAACGAAGATTAAAAGCCAGTTAGGGAAAAAGTTTCGTCATTATCTGCTTTGATATTTAAGATTTTTTTTTCTCGCTTTAATCATCGTCAGATCACGCTTGGCGTCATGTTAAAATTGGTATTAAGAAATATCGCCTTTTACGCTCCCTGATAATTTTGTCCACTGATTCTAACAGGTGAGTAAACAAAGAAAATTAATTACAAGAAAATATATTTAGGTTACATTGCATGTTTAAGGACTTTCAATAATTACTTTGTTTGTAATCTTGTAATTGAGCAATTGCTATCTATGCTTAGGGAATATTGTCCTTCAGCTTTTTGGTAGTTTGGTCTTTATTTTGTTAAAGCTTTCAATTTTACTTTTAGAGGCTTACAGGAAACAAAATGCTTTTACAGGAAACACTTCAACAATTACGGAGATGTCGAAAACTGGCTCATTGACACATCTGTTATACAATGAGGCTCAATGATAACAGTTGATAATTCGGTAAGGATCGGGCTTTCCACAGCCCATGCGTCATTTAGAGATTATAACAACCCCCCCCCCCCCCCTTCCATTAACTTAACTGCTAAGAAATTAGTCTGCTGATGTTAAATTGTCTGATCTCAGTGGTCAATCTTTCTCACCAAGGAGAGAGGATATAGTTTCAGAACACTTAATGTGTAATAAATTAGTTACGTAAGTACCTTTGAGACATTATATTGTGATCTTGTTTAAACTACATCTACATGCTTCAATTTCTATCACAAAAGCTTTGTTATCATTTCGCAATATTATGGTCCTTTGACTGGCAATTCACCTTACAAACCTCATTTTCGAATAAGTACAGACGAATAACTTCCCAAAAACATAAACTATTCCAAAAATTGACTTCTTGAGGAAGAAATATTTCCCATTTAACACCTCATTATAAATTAAAAAAAAACATTGCAATGCCTAACATTTATGACAAATAAGAATATAAGTGTTCATGGGTTGCAGCACAGGATATAAGTGAAAAATAAAAGACCAGAGTTCTTCAAACAACCTTCATTTTATTATGAATATCAACTGTTGATAAGTCTTTTAGGAAGAACAAGAAGAAATATTTAATATTAACAACATAGAAAAGTGTAGCAGACAGCGCCCGCAGCAATCTACATAACAATGTTCGAAACATTACAATTTCTTATCCTAAAAAACCCTCCATTACCAAATTCCGTTCAAGAAAGATACTTTTTAATAAATTTATTGACAAAAATTGAAAATAAAATTATAACTTTAACACCCTGTATGTTCAATTCTTCTACTGGAACCTTTGGTGTGATGCACTAAACTTGAAGAGATTTACCACTAAACACCAAAACACTTTTTTGAACTGCTCGACGCACGTTTCACTAATCATGTTAGCATCATCAGGAAATGGTTTAAACTCAATCTTAAATCATCTCCTGAAGGTGCGTCGCGCAGTTCAAAAAAGTGTTTTGGTGTTTAGTGGTAAATCTCTTCTTCAAGTTTAGTACCCTGTATGTTAGTTACTATTAACTTTTGGACTTTGGGGGGGGGGGGGGGATGGGTTGTTATAATCTGCAAATGACGCATGGGCTGTGGAAAGCCCGATCCTTACCTAATTATCAACTGTTATCATTGAGCCTCATTGTATAACAGATGTGTCATCCAAGCCAGTTTTCGACATCTCCGTAATTGTTGAAGTGTTTCCTGTAAAAGCATTTTGTTTCCTGTAAGCCTCCAAAAGTAAAATTGAAAGCTTTAACAAAATAAAGACCAAACTACCAAAAAGCTGAAGGACAATATTCCCTAAGCATAGATAGCAATTGCTCAATTACAAGATTACAAACAAAGTAATTATTGAAAGTCCTTAAACATGCAATGTAATCTAAATATATTTTCTTGTAATTAATTTTCTTTGTTTACTCACCTGTTAGAATCAGTGGACAAAATTATCAGGGAGCGTAAAAGGCGATATTTCTTAATACCAATTTTAACATGACGCCAAGCGTGATCTGACGATGATTAAAGCGAGAAAAAAAAATCTTAAATATCAAAGCAGATAATGACGAAACTTTTTCCCTAACTGGCTTTTAATCTTCGTTCGTTAGGAAACTTTAATGAATGTTGGAAAAATTTTCAAACATTGCTCCTTAACAAGCCACCTTTTTAATAGTTTTCAACAATGGAGAGTCAAGGTACTTATAATCGACAATTTACCTTTTAATTGATTATTACATTAAGTGCTATCTAAAAATTGCACAAGAATGTTATAAGAAAAATGTTGTAAAATGGTCCAAGTTTTTTTTGACACTAATACAATATATAGTGAGTATCAAACATCAATTTGGATTGTCTGGAAAATACCAGGTGTGGCGGTTAATAATTCTTAATTTTTTTAAAAGATGGCGCTGGAAGCAAAGTCAGTTCACGGTATAATCTTATGAGTCATTTTATTGCTAGGACAGCACCTTTCAAAATCCCATTCATGTTTGAACGGTTTCGAGTTAGCATAAATTTTTTTTCGTGTAGTAAACATGTCGAGTTTCGAGCCAGTTAGAGCATTTGCTTACGTTGAGCACAGCTTACGTTGTCAGAAATACAACAATAATTAAAAAATCACAAAAAAAATTCAACCCAAGACAAATTTTTGTTTCCTAGGGACCAGACCCACTAAATGACATATTCAAAAACCATGTAGCTGCGTCCCAGTGAGACCCACGTGACTTGGAACATTACGATCCATTGTACCTAAATAGGGTTACACGGTAGGTGTAGAAACCAGGGTGTGCACCAGTACACATGGTTGTTAACGTGTTAAAGAGAAAAATTCCAAACAACTCATAAACCTAAGAGGAAAAATTACTGTTAGTAATTTCAACTTCGAAATTAAACTAAAGTCTCCATATATCTACTGTAAGATGAAGACCTCTTCAGCATACTTTCAATTCTAGTGATCTTGAGCGCCTTCCTCTACCATAAGGATCCAATATACTTGATGATGTCATTAGTCCAAAGTGCTTCAGTCTCCTTCGCAGTCATATATGATCAAACGGTATACATCCCAAGATTGCTTTGTTCTGTCCCGCTCTGTAATACCAAGCAAATACCTTCTATTCCCGTCTGTGCTACGCGAAGTTTTTGAACTGATTGTGATGTGAGTGTCAATGTTTCATTTCCGTGTGTCTTAAAGGGCAGGACTGACTGATAAAAGATTTTCTACTTCAGACAAAGTGGCAGTTTATTCTTCAACAATGTTGCCAGCCATATTTAACACGCCGTTCCACCTCCCAAAAGGTGGACCTGACTCTTTTTCAGGTTTACTCTCAAGCGAAATAATTTTCTCGCCTTTTACAGCTCTTCTACGTATTTTTGTGACTCATTTGGGTCTTGTGAAAAGAAAACTATATCTGCAAATCTAAGATGACTTAAGTATACACCATAGAATTTATTCCATTCTATTCCCAAACCAGATTACGGAATAACTCTTCAAGGCATGCTGCGAAAAGAACAGACGATATTAAATCACCCTGTCGTATAACCGGTTCCATATTGATTTTAATTATATATATATACATATATATATATATATATATATATATATATATATATATATATATATATATATATATATATATATATATATATATATATATTTTATACAGACAGGCCGACGGTGCCCCAATGGGATCATCTTTACCACCCGTTATAGCCAACCTGTTCATGACCGACTTCGAAACGAAGGCATTAGCCAATACTCGTTTAAAACCTAAACTTTGGAAACGCTACGTAGATGATATCTTTATGATATGGCCTCACGGAAACGAACTTCTAAACAACTTCCTAACTCAGTTAAACGAAATCCACCCCAGAATACAGTTCACTCTGGAGGTCGAACAGGATAGAAAACTGCCGTTTTTAGATCTCCTTATCACAAGGAAACTTTCTGGAACACTCGAATACACAGTGTATAGGAAACCAACTCACGCCGATCGATACCTCAACGCTAAATCCCATCATCATCCTTCTTAAATCCAAGGAGTAGCGAACATCTTGATTTCCAGATCCTTTCGACTGACACTACCGGCAACGTGGCGGCGAGGTAGAAAAATCAATAAACGGACGCCTGAGCGTTGCCGAGCGCCGCAAATTGTCTCGAACTACCCCGATAATCTGCGCAGTCGCTTATGTAGCCGGTCAGCTATAAAAGCGAGCACAACGACCCGTGCACGTCAGTTGGACTCTTCAGTCGAAGCGGATAACACTTGAAAATGCGATTTTGGCGAAACGTCGCATCAACGGATCGACATCCGGAATGATTTAGAAACATATATGCATATATATATATATATATATATATATATATATATATATATATATATATATATATATATATATATATATATATATATATATATATTCCAGTCATTTTCAAGAGAATCAAGTTCATTTACTCCGAGGCCTCAATCTGCCCACTCCCCAGAGTTCACAACCAGAAAAGAACGTGGACAGCGCGACCTCTATATTAATAGATGAGGCTGTAGGTTTGGCGCTCGGTTAAGGAGTGGGGATGAGACGGAAGGTGGACGTTTGACTAGAAGGGTTTCGGATGGGTACTTTGGAAATAAGCGGTTTCCATGTATTTGAAACCCTAAGACCGTCGTCCCTCTTGTTTAAGCAGTCTGGACTTTTTTTGGAGTTTGAAGATGATGTTCTGCTAAAGTCGAGGAGAGATCAGATTTTCGGACGGCAAGAGAATGAGCAGTCCGAAGCAGTCAGAGAGAGAATGGAACAGCCAGAACAAGGAATCTCACAGAAACTGGATATATTTCTTTCTGTTGTAAATCTCGTTTCGATATTGCTGGATCTGAATATGTTACAAATTTTGTCAGTAACTCCCTTGATGAATGGCAGAAGAACTTTGGGATTTTGGAACAATTTTCTAGTAGATTGGTTGGTATGACCAGTTGCCTGAACGTTATTAATATGCCTTTTTATTTGATGCATGTCATAGCCGTTTTGAATTAGGGTCGTTTCTAATAAATTAAGTTATGTTTGCCTATGTTCCCTATCCGACAATCTTAGTGATGTCGTAACTAAAGATTTGACTACCGAATTTAACTAGGATGGATGATGATGTGAGTTCGCATTTAGATAACGGTTTGTATGGGTGGGTTTACGATAGACAAAATAGGAGAAGCTTTGGTCTGGCCTTTTTGATATTAGAACATCAAGAAAAGGGAGAGCTAAATTGTTTTGAGTCTCCATTGTAAATTGGACCTGGGGATGTATGCTGTTCAAATGCGAAGGGAACAGATTTAAAGATTGTGGCCCGGGCGGCCAAATGACGGTGTCATCTACATATCGGAACCAGCAAGTAGGTTTCAACTGACTGGTGTTAATGGCTTGAGTTTCAAAGTTTTCCATTAAAATATTGGCTATGACAGGAGAAAGAGGGGAGCCCATAGGAGCTCCACGAATTTGTTTAAAGAATATTTTTTGAAAATGAAATATGTATTGGACATGCAATGTTCTATAAAACTAAGAATATCCGTTGATGTGTGGTGTTTGTTTTTTAGAATGTCTAGAGTTTCTGGAAGGGGAATGTTTGTAAATAACGAGACAATATCAAAACTAACCCGAATGTCATTTTCGGATACACTGTGCCTTTAAAGAAGTTCAATGAAATGAGAGCAATTTTTGATGTAGGACGCTGATTTTTTCACGAGCGGCTGTAGAGTTTTCGCTCAATATCTTGCTAATTTGTGAGTTGGTGAACGATATTCGTTGACGATGGAACGAAGAGGAATATCAGTTTTATGGATTTTTGGGAGACCGTACATTTTTAAGTTACAAGAAAATTTTTCGCGAGGTATTATAGCCTTTTTATCATCTGAAGGAAGGTTAGACTTATTGATGACAGAACGCGTTTTCTTCTCTAGATATGTTGTAGAGTCGTTAGGAATTTGCTGATAGTCTGCACTCTCTAATAGATCAGACATTTTAATTTCATAGCCAACAGTATTAAGTGTGACCGTGGCATTCCCTTTGTCGGCTGGAAGAATTGTTACGTCTCAATTTCTGCGTAACTCAAGTAAGGCACGTTTTTCGTCCAACGGAAGATTAGATCTCGGGGTTTGGAACGACGAACGATTCTGGCAACGTCTTGGCGGGTTTCTTCGGCTTCAAGAAAGTCCGTTGAAACCTATTTGATGGTTCCGATATGTAGATGACACCTTCGTCATTTGGCCGCACGGACCACAATCTTTACATCTGTTCCCTTCGCATTTGAACAGTATACATCCCCAGGTCCAATTTACAATGGAGACTGAAAACAATTCTGCTCTCCCTTTTCTAGACGTTCTAATATCAAAAAGGCCAGACCAAAGCTTCTCCTATTCTGTCTATCGTAAACCCACCCACACAAACCGTTATCTAAATGCCAACCCACATCATCATCCATCCCAATTATATTAGGTAGTCAAAACTTTAGTCACGAGTTCACTAAGATTGTCGGATAGGGAATATAGGCAAACAGAACTTAATTCATTAGAAACGGCTCTAATTTAAAACGGTTATGACATGCGTCAAATAAAAAGGTATATTCAAAAAGTTCAGACAACTGGTCATCCCAACCAATCTACTAGAGAATTGTTTCAAAATCCCAAAGTTCTTCTGCCATACATCAAGGGAGTTACTGATAAAATTTGCCACACATTCAGGTCCCGTAATATCGAAACGATATTTAAAACAGAAAGAAATATATTCAGTTTCCTCAGACCAGTGACGGATAATATTCCACAAGAGTCACATGGTGTCTATAAGATTCCTTGTTCTGGCTGCTCCTAAACATCTTTCGGTCAAACTAATAGACGTATCCAAAATCGCATATACGAGCATTCTCTCGCCGTCCGAAAATCTGATCTCTCCTCGACTTTAGCAGAACATCATCTTCAAATGGGTCACAAAATAGATTTCGACAAGGTAAAGTAATAGCACCTATATATTCCTACAAATGCCGCATAATTTTTGAAGCAAATGAGATCGAAAAACGTCCAGGCTGTCCAAACAAGAGGGACGACCGTCTTAGAGTTCCAAATACATGAAAACTGCTTATTTCCAAATTGCCCATTAGAAACCATCGTCGACCTCCCGTCTCACCCCCACCCGTCAACCGAGCGCCCCACCTACAACCTCACCTATTAATACAGAGGTCCCGCCGTCTACGTTCTTTTCTGGTTGTGAACTCTGGGGAGTAGGGGCAGATTGAGGCCTCAGAGTAAATCAACTCGATTTTCTTAAAAATGGCTTCAAAGTGAAAGCCGAAATGTCGAGATTTTATAAATTTAAATCGCGGTTCTACCCGAGAACCTAGTAATTCTAATCTTACCGACTGCGGATATATATATATATATATATATATATATATATATATATATATATATATATATATATATATATATATATATATATATATAGTAAAGGGTTCTCTTAAAGTCATACATAATAAATTAACGATGTACTAAATATCATTAAATTTCATATTAAAACAAAAACATTCAAATGTGTTTTTCATGAGGCCGATTACTATATTTCTGCAACAAAACAGCGTGTTTTCTTACGTGGTACCTCTCTGTTTTGTCTACTTTTAACGAGCACTCGCAGCGGACTAATTCCAAAAAGGGTTTGGCTATTTGTCTGGCAGCTAACAAGAAATCGGCATGATTTAATCAGTGCCGACCGCGGATCTCTCACCCCATCAACGAAAATCCAAACGCCCACAGCATCCTTTAAAATGATTCTGCTTCAAAAGGAATTAGGATGTTCACGGAAAAGAACTTCGTCTTGTTAACGAGGATAATAAGGGGTTAGAAAGGTTGATTATTTTTGTAATGGAAATAAAAAAAAATAATAATAACAATACAGACGTAACATTATCATTATCTTTTTTTAATTAAACGTCATAAACCATATTGTATAATAAGACCAATTTGTGACTTATCTGACTCTACCTACTTATAAAGTATCATAACTAATAGATATTTTTTAATCTTGCTGCAAATTTCGACTGAATTATAGTGTTAAAAAATTATACTACAGTTCCAACCATTGCCAAATTAATATTATTTGTTGTTTAGAGTTTATACCCCAGCATCTAGGTAGAATATTTATCCAGCCACAATATTATTAGTACAAGAATTGTTAATTAAAAATAATGTCAACCCTGTTATCAGCAGGGAAGTCATAAATTTACTGATTGTTTGTATGTCCTTTTACTCGCTTCGCCTCTTACTCGCGGAAATATGTATGGACAACATTGAAACGGTAATCTATCACAATAAACTGGATAAACAATTTATATATTGGTGTAGATATGTGGACGATATTTTGACATGCTGTGTCGGCACAACAGATAATTAAATGTATTTTTAGAAAGCCACTACATTATGACATTTGATATAATAAAAGAAGAACTAGCGATACATTAAATTTTGGACACTTGAATATATGCTAAAGAAAAAGAAAATCAGATAAAATCAAACATCAGTAAAAACAAGTACAAGTACAAATATATATCACAAAGTACACATAATATTAAAATATCATTAAAAAAAAGAACCCACATACATACATACATATATATATATATATATATATATATATATATATATATATATATATATATATATATATATATATATATATATATATCATCATCATCATCAGCCTGTATCGATCCACTGCAAGATGAAGGCCTCTTCAGCATGCTTCCAACTTTCACGGTCCTGGGCTTTCCTCTGCCACTCGGGTCCAATATACTTAACGATGTCATCAATCCATCGTGCTTTCGGTCCTCTTCGTGGGCGTTTGCAATCAAGCGGTATCCACCCTAGGATTGCCTTGGTCCATCTGTCGTCCCATCGCCTCGCTAAATGGCCTGCCCATCTCCATTTCAATTGCTTTACTCTTCCAATAATGTCACATACTTTTGTTTGTTCCCTGATCCATGCGCAGGACTTTCTGTGTCGTCTTGTAATGCCAAGCATACATCTTTCCATTCCCCTCTGTGCCACCCGAAATTTTTGAATTGATTGCGATGTCAGTGTCCAGGTTTCACTTCCGTATGTCATAACGGGTAAGAACGCACTGATCGAAGACTTTTCTTTTCAGGCAAAGTGGGAGTCTGCTCTTAAACACTATGTTGAGCCTACCAAATGCCTGCCAGCCACATTTAACACGCCGTTCCGCCTCCCGGGCGGTATTCCCCTCCATTGAAATCCTCTGCCCAAGATATATAAAGCTCTCCACAATCTCTAAATCCCTTCCTAAAACTGAAATTCTTCTGTCCTGAGCGAAGTTATTGAATATAACCTGACTCTTTTTCAGGTTTATTTTCAAGCCAAATGGTTCGCCAGCCCTTTGCAGTTCTTGTATGCGTCTTTGCAGCTCCTCTGGGACTTGGGAAAGGAGAACAATATCATCTGCAAATCTAAGATGGTTTAAGTTTGCACCATTGATCTTTACACCATCCTGTTCCCAATCCAGTTTACGAAATACTTCTTCAAGGCCAGCAGAGAAAAGAATAGGCGATATTGCAATCACCCTGCCGTACACCTCTTTCTATATTAATTTCCACTTCAGGATCATCAAGGTGAATGTGGCTGTAGCTCCATCATATATCGATTCTAATAGGTTTACATAGGCTCTCTCTACACCTTGGCTAAGCAGTGCATCCATTATCGCATGCTTTGAGATGGAATCAAATGCTTTTTCGTAATCGATAAAAGCCAAGGACAGTGGCATGGTGTATTTCTTGTGCCTTTCTATGACCTGCTGTACAACCTGGATGTGATGCATTGTACTGAATCCACTTCTGAATCCTCCTATAATATATATATATATATATATATATATATATATATATATATATATATATATATATATATATATACCGCGCATACACACAGAGATCCAACCAGAGACGATGTACTTAGACGATTATACATCCATGTCGAAATGGTCGAGTCATTTCAGTGCAGCCGGCATGGCATCATTGAGTTCACGTAGGTCACCTAGGAGACTTCTCAAAGGGCAGGAGCTCACCAGATCGTTTATTGTTTAATATGGGTCGCCGCAATCACATGATATTGCATCTGCCATGTACGGTTCTAAACCTGTTCAATCAACTCCAGGTCCTTTTTGGGAGGTTCAAACCAAGCATTTCCTTATTCCGCAGATTGATAGGTCGGCATTTCTGGAAGGGTTGTTTTGAAGGAATGATTCCACCTTTCATTAATGTCTATGCCATTTTTTCAAGTCTCTCTATCCAGATTGGATGACGCGATTTCAATTTATATAGTATAGATTGAAATCGCGCCATCGGCAGGTTATTCAGGTCCTTTACGTATGGGCAATTCTGACATATTTGAATCGTGTATTCTGTCCCGTTGTTCTTTCGCTGCCCTTTAACCAGCACAGTTCCGGAGGAACAATAATACACAAAGGGGGAGCCGTCGGTGGGTGTTGATTTCACGGTGCTAGAAGTAGTTCTCATGGTGTCATTTAACTGGACATCCAGTTTATAAGTATGTTTTCTTTTGTACTGACCGTTCGCTCCCCATGATGATCCTGCCAACTTGTGAATAATGCTGTTTCGGGTCTTCACTTTCTGCGCCAGCCCGGACATATGCTGCCTGTAAGTGAGGGATGGTGCCTAAGCCCTATTCCTGCGAAAACCACGTCCAGTTCAGCATATGCTTACTTATCGACAGATGGAAAGCACATACCTCTGATTTGGAAGGATTGGGTATCATTCGCCATTTCCTATAGTATGAGGACGGCCACACATGGTTTTTCAAGTACGAATTATGTTAAACTAACAGTAAGAAAGGTAAATGGAAGCTAAACTGTCCACCGAACTAATAATACCATAAAATATGATCAATGGGGGAAATCTATTTTTTCATCGTCTAGGGGGGCAATATAAGTTTAATAACGGTGAACCATTCAAATCCAGCTGGACATTTAGCAAAATATCCAAATTTTTCCTTTTAATAATTTGTAGGCTTTATAAAAGATTTCATTTTTTTCATTTATTTTCGTTATGTAATATTTTAAAATGATCATTAAAAGTATGATTTGACATTAGGTGGTTAGAATAATGAGAATTATGTTGCTGTTGCAATTTCTTTTATGTTCATTGAGCCTAGTGGAGAAAGGCCTTCATGTTCGCACTCAATTAAATAAATTCCTGATTTATAGAGTTTATTTGTTTGACTTTTATTGTTTTTAATGAGGCTTCCAAGACTATTGTTTGTTTTGAAAACAATATATAAGACAACAAATTTCCGACAGATTAACAAAAAGTTCATAACACAAAAGAAGAACCTCGAAAACCTCCTATTCGAGAAAGAAAGCAACAAAATTAAACGTAGTGCAAATTACACCGAACCCCCATTTTGCAAGAGATTCGTCAACGTTATAGTCTGCAATTCCACTAGTGAAGAATCTGAGTTACTTCAGAGAGGTTTCCAATATAACATAAAGCCCAAAAATAATGAAAGCAATAGAGAAGGCCTTGGAGTGGAGTGCGAACTCGTTCTATCAAATCACAGACACATTACAAAAACACTTAATGGCTCATAGAATCAAAAAATTTTCATTTGAAAAACCGTGAAAAAAATCAGATCAATGAGTACCATATAGCGAAAAGGATAAATAAAAAAATAAGTCCTTTGTTGCGATGTTTGTAGATAATTATATTAAAAAAAAGTTTAGTTTTAACGTAGTGTTTGAGACTGTAAAGTCGTTTTACGAAACTGTAGTCACACACATTTTTAAAAATAAAAGTGATAGATAACAAAGTATAAAATTGTTTTATTCATTTAAAAAAAAATGAACTATCACAAAGTAACGGACAAATCAGTCAATAATTAGATAATTATATACTAAAAACTAATAATTTTTTAAAATAAGAAAAATTTAACAAAATTACTTGTGATCCTACCAATATCTTTCAAAAAAGAATATCTTTCAAAAAAGAACATAAACATTAATATTAACATAAATATTAAAAAAGATCCGTCTATCTTTAACTATTACGAGAAACGACAATTAATAATGGCGAATTATCAGGAACCAGAATTTTCCTCCCTTATAAAATTTCACAAAGATAATTTCCAGTATTTTCATTTGTTCCTTCAATCAAATTATTAAATAAGTTCATTAAAATTATTTTGCAATATACGAATTTTAAACCAAAATGAACCATTCTAAATACTTATGATCTTATCAATAAAATAAAAGATACTAATTTACCCAAAAAATCCAAACTAATTTCTTTCGAAGTACAAAATGTATTCCCCCAAACGGAAAAAGTACACCATAAAACTAAATAAAAACTTCTTAAAAATAAAACTAATTTAATAATGAAATAAAAAAAATTACAGCTACTGTCAATTACCTGATATCAGAATTATTTTGAATTTGATAACTCATTTTTGGTTTCAAATGACGATACCGGGTTGATAATGGAACGGAAACTCGAGGAAATTATTATGGGCAACTTAGAAAATAAGATAAATCAACATCAGTTTATTGATTGATTTGTCCGTTCCTTTGTGATAGTTCATTTTGTAAAAAGGTATAACACTTTTTTTTTTCGGATTCCGATGTTAATAAAAACACCAGAGGCGCTGGCGTTACCGCCAGCTACTAGAGTTTCTTCTAGTTCTTTTATTTTTGTGCGTAGAATTTCATTTTCTGCGCTTAACATTTTGTTTTTGTCTTTGTTTTAACTTTGTTTTATGACATTTTGTCGTAATTTCACGAATAGAGGGGTGGGGGAAGTTTTACCTATTGAGATAAAAAGTCGTCTAATGTCCGTTTGCCTTAACCGATTTTCCTCAATTTGGATTCATTTAAAAGGCAATTGCTGGGACAATCAGACAATCTGGAAGATAAATTATTTAGTTTATAAATGAAACCGCGAGGTGGCGTTACATTCAACAATAGTTTTTTGAAGTTTTGTTCAGTTTTTTCAAACGGAATGGTACAGCTTTTATTACATGACTAGAAAGGTAATTTAAATAGGAATCATCCAGTGAAAACCCGAAATCGATATCTCTGATATGTCAGATATATATATATATATATATATATATATATATATATATATATATATATATATATATATATATATATATATATATATATATATATATATATATATATATATATATATATATCTGTGTATATATATATATATATATATATATATATATATATATATATATATATCTAATATTTTTACGGATGGTAGATAATGTTTCTAAACCATTCCGGGTGTCGATCCGTTGATCCTGTGAAGAGTCACGACGTTTCGCCAAAATCGCATTTGGCATCTTTAAGTGTTGTCCGCTTCGACTGAAGAGTCCAACTCCAGTTGGACATATTAACATACAGTTATTACATATTAACATTTAACAGCTGTTATCAATGAAAAGAAATAAGAGGTACACTGTCAATATTAAATGGAGTTTCGTAGTCGCTGTTGCCGCGTTCGCGCCTCTAAACGAAATAACAAATAACTGCTCATCAGGAAAATAACAGGTAGCGCATTTAATAACCTATTGAAAATAACACTTGTGGTCATTGTTTTGTTGTTGTTCACTGTTGCTGCGTTTAGCAATCTTAGAAAATAAAAGGAGTGCGGTGTCAGCGGTCGACATTGAGCAGCGTTATTAATAAAGTAGAGCGATTTGCTGTTTCGAGAAGTATATTAGACATAAGTGTAGTTTTAGTTATATAATTTAGTACAAATTTCCGTTAAGAAAATGCAACACATGCCATGCAATACAAGATAATGCAATGAAAATACACTTTGTTTTAATAAAACGTTTTGACATTTACATAAGGAGCATTCCACCCCTTTCGATTTCGCAAAAACTTTTATGTCCTTTTCTACTCCCCTAAAGAGGTTTCTCAGTTTTTTTTCAATTTTTTTTTACCCAACGTATAAAAAATTCTCGGTTTTTGAAAAAATGCCTCTTTTTCTTTCAAATAGCCATAATTTTTTCAAAAATTCACCTATTGAGATGTTTTTTTTTATATATGAGCTTTTTAATGCATATATAATATATCTATCTATATATATATATATATATATATATATATATATATATATATATATATATATATATATATATATATATATATATTGTCATTATTCACGTATGGGCCCTGGTGGACCACGCGAAGTACAAATAGAGGCGTTTGTTGTTGTTAGCCTTCCTTTGCGCCCATACTAATTTCATTTTTCGCTATGAGCTTTTTTCCTCTCATCAGACCAAGTTGTTCCAGTCTTCCTACATTTTTCTCTCTGGCCAACCTTCCAAACGTTAACCTTGTGTCTGAAACAACCTCTATCCTGAATTTCACTTTGTGTAATATTTGCTGATCTAAGGTCCTCTTTAAGAGCAGCAATCCATTTAATTATTTCTACTTTTGCTCTACTCCTATTTTCATAAAATTCGACTATTTGTCTAGTTAGCCTACTCGGATTCATCCGTTTTATGTGTCCGTAAAACTTAAGTCTCCTTTTTCTCATATCGCTATGTATATCTGTGTATTGTTTGATTTCTTGGTTTTCTCGAAGTCGGTATGTTGTGCTATTTATTTGTTTGGGGCCTAGGATTTTTCTTATGATTTTTCTTTCCTTCTTTTCAATGTCCTCGATGTCCCGCTTTCTATTTAAAATGAGTGTTTCTGCAGCATATACACAATCTAGCTTAATAACTGTATTGTAATGTCTCAGTTTTGTGTTTTTAGATCGGCATTTTTTGTTGTAAATATTTTGTGTAAGTCTCAATGCCGTTTCCATTTTTTGACATCTACCCTTATTGTCCGCTTTTTCCAAACCATTTTCCATGATTATTTCACCTAAATATTTGAATTGAGAGACTCGTCTGATGTTACCATATTTTGATTTTAGAAATGGTGTTCTTAGTCTGTTGCAGGTCATATATTGTGTCTTTTCAAAGGAAATTTGGAGTCCTACCTTTTCTGCTGTTTCTTTTAGGATTTCAATCTGTTTCTGTGCCGTTAATACATCTTGAGCTAAAATTGCTATATCATCAGTAAATGCCAGATAATCAATTTTGATGTTGGTTCTCCCCAGTATAATGGGCTGGTCAATATTCAGAGCCGACTTTTTTTCACGCCGCTCCTGTATTATTTTTTCTAGAACACAGTTAAATAAGAGTGGCGAGAGTCCATCCCCTTGTCTCACTCCAGTTTTAATTTCGAAGGGCTCTGAGATGTCACCCATGAATTTAACTTTTGACCTTGTGTTAGTTAACGTTGCTATAATATATATATATATATATATATATATATATATATATATATATATATATATATATATATATATATATATATATATATATATATATATATATATATATATATATATATATATATATATATATATATATATATATATATATATATATATCTATATATATATATATATATATATATATATATATATATATATATATATATATATATATATATATATATATATATATATATATAATCTTTTTTAGCGAGAGTAGTTTCCGTAGAGAATTAAATT
Source organism: Cosmopolites sordidus (assembly GCA_031761425.1). NCBI lineage: Eukaryota > Metazoa > Arthropoda > Insecta > Coleoptera > Curculionidae > Cosmopolites > Cosmopolites sordidus. Next base: position 201,327 of record JARFXV010000272.1, read on the forward strand.
TAACTACAATTTAGGAGGTCCTTGATATGTAGGTCGGGCAATACTCATTAAATCCTAGAACGGTGTAGGATCATTAAAAACTGCCAAAAAGGGAGTAGAAACGAAATGAAAAGAATACGCTAGAGCGTATCTAAGTACATTCTCTTCATCTCACTTCTGCGACAGTGTTTTTCAAAGAAGATTTTGTTATGTTCTAGGTCAATAGCTGTGCGAGCAATATACAATATTTTATGCAAGAGTTTTCTTATTGAAAGATATATATATATATATATATATATATATATATATATATATATATATATATATATATATATATATATATATATAGAGGAGAGCTCAGGACCCGAGAGTTGGAAGCATGCTGAAAAAGCCTTCATGCTGCAGTGGATTTGATATATATATATATATATTTATATATATATATATATATATATATATATATATATATATATATATATATATATATATATATATATATATATATGTATATATAGGTCGTTTTATGACAAATCGACCACTTTTAGACCTAACACCTTTCGATTTGGCTAATTTTTTTTATCTTTTTTATCCCGCTAAACACGTTTCTCAGAATATTTTCAATTTTTTTTACCCCACCGAAAAAAGTTACGAATTTTTCAAAAAAAAAAAATAAAACTAGTGTTTGAGAATGTAAAATCGTTTTACGAAACTATAGTCACACAAATTTTGTTTAAAAATAAAAGTGATAGATAACAACGTAAAAAATTGTTTTATTCCTTTCTTTCAACATCAGTTGTTTATATCATTAGTTAACTAGTACAGATATGTTGATGACATTTTAATATGTTTTACAGGTTCTGATGGACAATTAAATCAAATCTTAACTTACATAAATACTCTTGTTTAATCGAAGATAACGATAATGAACTTTCTACGAAATTTGGAGAGTACTTTGATATACTTTAATTCGAAAAATTTGTTAATCATTTATTAACACGAAGACATCTAGTTTTGAAATAGGAAATTAAATATTTCAAGTTTATAAGTTTAAAATTAGTTAGAAGCCTGTACTTTGCTGCCTGCACTTCATGGAGAAACTTTTCAGGAAAATTATTCCATTTCACATTTAATTTCACATTTACTGAAATATAATTATCCATTAACATCTGTTAAAAGGAATTTTTAGTATAACTTTTATTGTTTTCGTTAATTATAAACATTAATTACTAAGACTTTTAACGAGAAATGCTGGAGAATGAAAAATAAGCATGCAACACTATGAAAAATATATTTTGCAGTATTCATTTTTATAGTTTCTGCGTGCGCCTTTATATGATTGTGTTACAAAAAATATATAAAAAAATCGACTTACGTTTAATTCAAAGACAGTTAAATGAGTAGATCTATCAAATTTATTATCATATAACAGCCTGTAACACTATGACGCGCGGAACGATTCACGGATAATCTATGGGTAATTTTCTTGCCTCATTCCAACGAATTCCTCGTTTTTCTGCCGCTTGTCGAACTTGTTCTTCCCATCTCAGTCTTGGACGTCCAACTTTATTTTTTCCTCGTGTTTTCGCTTCATAAATTTGTTTTGCTAATCTCTCATTCATTCTGAGGATGTGTCCTTGTCAGCTCAGTTGTCTTTCTTCTAGAGCGGTTTCTATTGATTTCGTTTCCTCTTGTTACAATATTGCTGTCCTATTTCTCACTCTATTTCTTTTGTGATTCTCTATATTTTGGGAAAAAACTCATTTTACATTTGTTTCTCTCTGTTAAGGTCCAAGATTCGCTGTCGTATATCATTGATGGTCTCACTACTTTCTGATATACCTGCGCTTTAACCTCTTGCGGTATTTCCCTTTTTTCTAAGAATGCTATTTTGAAGGTTTTGTACAGTTTGCCTACCTTTTCCTTTTTTCGTTCATTTCACAAGCTATTTTTCTATTACCTTCTATTATTGTACCTAAATACCTCCTTATTTAGCTTCCTTCCTTCCCTCGAGTATAATTTTATGTTTTGCACCTGCAATTACTATTGTTTTGCTTTTGTCGATATTTATTTCCATGTTTACTTTTGTCTTCAGAATCTTCGCATTAGAACCATATCATCACCGAACAGTATTTTTTGTTTTGCAACTGATTTCATTTTTCTAAAACCTATTACAGTATTCTTGCAATTTGCTTTGTTTTTTTTTATAACATCGTCAATAACTACTGAAAATAACAGTGGACTCAGTACACAGCCTTGTCTTAGGTCTATTCCTGTCTCAAATTCTGTGGCATCGATATGCGTTCTTACTATAATCTTGTTATTCTGTAATTCTATTACTCCATTTTCTAGTCTTCTTCTCTTTATGCACTCTAGGATGCGCGGCACTATCCAAAGAATAAATCTCAGGTTTATCTCAAAAAACTGAAAATTTTCATAAACCTTAACTTCTGAAAGTTTATTTGTACTTTTTTTCTTACAAATATAAATAATTAAAAAAATACAAAATAAAAAATTAATGTCGCATTTAAACAATTTTTGGGTTTTTGAAAACATATTTTGAAAAATTCGTAACTTTTTCGGTGGGGTAAAAAAATTTGAAAATATTCTGAGAAACGTGTTTAGCGGGATAGAAAAAGATTTAAAAAACTAGCCAAATCGAAAGGTGTCAGGTTTAAAAGTGGTCGATTTGGCATAAAACGACCTATATATATATATATATATATATATATATATATATATATATATATATATATATATATATATATATATATATATATATATATATATAACCCGTATCTATCCACTGCAGCATGAAGGCTTTTTCAGCATGCTTCCAACTCTCGCGATCCTGAGCTCTCCTCTATATATATATATATATATATATATATATATATATATATATATATATATATATATATATATATATCTTTCAATAAGAAAACTCTTGCTTCTTTGATCTTTGAAAACATTTTATATTGCCCGCATAGTTATTGACCTAGAACATGGACAAAATCTTTGAAAAACACTATCGCAGAAGTGAGATAAAGAGAATGTACTTAGATACGCTCTAGCGTATTCTTTTCTCTTAAATTTTATTCTCGACGGAAACTACTTTCCCTAAGCTGGATAGTGTACAGTAAGCTGGATAGTGTACAATTATACGCGGAATACAACATCTGTCAAATGACCGCCACGACTTCTCTGGCAACTCACAATTCTTTTATTGAAATTCTCTTTACTGCTGAACACATTTGCGGAGTTATGTCACGAATTATTGGCCTAATTTCTTCTTTCAACTGTTGAACCCGTTATATATATATATATATATATATATATATATATATATATATATATATATATATATATATATATATTATATGAACTAAAAAGTACATAAATAAAAAAACGTCTCAATAGGTGAAGAAAAAGGGCCATTTTTTCACTTTTTTGAAACCCAGAACTTTTTAGGAGTTGGATAAAAAAAATTTGAAAAAAACTGAGAAGCCTTTTTAGGAGAGTAGAAAAGGACACAAAAAATTTAACGAAATCGAAAGGGGTCGGGTTCAAAAGTGGTCGATTTGGCACGAAATGCCTCATGTGTAAATGATCAAACGTTTTATTAAAACAAAGTGTATATTAAAATATAAAACTAAGGATGTTTGCGGCATTTTCTTAACGGAAATTTGAACTAAATTGTATAAATAAAACTACACTTATGTCTAATATACTTCTCGAAACACCGACTCGCTCTACTTTATCAATAACGCTGCCCACTCCAATTATTTTCTAAGATTGCTAAACGCAGCAACAGCGAACAACGACAAAACAATGACCACAAGTGTTATTTTCGATCAGTTATTAAATGCGCTACCTGTAATTTTCCTGATGATTACTGTTCGTCCATAAAACGTGATATTCCAGACGCAATCCTTAAAAAAATCAAAAGTTTTATAACAAAACCATTTTAATTTTTTTCCTTATAATTAAAAAGTTATATCAAATTGAAAATACCAAACCTAGTACCGATGACGCGTCGAGAGTTCCCGAAAAAACCCGAGCGCGTGTGACGTCACAATGTTTATTTTCCAAAAAACATTAGACACAGCTGATAGAAGTGTTTTACTTTTTAATCAACTTATTCTTATTATTATCATCAAGGTTTTAAATACTTAAATGAGCTTCAAGATGATAAACATCGAAATCAATGGTTCCAAGCAGCCCGACGTATGAATACTCAAAACATAACATATTTCCAACTGCATGTCATAAAATTTATACAAGGATTAACATTATGTAACATTATATCAATAACATTATATCAATTTGTTATCTTTGAGTATTTATTATCTGTTGAAGCTTCACAATCGTGACATTGAGTGTCTTGTACTTTTCTTAGTTTTTTCATTAAAATCTATAACTGTATAAGCTATACTCAGAACTTTATGTTCTCGACATATACCGTGCAAATACATTCACCATACATTCTCCATTCACCGTGCAAATACAATTTTTTGCAGTTAAATTGAATATAACCTATAGCCTTCTTCTTCTTCTTCTTCTTAAGTAACTTGGCTTCTGCTTCAGACAGGCCGGCAATTAGCGAGCGCATTAGGAGTGGCGAAGATTAGTCTGGCTGGAAACCATATCTTCGTCACTCAAATATACTATAGCAGTTTATTATATAATGTAAATACCACTGGAAGCATCCGGCTTCATCCGGCCTGGTTACCGGCGTAAGAGTGGGTCAAATAGTTCGATAAAAATGAAATACACAATCACAGTCACTAATATAAACTTCTCAAAAAAATGAAATCTGAAGACGGGTTATCAAAATACTACTTCGATGGCTTTCACCACTACTTTCTCTCGATAAAACTCCATTCTAACAAAATAAAACTCTTAAGATGATTCAAATGCACGTGGATAATAATCGGCAATGACACCGCCTCGCTTCACACGATGTGAACACCATGAAAATCTATGCGGAAGGGTGAACCTATAGCCTTGTTCCCGTAATTTTTGTGTGGCACCCTACAAATAATTTAATTATATTAATAGAAATATTTGGTTTCTTATTTACATTTACATTATTATTAAGAAAAAAACTAAAATTGATTCTTTAGCACCTCGAATTGAACCGAATGTCATTTTTAAGAAAATCTGTGACCAAAAAAAATATTTACACCAGGTATATTATTAGAATTGGGCTTTATGAACCCTTTGTCATATATTACTGAATTAAATTAGCAACCGTCGTTAATTTTTGTTGCACTAAACAGAAATAATTTTGACAGTATGTACACAGGTAAAAACCGTTGACAGTACTTACGTAAAAACGCTAAAAAAACATAATGGCGTCACAAACATGATCCCCAATCATGGCGCTTTCGTAGCCACGTGGTTTTATTTTAAATTTTATAAATTTTAATTCATTTATAACTATTTTTTTTTATTTTTCGCATCGATTATCAATAATATGTACGACAGGGTTGTAAAATAAAGTAAAAAATCGATAATTACTTTTTAATCAAAAACTCAATAATATGTAATATGAAGAGTTGTGGAGTTATAATGACAATTATTTAATACTAGTATATAACAAACTTTTGGTTAAAAACAAAGGATTGTACTTTACTCATTGGAGGTTAAAACCGATTTCAACTTTTTGCTCCTACAGACAAACCTTTTTTCAGTGCTAAAGTATTGCCACTGCGAAATATTTAGTCTAAGGTTTTTAATAAAAATGTTAGCGACTGACGCCGCTCGTGAGATCTGCGAAGTAGAGGGTAAATGTGCCATATCAATCCGCACCATTCAGCTCTGATTCATAAAATCCTCGGGTGGGAAATATGAGCCTTGAAGATAGGGGACGATCAAGACGCCCACGGTCTCTCAATGTCGATGCACACTACCTGTTAACTGCCATTTGTGAGGCACAGGAATACTAATTTATAAAACAGTGAATAACTAAATACTTGAAAAATGGAAATGCTTTTGTTACCACCGAGTAATTTGAGGAATATTCTTTTTAGTGCTTACTTTTGAAGCATTGACAATATTTGCAATTGACAAGCAATTGACACTTTGAATTGCTTCCTCGTCCACCGTATACTCCAAATCTAGCACCCAGCGACCATTTCTTGTTCTCAGACTTCAGAAAAATTCTCGCTGAATACTAATTTATAAAACAGTGAATAACTAAATACTTCAAAAATGGAAATGCTTTTGTTACCACCGAGTAATTTGAGGAATATTCTTTTTAGTGCTTACTTTTGAAGCATTGACAATAGAGAATCAGCGGAAAAAACTATCTTTATGGCATACAGACTAAGGAATTTCGTAGGATACATAGTTCGCTACACGGTGAAGGACGTACAAAAATACCTGTTAATGTAATCATTTCTGAAAATGCAACTTGCATTAGCAAAAAAAAAACATAAAATTACAACCAGTTAATCAACCAAACTACAAGTACTAATGGTATTAATGATACCATAATGGAAATGCGTGTTCTTAACCTTCAGGGCAATGCATTTTTCTTGTTGAAGATAACACATCGGTCAATAAGTGACGAATAAGTGACGTCAATAAGTGAAGTAATCTGAGAAATAGATGGTGTAACTTATGAAAGAACCTTACCAGTGGTGGATTGTGCCAACCTTCAAACGTCATGTGTCAAAATTTCATGATAATATTTCATAGCCGTACAAGCACCAATTTTGGTGAATACTCCGGACGTCCAAATCAGGTGGTTTGGATTTTTTGTGTGGTATATGACAATGGATGAAATATGGTTCTATTACTAAACTCCGGAGTCCAATCGCCAGTCAGCTGCGTGGTCAGCAGCCAGTGAATTTCGTCTAAACCAAACCAAAAACACTATCTTCGACAGACAAGGTGATGTCCTCTGTATTTTGGAATCCGCATATCATATTGTTCATCGATTATCTCGAGAAAGGTAAAACCATCAATAGTGAATATTACATAGCGTTATTGGTGCGTTTGAACGACGAGATCGCACCCTCAACACCCCCCCACCCCCGTGCTGTCTCACCAAAACAATGGACCGTGTCGCAAATCGTTGGCATCAATAGCTAAATTGCATGAATTACACTTTGAATTGCTTCCTCGTCCACCGTATACTCCAAATCTAGCACCCAGCGACCATCTCTTGTTTTCAGATTTCAGAAAAATTCTCGCTGGAAAGAAATTTCGCTCCAATGACGAGGTAATTATCTTAACTAAAGAATATTTAGAATGCAAAAAGAAATCGTTTTACAAAAAAGGCGTAGAAATATTAGAAAAGCGTTGGAATTATTCTATTGCTTTTCAAGAAGAACATATTGATGAATAAAGTTGAAATTTACCAAAAAAAAACTGTGTTGTATTTGTCAGACCAGGAACTTATTATTACCCGATGAATTATAATAAAATTAGTCTTTTACAGTTAGCATCGAAACAATATTTCATAACATAAATATTCAGTAATAGTTTACAGCTCATATAATGTTGCTTGTATATTTTCCCAGAATATAAAAAGATCTACTTCCAAATACGTCGCAGAAGTGCTTTAAAAAAAATGTACTCAAGACTTAAAGGAAACCTGGAAACAAAAAAACGTACGCCAGCGGATTTTCATTTTTCGCTTTTTGGTAGTTTTAATAATTCCACACGGTTCTGGAGTTTAATGAGTTCCACCCGTGCTATATATTGAGAACCTTCGAAATCGTGATTAAAATTTCGAAGGAAAGAAACTCATTTCGGTAATAACTAGGAATGCTTTCTGGGTAAAATACAGGAAATATATATATATATATATATATATATATATATATATATATATATATATATATATATATATATATATATATATATATATTAAAAAACAGGAATCTTCCATCCGTACTCCAAGTGTCCGTTCGTGTCAAATCAGCCGCCGCCAAGACAAGTACCTCCCAGGACCGGTTTCTGGCTTAACAGCCGTTGTTCGCTAGGCTCAAGTCTAACGCAAGAAGACAGCTGATGAGAAACGATCAGAGCAAATGACAATTATACGCGCCTGAACCTTAAAAACCGGGAGCGACAATATGAGAGTATTCAAACATCTGCAGCAAATATTCAAGAGTGGAAAAATATATCTCTGTACGGTAGATACCATCATGAAGTCGACACACGCTGGCATATAGCGGACATTCGAACATTATTTGATGGAAATATGTTATCAAGCCGGATATTTGTTTTTCATATCAATTAGATAAAATTATAATTCCTCTTCCTCCTTCAATTCGTGGTAATATAAAACGTTTTGTATATCGTTAGTATTTTTTCTAATTATTCATTGTAGTCTTTCAATATATGTGTTCGACCAAGATATAATTCCAAACGTATATGTTAAGGTTGATATACCAAAAGAGTTTTTATTATATTTCTGCTGTCAAGGTCAGACCTGCATATCCATTCAAGTTTGGAAGTAAATTCTTTAGTAAGTGTTTCCTTAAAGAGTATATGCTCAACTTTTGGCCTGTTGAATTTCAAGGTACTTGTATACGTCTCCCTCCTGCATTGTCTTCGTATATTCTTGACATTTTGACCCTCTCTTTATGTTAATAGTTCTATATTTATCTAATCCAAAGTGCATAATAATGTGATTTGTAAATTTCTCAACAACCCGAGTGAGTTGTTGCAATTTAGCTGGTGATATTGCATACAATTTTAAATCATCCATATATAACAAATGCGATACATTTTGATTTTGCAGTTTTGTATTCGATTTGCGTTCTTTTAAGTAGATTAGAAAGCGAGTTGAGTTCCAGGTAAAACCATAGAGAACTCAGCGAATCCCCTGAAATATTCCACTTGTCACTCGGATTTTTTCAGTGTTGATGATATTTCCATTTTGTGAAAAATAAATTATTATTATAGGATTTATTACTTGACACCGTTTCTATCAGTGAATTGTTTTACTGCGAACTCGGGTCACATTTGATATGATCGCTGAAGAGACGACTTTCGGTATCAATTCTTCTATTGGAACCTTTGGTGTGAAACACTAAACTTGAAGAGATTTACCATTAAACACCAAAACACTTTTTTGAACTGCTCGACGCAAGTTTCGCTAACCATGTTAGCATCATCAGGAGATGATTTAATCTAATTCTAAAACTAAACTATTTATATGAAAACCATACCTAACGAAGCGTGTAAAAATCATGAACCGTGAAGTGTACTTAGCCTTACATTAATAATTGAAAAAGTTGACTGAAAGGAATCAGTCCTTTATCTCGGTTCATGATTTTCTTACATTTTTCTATTTGAATTCTTTCATATGCATCCAGAGCCCTATTATTATTAACACTTTGAATTAGTCTTAAATTACTAATATTTGTATTGCCCATTGCCGTTCCTTCTTGTTGTTCATAAAACTTGTTATTAAGCTGAAAACAATTTTGCTTCATACATAATCTTGTTAAAGAGATATACTCAGAAACAATCTTGTTATTAAAACGGTTTAACTCGAGTAACTCCCTCAGGTATTTCAAGGTATGTGGAATCGGGACACTCGGAAACAACGATGAAATGTCAAAGGAAACCAAAACCTCATCTTCCTGTAGATGTGTATTTTTGACTTTTTCTATGAATTTGGTTGAATTTATCACAGAACAGGAAGGTAGTTGGTTTGGTAGGTTTTCAAATTCCTTTGTTAACCACTTTGCCAAGTTGTATGTTGGAGAATCAATGGCTGATACAATTGGTCTCATTGATTTTCCTGGTTTATGAATTTTTGGCAGAGCATACAATCTTGGCACTTTTGGATTAGAAATATGTAATTTTCTTTTCAGAGAAGGAGAAATAAGGCTGTTACAAGATTTCAATGTATCTCTAACTTCGTTAATCATTTTTGACAATGGATTCCTAGGTAACCGTTTATAAGGACCGTCTTGAATTAATTTTTCAACGCGTTCAAAGTAATCAGGTTTGTCCATTACTACAACCTTATTTCCCTTATCAGCTTTTAAATAAAAACATTTTTTTCTCGCAGACGCTTGACAATCTTAGAAATATTTGGCATTTTTTGATTTTTATTTGAAATATTTTTTGCAATTTTGCTTTTACATGACTCTCTGAAGAAAGCCTTGGAAGACTCCGATAAATGTTTAATACCAGTTTCAATACCGGCTACTATATCCTCCAAAGCACTTCGGGATGCCGGCAAAGCAAAATTGAGGCATTTATTTAAAAGATCTAGTTCTGGATTGTCGAACGTCTGAGTTAAAGTATTTTCTATTATTTTGCTGCTCTTTTCTAGAAAAATGTAAGCTAAAAAATCTGCTAGTTTTCTAGTAAAATGTAAGAAAATCATGAACCAAGATAAAGGACCGATTCCTTTCAGTCAACTTTTTCAATTATTAATGTAAGGCTTAGTACACTTCACGGTTCATGATTTTTACACGCTTCGTTAGGTATGGTTTTCAAATAAATAGTTTAGTTTTAGAATTAGATTAAATCATCTCCTGATGATGCTAACATGGTTAGCGAAACTTTCGGTATGTTTAGCATAGAGTAGCGTACTACACTGTCTATGATATTTCCTTAATTTCCTCAAAATAATCATCTGCAATGGTATATCATTTCCATATATTGTCTATAACAACAAAAAAAGAAAGAGAAGCAATAATAGTTCTCGGAAAAGTAAAAAGTAAAAGTTCTCGGTGGAAAAGTTTTCTGGTCTAAATATTTATACGTCGTTTTTTCTATATTACACCCACAAAGTATTTCTTGTTTTTTTTTCCGAAATGAGTTTCTTTCCATATGAAAAAAAATTATAATTACGATTTCGGAGGTTCTCGAAATATACCACGGGCGCAACTCATTAAATTACACAAAGATGTAGAATCTTTAAAAAATATCAGAAAAAGATTGAGTTTTAAAAATGTCTGTAATCCGGATGTGTCGCATACCCAACAAGTTGAGTAAATGAATGTTTTGGATTGTGTTGTAAATTATAAATGTTAAACGAAATACTTTTTTATCAAAAATTCCACTTTATTAATACTGTTTGACGTGTTTCGCTAATACTATGGATTAAAATGGCTGTAAATAGAGAAAGTTTTTATAATAAAATATATATTTTTTTAGAAATTCACATAGATGCTGCTTCTTGTCATTGAATTGGTACTGACCTAATGATCCTAATGACCATACCGATCATTTCGAGGCAATCTTGGTCGAATTTGGACGTTTCCTTCGGTTCGAACTGTACTTTTGGATAAATCTGTGGATCATCTTAAATGCACTATAAGCTGTCGTAAAATTTTGCAAAATTACTTAAAAACTACATATTACCCACATATATTGAATAGTTTCCGAAGTTTCTAACGCATATTTATCCAACCTTTATTATTTCTTATTTATTCAAAATTCAGCAAACTGCCCAATGGCAGTAGGTGTTTATACCGGGAAACAAAAAAGTGGTCTCGTTCATCAGAAATCTGATAAAGGGATATGTGATTCAAATTCAACTCTTCTTCCTTTTAGTCTGACAGTCAACCAGTCATCAAATGGGGAAAAAATGCGCTGATTAATATAATTTTTTGTTGAATTTAGCACAAAAACATTGAACGCTTTTGTTTACCTACTATTAAAAAAAATATTTAGGAACAACAGGTCAAAATAGGAGAGAAACGATAAAAGAAAGGACTCCCAAGAAAAAATGTCATTTTTTTTTAAGTATAACCAATGGTTCAAGAAAAAAAATTACGGTCATAAAACCACACAAGTACATAACATAATGTAACTAAGACATAGGTCAGGAGAAATTCCATTTTAAATATCTAAAAAACACCATTTTTAGCCTATTTTCAAAAATTCATTTCTCAAATTAAGCCGAAATCGAATTATTTGTATCAGATTTTGTTTATTACATATTCTAGTATGTATAAAGAATATTTTAGACCCCTAGACCATTTAGCCTTTTTTTTAAAACATAATTGAGAAAAATAAAACTTTCCGTGAAATGACCATTTTCAAATGGCCAAAAAAATATCTACTAAAAAATAAAAATTATATTCAAAAGATATTTTTTTAGTATTCTACTTTAGGTTTACATAATTTTAATATCGTATTATCCAAATAAAAGCAAAATCAACAATGAGAAATGAAATAAGCAGCATCATTCTTGAATTTAAATATCCGATTTTTTATTGGTTTTACCAAAACTTAAAAAATTGTAGAAAATCACAGAAGTTTTGAACAAGGAAATTCCTGCGAGAGATTATTCTAGACATAGAATATTACGTTCTCCTGAATTTCTGTGCGAGTTGATAGAAATGCGTACTGGAGGGTCAAAGTTCGCAATTTTTCAAAAAGCACGAACTTTGAAACGGAATATCACCGAACCTTGCATGCAAATAAATGTTTTTGAATTACTTGCTTGGAGAGCATACATCCACGAAAAAAAAAAGAGCTATGACGAGAGCAGATCAGTTGAAAATTGAATTTTTGGTGGACATTTGAAGATGATCATTTTAAGAAAATTTTTATTTTTCTCAACTACCTCAACCACGTTCTAAAGGCTAAATGGTCTAGAGGTCTAAAATATTTTTTATACATACTAGAAGATATAATAAACAAAATCTGATACAAATAATTCGATTCCGGGTTAAAATTTTTGAGAAATGAATTTTTGAAAATGGGCTAATGGTATTTTTAGATATTTAAAAAGCAATTTCTCCTGACCTATGTCATTTAGAAGGCTGAAATTTGGTCTGTGAGGATACTTTTTAAAGTACTTCAAGATTCCCTAGTTTCAGCGATATATATATATATATATATATATATATATATATATATATATATATATATATATATATATATATATATATTGCACTGGAGTCAGCAAGAAAAAGATCTAAAAATACTAGAAAGGATCGGATGTGACAGAAGATAAAGAAAAGAGACATATTAGAAATGAAGAAATAGAGGAAGAATTAGAAGGAGAGAACAACCCATATATGTAAAAGCAGGAAGGCTAGAATGAGCAGGTCACATAATGAGGTCACCCATAGAAATGATTTAACGTTTTGCGGGGCGACGTCAGAATTTTTTTGTTAACATTTTGTGCCCGAATTTACCATATCGATACAATATATTCAAAACCCTATTTTGCGAGTTCCTTGTAACTAATCGTATACCGGGCGAAGTTACCAGTCGGTCTCAACGTTAAATTGGTGGGAGAAACGGTGGTGTTTTATCGGATAGACTTGAGCACGCGTGCAAGGAAATTTGCGAGGTTTTGGTGCATATTTTGGTACGTTTGTTATTTTTGTTTGGTTTGTTGTACTGTTTATTTTTGAAAATAAAAAGTAAATGAAAAGACATAATTATTTTGGGGCAGATCTAAATGGTTTAGGACAAAATCTTTAGGTAAAATATGCGTAAGCAAATGGTCACATTGTCCAAAAATGCATACGGGTTTTTTTAGTTTTCCCACCAAATTAATTTGGATATTAAAATAATAATGGAAAAATTTGATATAATACCCTCTTGTACATTTTACGGCAAAAATAATTATAAGCTACCACCTTTACCTCAGCAGACAGATGGTTCCGATACCTCCGATGATGAAGAGAATACAACTTTGGACGAACTTGGACAAAAAATTATTCTAAATGGGAATAATTTGTAAGCAATGATCCAGATAATAAACTGGCCTCTGTTTATGAGTTATCAGAATGTGGAGTTGAAGTTCTGGAAGAGGCCAAAAAGGCAAGAAAAAACATGGGACGTTTTCTAATTATGCAAATAAAAATATGAAACCACTATTAGCGTTACTGTCTTTGGTTTTTTAGCTGCTGATGACGAGGCTAAGATTGTTTCTGAAGAGGAATGTGACTCTCCAGAATAAAAATCTCGTATTAGTAAAACTCTCGTAAAAGTCTCGTATCAGGAATTACTTACTCTTGGACAAAAGAAGACCTAGTCACTCATAATATCTATATACATTATTCACATCCGCTACCAATCAACCAATATTTTACGAAATTCTGATTTGATGTAATGAATGATATTATTGATCAAACAAATTTGTATATCACTGAGGCAACTGGTTTTTGTATCAATACAAATTCCAAAAAACAACAGATTTCATCTCTATATCCCTATATATGGGAATAATAGAACTTCATGCATATCAAGGTTATTGGACTAAGGGTATTAGAATTGAGCAGATAGCAAGATTGATGTTGAAATTGATGATGATGTACAACAATGAAAATATTACTGAAAATACTATATACGTGTAGAATTCGTCCTCTCATTGAAAAACTACGTCAGAATTTCTGAAACAGAATTTCAATTCGGAACCGAAATTATATACTCTATAGACGAAACTATGGTGGCCTATAAAGGAACTCGCACCGGAAAGCTCCGCCAATACATAAAAAATAAACCCCACAAATAGAGATGCAATTTTTTGTTATAGCTGGTGTATCGCGGTATACTCTGGATTTTATTCCATACCAAGGTGCAAATACCTTCCTACAGCTAAACGGAACTATAAACGAAGTTACTCAAGAAGAACATGCAATGGGAGTTAGAACTGCTGTTGCCATTGTTTTATCAAAATCCTCACATGATCCGAGTCAGGCAACCCATTTCTTTTACAATTATTTTTCTTTTACAATAAGTTTGTCGCTTTATATATATCTCAAAGAGCATATGAATATACACAGACCGTTAAGGAATAATCAAATTGCCGTTGTCCTATTGAGACCCATAAAGTGTTACAGAAAAAAGGTAGAGGTAAATTCGACTACAAAAGTGATACAGCAAAAGGACTTATAATATTGAAGTGGGTTGATAATTAATCTGTCTTATTAGTAGTACTCTGCATGTTATAGAACCTACAGAAACCTAAAAAGATTTTAAAAAACCGTTAAATCAAAAAAAAAAAAGATATAACATGTCCTGCGACTGTTAAACAGTATAATAAGCATATAGATGGGGTGGATGCAGCGAACGCTCTGATGGATCTGGAAATGTCTCCTCATAGAGCCAAGCATTGGTATTTTTCTTCTCGATATATGTGCAGTAAACGCTTGGCTTCTATACAGATTCGATTGTAATGCTCTGAAGAAAAAACAAATGCCTCTAAAACAATTTCGATTAGAAATAGCAACAAGTTTAGCTCGGTGTTGAAAGGAGACAAGAAAAGTACGACCTAGTTCGGATGCTCTACAGTCACAATAATAAGATATCCAGTTGTTAAAAGGGTAGATGCCGCTCCAAGATTTGATGGTTGTGTTTAGTTTATTATATATTATATACATATAAATTAAAATATTTCAAGTTTTATTGTCTATTAACCATATCGAGAGCAATCCATTTTAGATAACGAAAATCTGACAACTTTAGTAAGCTCAATAAATCATCTTATAATGTAGAGAAAAATGACATCGTTTTAATAAGCAAATCTGAACCCTTACCCAATAAGGTATAAAAAAATCTTCGTAACTAACTAAATCTTCATAAAGTTGGCCCCATTGGAGAGAAGAGCCAGGGAAATGTCGAGAAGGAGATAGTTAGACCAGGTGGAAAAGGATATAAAAACACTAGGTATTGCAGACTGGAAAATGGAATGCAAAGACAGAAAAAATGGAAAAGCATAACCAAAAAAGCCAGGATACATAAAAATACTGTAACGATATCTAGAAGAAGAGGATTAATTCACCTCAGGAGCAGGATTAAAAAAAGCTTTTAAATGCATACCAAAATCCCTAGGGATTGAACGGTTACGCCGATGATGACTGTTTAAGAGATTATTTATTTTACTTTTATCAAAACGAATTTAATTTTTAAGCGATCTACAACGACAAACAAAACTACTGTTCTGCAACAAAGAAAATTTCATGCAATGTAGAATAATAAATTATGGCATTCGATATAGTGGGTTTCGTGCTGTTTTAAATTAATAAAAATTACGGAAAATACAACGACCTAATAAGAACATTTTATGAACATTAAAATGGTCCTTTTTTGTTTAAAACCCTATAAATAGATCACAGTAAACAAATAATCGATATGGTGATTGGACTATGTTTTTCGATGTAATGAAAATGTAAAAATATAATTTTGTTTCCTAAATTTTCTTATGCAGAAATATATTATCTAGTTTCTTATTTTTAGAATATATTCATCAATTAGTATATATATATATATAGATATATATATATATATATATATATATATATATATATATATATATATATATATATATATATATATATGTATATATATATATATATATATATATATATATATATATATATATATATATATATATATATACACCGGGTGTCCCATAATATATCCGCCATAGCACAACTGGTGATCTAAGTAATGTCTGAATGATTGTGGCGGGTTCATATTTTTTTTCCTTTATTTGGGTTTTTCGCCACTATCTAAAACTCAAAAAAATTAAAAAATACCTGTTCTTATTTAAAGAAATAATCACTGGGTAAAAACAACAAACCAAACGGAAACAAATCTCTCAGTGATACTTTTTTGTAATAAATTTGCCTAACGAACAAAATTTTAAAGATATAAAAATGTTATAAAAAATTTTACAAACTTTTAACGTTAACGTTTCGGAGGGTACTCTCCCCCTGTTTTCAAAACTAAACTAAAAAATAAATTATATTAATTGGTAATATATAAAGTAACGAGTGAAAGTAAATATATTTTTTTTGTATATGTCAACGATACTTACTTATTGTTGTCAATGTAGAAATTTGTCTCCGTTTGGTTTTTTGTTTTTACCCAGTGATTCTTTCTGACGAAAGGCTCAACGACACAGCCGCCGAGTTAAACAGCCAATTCGCTTCCGTCAAAAAGGAAAACGAAGAATTAAAAAAGCGTCAGAGCATGCTGGAGTCGAGAATTGCCGCACAGCTGTTTGAAATAAACAGCCTCAAGTAAAACCACGCACCCAGAAACAGCACACCAGTCGCCACCCCGTCCACAAAAAAATCAGCGACTATAACCAAAAAACGCAAAACCACCGGCCCGTCATCCTCAGAGGAAGATTTCCCGGATCTGCCGGCCCCGAAACCATCGATCGACGCCCCGTTATCGACAAACCCGGGCGTGATCCACCATTTCAAAAAAATCAACAACGAAGCCCAAAAAATGGACACGACTCCAGCCCCCACGACATCATCAACCACCACCAGCCCAAACAACTCAACACCCGCTCCAAAGTTACCGTTCAAGAAAACTTCAGTCGTTTTGAAGGACCCCAAGCGCTGGAACGAACTGTCAAAAATCTTCCAAACCAAAAAATGGATGTTCTCGACAGCCAAATCCGTACGACTGGGTATCCAGTTCCTCCCGTCTTCGGCAGAGGACCACCGCAACATTACGCGATACCTACACGCAAACAACATTCCATACCATACTCATTTTCTGCCATCCGAAAGAGAAATCAACGTCGTTATCCGCGGCGTGGATCCAAACATAAGTACAGAAGACATCGTCGACGACCTTAAAAGCCAAGGTTTCCTTCCCTCGGAAACCAGAAGAATGACCCGCGCCAGCGGCAGACCAATACCACTCGTAAAAATCCGTCTGCCCAGAGCTCAGAACGAAATTTTCAACATCACCCACGTCTGCGACCTCGCCATCTCCGTCGAGGCCCAGAAATACAACAGGACGTTTGCCCAGTGCCGAAACTGCCTTCAATTCGGTCACTCGGCAACGAACTGCTTCGTGCAACCCAGATGTCGCAGATACGCCCAAAATCACAAGGCCGCAGACTGCCAAAAACTGAAAAACCATTCTGCATCAATTGCGAAGGAGACCACGCCGCCACCTTCGCCGGATGCCCAGCGCATCCAAAGAATCGTCAACCAAAAACTTCAGTCAACCCCACAGTCACCGCACCACCAGCTGCCACCACGACCCCGGAGAAGTCCTTCGCTGCAGCCACTGCCGCAAAGCCTCCGCCATCCTCCACAAACCTAGATGATGCCGTCGCCCGCTACCTGCAACAAGCCATGGCCGGCCTCGCCGCAGGCCTGAAGGAATTCCTTCAAAAAATTCACCACCTTCAAGCAACGCCAGTCCGAAGCCCCACGTCACGCCGAAATTCCTACGCCAACCGCTCCGCCCACCTTCTTCGTGCGGATGTAAGCTCCGCCCCACGCCAAAGTTCTACCAGCAGCGATACCACTCGCTGTCGGCTGTCCGTCCGAACACCTGGTGCACAGAACAAACCCAGCTTTAACACCTTAAACACCCCCCTTCAAGTTAGCTTTCATTCTTCAGACAGGCATTGAGAATGTTCCTAAATCATTCCGGATGTCGATCCGTTCGTTCTGTGAAGAAGCACTATATTTCGCCAAAATCTCATTTAGCATTTTCAAGTGTGGTCCGCACGGTGGATGGTACATTAGACGTTTAGGGGGTTGGGGTGGCGGGGCGTAAAACTTGGGTTTTATTATTTTAATATTTTTTTTACAACCCGCATAGACAGGTACCTAATTTTTTGAATACGGTTGCTTAATAGGTTATTTTATGGTAATTTAAGATGAGAACTACTTTATTACATACAAGGCGTTTACAAAGTAGTGACCTTTTAATAGAATGTAAAAATTCATGTTATGTAGGAATTTTAATTTGAACACCCTGTATTTTATAGTGGAGCTCAAAAGAGCAATACATTTTGTATCTAAAAGTATTAAGTGATGATATACTTATTTTTAAAGGTTTGCGATTTATAAACAAAACAAACCAAAATAATGCTATTAAAGCAAAGATAACGGTTCATTTTATTTTAGTAAACAATAACACAAAATTAAAATTAGAAACATAATACTATCTATAAACTATTTTTATAGCAAATGTTCGAAACGCTGACTGTTTTCCATCAAGCACTTCAACATTCTAATATAGTTCCCCTTTCCAAAATGGCTCAAGATGTTATATAAAGGTGTAGTATATGTTATATAAAAAAGTTTCAAAATACCTCATAGAATTTAAAAATGTAATATTATGTAGGGTATTCCATTAAAAAAAAAACAAAGTTAGTATCAGCTATGAGTAGATTTTACAACACTGCAGCACAAAAAATATTGTAAATGGAGAGTTCATGTTTATTTACATAAGTGTCTAAAGTTTCAAATCTTTACTTTTTCTCTCTAAACGTCTAATGTACCAGTCACCGTGAATCACCTTGTATATATATATCTATATATATATATATATATATATATATATATATATATATATATATATATATATATATATATATATATATATATATATATATATATATATGTTATGGACACATGTTTAGTCTGTTGGTGATTAGACTCATCAGGGTACCGACATATGCTTTCTCGTCAAGAATAGGGAGTCCCTCTCCACAATCAAACAACCCACACTTTCGCCGACTTCTCGTCGGAAGGCTTATAATTGCAATTTTTGGATTTCTTTGGATTGCGTCCAATGAGACAACAGTAGTCAGGAGTTATACACCCCCGACCTCCAATGTGAGGAATGGATGGGGCTTCCTCCCAGTCAAGCAACTAACGAATGTTCATTTTGGCAGAGACGCAGGTTATTGAGCGTTCCATGGGTAAAGTCAAATCGGCCAGAAGATGGATGGAGGCAGGAGTGCCGCAGGGAGCGGTACTAGCGCCCCATCTCTACAACATATACTATGGTGATATTCCGAGGAGGAATAACACTAGAGTAGCCCTGTATGCCGACGATACGGCCATCATGGCCAGGCATAAGAGACCGGACCAGGCCGTGAGATACGTCCAGGATCACCTGGACGATCTGATGGAATGGTTGATAGCCTGGAAGATCAAGGCCAATATCGCCAAGACACAGGCTATCTACGTCACGCAGAGAATGAGCAGACCCGGTCACCAGCTGGAAATCGAAGACGAAAGAGTGACATGGAAAGATACTGTAAAGTATCTAGGTGTCACCTTCGACAAGAGGATGTCATGGAGGCAACATGCAAAGAACGCACGGTGTAAAGCCGTGGCTGTTGCGAAGATAGCTTACCCGCTAATCTGCAGAACCAGCAAATTAGACGTGAAGCTGAAGATCCTAATGATTAGATCATTAGTGAGAAGCGTTATGATGTACGGATCGATCGCGTGGGGCTACGCGGCAAAATCCTACATCAAGAAACTGGAAAGCTATGAGAACAAGCTAGTGAGACTAGCTCTCGATGCCCCCTGGTACATCTCCAATGTGCAGATACACAGAGAGATGATGTGGACTCCCTTTAGGCAGTGCATGCAAGAAAAGGCAGAGAAAGCCTTCCTGAAGATACGTGACCACCCAAATCAAGAACTGCGAAGGTTAACGGACTATCGTCCGGAAGACTTCACAGCTTTGGGTGGCAGACGGCACAGAAGACCGAAACTCCAACTAAGACTAGGTTGACTGTTGCCCAACGAGGGATCAACATCGAGGGATGGGACACCACGTCCCGTTTTGGAAAAAAAGGAAATTAATGAAATGTGAAGTGAAAGTTTTCTTTTCTCTTACAGGTAAAAGGTAAGAAAGATAATTTACGCCGGAACACCTTCAGTGTCATCGGCAAACAAAATAATATCTTAAGACTACACCCCCCTCTGGTACATGTCCCCCAGAGGGTAGTGGTGCGAAGCGCTTGGTCCACCCCGTCCGGCGGCCAAGCAGCGGAAACACCAATGGAAGAGAAGATAATGGTTTTGTGAGTAGCGTTACGACTACGGAAACCTTATCCCATCTAACAAGCAGTGAAGTTTCGGGATTATTTTAGAAAATAATCTCGGGTAGATGGAGGGCGCGAAACGCGAAATTGAGCGTTCCACATGAGATTGTGGAACCCAACGGTCGGGGGTTCCCGGCAAGGTAATCCCTTGCATTAAAGGGCCCATGTTTCATCTGTTGGTGGTTAGACTCATCAGAGTACCGACATATGCTCTCTCGCCAAGAATAAGGACTTCCTCTCCACAATCAAACAACCCATATTATCGCCGACTTCTCGTCGGATTGCTTATAAATGGAGTTTTTTGACTTCTTTGGACGCAGTCGACGCAGATCGTTGGACGCAGTCCAAAGAAGTCAAAAACTCCATCTATAAGACAACCGACGAGAAGTCGGCGAAAATATGGGTTTTTTGATTGTGGAGAGGGACTTCCTATTCTTGGCGAGAGAGCATATGTCGGTACCCTGATGAGTCTAATCACCAACAGACGAAACATGTGCCCTCCAATGTAAGGAATGGGTAGGGCTTCTTCTCGGCCAAGCAACAAATCATTGCTCACTATGGCGGAGACGCAGGTTGTTGTGCGTTCCACATGAAATTGTGGAACCCAACGGTCGGCGGTGTATAACTCCTGACTACTGTTGTCTCGTTGGACGTCGTCCAAAGAAGTCGAAAAGCTCCATATATACATTTTAGTGGTAAATATCTTCGAGTTTGGAGTTTCACAACGAAAATTCCGATAGAAGGATTGAAGGTGATTACTCTATCCTTACGAGAGAGACACAAAGAAAATTTGATACTAAAAATCGTCCTGTCCTTTGCAGCACCCTGTACAATATTCTACAAACTTTAAATTCTAAAATAATATAAAACTTTTTAATTGACTCCCTGGAATATCCTGCTGTAATTGTCTCAATTACTTAGCTACATTTACTCCAAATTTATTTACCAGACTGAAACACTCATCAAAACTCCTAATTGAAATTGAAAAATACAAAAGGCTTTAAATTAATTGAGTTTTTCGACACGACAAAGGATTAGAAATTCAATATTTACTCGCCAACGTTCCGTTCAATTTTTGGAAAAGACACAGCTAAAACGTCCAAGAGAGGATGAAAAATAAAGAAAGAGAGAAAAAAACAACTGAGCGAACAAAAAAAAAACAGGCAAATACAGGAGGAAGATCGTTCAAAGAGGAGAAACTTTTTAATTAATAATAAAACGGTCTGGATGTTGGAATTTGCACAATAATCCCTGTTTTTTATGGGGAAGTTTTATATACATACGTAAAATACCCCGGTAAAATAACATTGTAGCCTTTTGAAGCAATTGCGTTTAAAACTTTATATATTTTGTGAATTGTTTTACCCGATTAAAGTTATGTTCTATTTATAGGATGAGTTTATAATGAACGTAGAATTATCCTTTTTGTCTGTCTTATTTCTTTCAAATATTAAATATTTGAAAACCAAGAAATGAAAGTTTACTTAAGTATGCGAACGTTTTTTAATACTAACGGGTAACAAAACTATTTGCGTTTTGTTCCTTTGTTACCTATTATACTTAGAGCTGCGGAGAACGTGGTCGAAGCAGCAGCGTTTCGACTTTGATCTTTTCTGCTACACTTCAGTGGGGATTTCTATTAACTTGTGTTGTGCTATTGTCTACACGGTAAGTTGAGCATTAATTTCTTACGTTTTTGATTTACCCTGATTAGTATAAAAAAATCTTTTTGTTTGCTGCCTCTTTACAATGAGCGACCCGGGGGTCCCCCCCCCCCTCCCCCCGATATATATATGGACAAAAACATAGGTAATACTAATAAAAAACCAGAAATTCCGGAAATTCTTTACTCTGCCTCTGATCTTGGTCCCTTCGTCGTATATCTTGAATCTACTGATAAAGGAGGCTACAATTTAGGCAAGGTTAATAATATTAAGATTGCTAGAGACATATTTAATTTAAAATTAAATAATGTTAAGAAAATCAGTAATAAAGGGCTTAATAGGATAGCAGTAGAGTTCATTAATGCCCAGGCAGCTAACGATATGGTTAAAAATAGATCTTTAATGGAAAAAGGATACAAAACCTTCATCCCCTTTAACTTTGTAACATGCAAGGGTATCTGTAGACAAATTGATATTGACTTAACAGAAGACGAACTTCTTAATTGCTCCTATGCTGGTTCATATGCAGGGCTTGAAATTAAAATCCTTACGGTAAGACGACTAAACCGTAAAATAATAAATGAAAATGATAAATCTATATCTTATGAACCTACGGGAACAGTCCTCTTCACGTTCAAAGGTGTTGTTCTTCCCAACTCAATAAATTTCTACCATCTCGAACGACCAGTTCAAATCTATATTCCCCCCGTCACACAGTGTTTTGCATGTTTACGTTTTGGACATACGAAAAACAATTGTAAGGGAAAAAAAGATGCTTCAATTGCCGAGGGGAGGATAAACATTCCGAAGATAATTCAATTTTTTTCTGCGACACTCAATGCCTTTATTGTAAGGAAGACCATAGGTCTAACTCAAAAAAATGTCCTGAATATTTCAGGCAGAAAAATATTAAAGAACTAATGGCTTTTGAAAATTACACTTTCTACGATGCTAATGCAGCTTGTAAAAAAACGTAAGTAACTAAGGGCGAATTTATATACAATCCAAACGACTTCCCAGTAAAGCTTGGTGAAACAAAAAATTCAAACTTTCAAAAGTCATCAACAACTCACATAACTCCCTCGCAAAGAAGGACTCAATACACAAACAATAATACAACTAAACGCTCTTATTCTCAAACAATCGCAGTTAATAACAATAAGAAAAGGGTTATCCATAAGGGGTATGATAAAAAAGCACATGAGGAATGTTTATTCTCGCCTAACTCAAGACCTATTAGTCAGAGTGGCCCTTCCACATCAGTTTCTTCACATTATAACTTTCAGCAACCTTATATAGCCTCTGTAAAAAATAATAGATTGCCTAATAGTGCACTTCACAATTAGAATAACATTAATATAGAACATTGCATTGACTTTATATTGAATACCTCTGTAGATAACTTAAACACAATTAAGGATATCTTAACATCTCGTCAGGATTCAGGACCAGATATGGACCTGAATCAGGACTCAGAATTTTAAATTAAAAAAAAATGAACAAAAACACCAGGTTAAAGCTTATGCAGTGGAACATTAGAAGCATCAAATCAAATAGAGATTACCTTATTACACTAACTCATAACGAAAATCCAGATATTATATGTCTAAATGAAACTTGGCTAAAACCAAACCAAAACTTTTTTCTAAAATCGTATAACATTGTCAGGCAGGATAGAGATGATGGATATGGTGGGGTAGCTACCTGTATCAGGAAGAATATTTTATTTAGTAAAATCAACAGTTCTTCATCCGAAAATGTACAATCTGTCACAGTTAAAATAGGTGAAACATATATTATAAATATCTATAGCAACAATAATTCCTACGTTAGCAATAGCTTGTTAGGAAATTTAATTGAGAACATTCCCATAAGCAAATTAATTATTACAGGAGACCTTAACTCTCACCATCCGATATGGAATAAGGCCCCCATTAACAAACAGGTAAAAACAATCTGTGATTTTGTAATGAATAACGACTTAGTAATCATGAATGATAGATCTGCAACTCTCTTTTAAAACCCTAATTGTAAGGTTAGTGCAGTGCACCTAACTAAGTAGTCAACTGGCATCTGATTCGTCATGGGGGGTTATTCAGGACAGCGGAAATAGTAATCATTTTCCAACCTATATGGAGTATAATTTTAAAAATTCAGACACAAACAAAATATATATAAACTCTTACAAAATAAGAAATATCAATAAAGCTGATTTGCAATCTTTTAGTGACAAAATCATATTACAACTATCAAACAAAAATTTAAACATAAGCTATAAAGAACTAACACAAATTATAAACTCTGCAGCTGACGAAAGCATACCCTTTAAATCATGTGGGATAGTAGGTAAAGTAGGTTCGCCCTGGTGGGATAGTGAGTGTGACGTTTGGTTAAAAGAAAGGAAAAATATAATTAAAAACTTTAATACTTACTCTAATTTAAAAAATTGCATTCAAGCAAAAAAAATATAGCATCCACAAAAAAAAAGTTTCGGGAAAAAAAAAGAGGGAAATTTAAGAGCTTCTGCGAATCCCTCAATAGAGAATCCAACATTACATACATTTAGAATAAAATAAAAAAAATTTCAAACAACAAAACGAAACCTAATAATTATACAATTTCTGACAACATTAAACGCGAAATCTTAGGCAGAATGTCTAGCATAGATATAGACCCGACCTTTCAAATTTTATAAACAAACGAAACTAATATATTGCCCTTTTCTATGCACGAATTGAATAATGTCTTAAACACTAATAAAAAAAAATCTTCTCCAGGTCTTGATGATTTGGCTTATATAATGTTTAGAAAATTGCCATTCAAAGCAAAACAATTTTTTCTAAACATCCTCAACAATTGTATAAATGGAAACACCTTACCTGAAGAATGGAAAAAGTTTAATATAATAACATTATTGAAGCCGAATAGAAATCCGGCCTCAGCGGAGAGCTACAGACCCATCGTTCTATCAGCCTGTGGTCTGAAAATTCTAGAGGGCATGATTAAAAACCGTTTAGACTGGACTCTGGAACGCAACCGTACCTTCAGTTTTCACCAAACCGGCTTTCGGAAGGGAAGAGGTATTTATGATAACATTGCATATTTAACCACCTTTATCCAAGACGCCTTCTTTAATTCGGAATCGGTCATTGCTGTTTTTTTGGACATTAAAGCAGCATATGATGGGGTAAATATTTATAAACTTTATGATAAATTACACAAACTACACATTCCCGTAGAAATTAATAATATCATATTTCAAATTTAAAAAAATAGATTAATCTACACAAGGGGTAATAATGGAGCGATGTTGGGTCCGTTCTTAGCAAACAAAGGTCTTCCTCAAGGCTCCCCTTTAAGTACCATACTTTTTAATGTATACATTGCAGATCTCTTTAAACTTCAGTTGGGACAAACAAAAATAATCGGCTACGCTGATGATTTGGTAGTTTTCTATAGCGGTACAAATATAAATAAAATGGCTACAATAATAAATCAGTCTTTGCGGAAAATTAATTACTTCTTACAGGAAAATGATTTATCCTTGGAGGCAAGTAAATCGGAAGCAATCTGGTCCACAAAAGGTAAAAGGATAAGTATACCTCCTCCCTTAAATATAAACAATACTAATATTGAATATAAACATGAAGTAAAATACTTAGAGATCATACTCCAAAAAAACTTTAAATGGAATTAACATATCCAGAACATCTCAAATAAAGCTAAAAAATCTCTCAACATCTTAAGAACACTCAGTAGAGTATGGTGGGGGGCGGACCCCAGCATCTTGTTGATAGCATTTCTGGCCTTGGTAAGATCTCATTTAGATTTTGGATCGATTTTTATAAAACTTACTAACAAAAAACTACTGAAATACATGGATGTAATATTCTATTAAGGTCTTAGAACGTGTTTGGGTTGTATGAATTCTACTCCTAGAGCCGCATTGCTGGGCGAAGCTGCAATGATTCCGTTGGAGCAAAGAAGGAAAATACTGGCCAACAAGTTCCTGTCAAAAATAGTTATCATAGAAAACCACCCTTTAATATTTCTGATTCGTAATGTACGTCTTCAATTTCTTTATAGACCTCATTTAGTCAGGAATGAGCAGATTCCATACATAGCTATTGCTTTGGGGGATTTTCTACCACACTTCATTAAACTATATAAAAGCACAAATTTACCATGTTACGAATATGACTATAACTCACTGATTAATCCTATCAAAACAATTAAAATTAACTTAAAAAAGAAAAACGAAATAGGACTAAAAAGAACATTTTTGTTAGAAACAGAGAAATTCAAAAGTTCCTTTACGTTTGTCTACACGGATGCCTCAAAAAAAGATTCAAAATCGGGATATGGTCTGAGCATTCCCGACTTAGGCTTCAAATTTTCGTCAAGGTTGCCAGACTCTCTGTCTGTTTGTAAAGCGGAAATCATTGCCATCCACGACGCAATAAAAATAATTATTGACAAACACATAAAAAAACCATTATTTTCACTGACTCGGAGAGTGCAATCAAAAAGATCAATAAATGTTTGCTCAAAGCTTCGGCAGATTATTGGACCCTTAGAACTAAACGTCCTTCTAATCTCAGCAAATAATAACGGTTCTGACGTCCGCTTAGCATGGATTCCAGGACACGCCGGTATTTCCGGTAATGAGGAGGCTGACTCCTTGGCTAACATAGGCAGAATCCTAAATATTCCCAAAAATATGTCAATAGACGTTCAAGAGATTTTTAACATTATTAAAGAAAAAACTCACAAGGTCTACAAAGTCGAATGGAAAGACCTGACTATTGGAAAGGGATATCAGTACTCTAAGGTACGATCTGTGTTTCCAAGTAAGCCATGGTTTTCGAAATTTGAATATAAAAACAGAAGACACATACAAACGATTATCAGAATGCGTACAGGCCCTTGTTTGTCTAAAGAACTCCTTTATAAATTCAAATTAATTAAAGACCCCTATTGCGAATGTGGAGCAATAGAAGATCTAAATCATGTAAAACAGCTATTAAAGTAAATCTACCCTCCCCTATTTCAATTCATACAATCCTATCGAACTTAAATCAAGAACTAATCAGGGTAATAATAGATTTCTTGAATGGTAACAAAATGAATCTTTAATGCTCAGCTTTGCTATACCTAACCTCCCTTCTGGTGTCTAAACATGTATGTTTGTGACGTCTTTACCATATTCCTTTGTTGCAGTATAACTAATATATCCCAAGGTATAATAAATACTAAGTCGCTACAATACAAAAATGGAAAAACACACATACTCGACAATAAGGATATAGTCGGTGGCCTGGATATGGCCTAAGAGCCAGACAACCTCTAGGCTGCCAACAAACTGAGCTGGCAATTGCCCCGCTGCAAAGCCAAAAGGTCCGCTTCACGTGGCCTCAAGCAAGAAGAACTATTATACTTCACTTTTCATAGGCTTAACACCTTACCGAATAAAAAGCCCTACGTGTCTGCTTTTTTTTCAGTTTAATTTTTTTTCAGTATATTAAAAAAAAATCAAAATCAAATTTGAATCCTAATTGTACATTTCTTCGTGTAACGGAAAATATTTTTGTTCTCTATAGTAAGTGCAAACTGTCGAACTATTTGAGGTTATGTGCAGCGTGCCCGACCGTTGAAGTGCAATTAAATTAGTGCTATTTTTACCAGTGAAAAAAAAAAACATATAAAAGGGTAAGTAAAAAGTCAATAATTTCAAAATACTTTCTTTGCATATTTTAGAACAAGGATTGTTGTGGTTTTTGTGATTTTTCTTGCTTTCTTTGGGTTTCGGACATTCTTTTGAAATTGCCATATCTGATTTTCCCGTGTTTTTGTCTGTCAAATATGGCTTCGTATGTATTCAAGCTTGCTTTCGGTACTTTATAGAAAGGAATCTTTCCTAGTTCTATGGTATTTCTAAGCATGTCAATCCTAGCCCTGGAGATGGTTTCTTGAGTAACGACGATCTTGCTTCAGACTCCGATCTTGAATACGAACCTAAGTCTCTCCATGCTCGCCAAAGAAAACATATTATAAAAGTAGAATCCGAATCTGATAGCTCTGATGATGATATGACCACCAAACCTTGCAGGCTGCATCTACATCCAAAGCAAAGTTCCCATTGCTTTGGATTACCCCTGATAGAGGATTTTAGGCCAATCAATCTATTGCCGATTGTTGACAAAATATTGAAAATCGTGGTGTGTAGACAGTTGCGTAGATACTTTGAAAAGCAAAATAACATTTATGTGGGACAATCGGGATTTCGTAATAAACATTCATGCGAGTCTGCACTGCGACATCTTCGTACGAAATGGCGCCAAGATATTGGTGACGATAATGTTGTGATTGGTGTATTTGTGGACCTCAGACGTGCATTTGAGACTATAAACAGAGAAGATATGGTTGTGAAGTTACAATGTTACGGAGTGAAATCTTGTGTTATAATATTTGATATGTGATATTTGAGTGACCGCTTTCATCGAACAAAAGTAAATCCCAAAAGGTATCCGACAAGGGAGCGTATTAGGTCCCTTTTTGTTTCTTATATACATCAATGATCTGTATAAGATTTTTAAAAAATTAGTTTTAAATTTGTTTGCAGACGATGCGCTCCTTTCAATAACGGGACAGAATTATGACCAAATGGTGAAAGATCTTAATTTAGAACTCTCTATATTAGACAATTGACTATGTGTGAATAGATTAAAATTTAATTCTGAGAAAATAAAATATATGATTCTGGGAAAGAGGGATATTTTCAAGTCGTTTATTGATAAAAATTTTAATATTTACATTGGGAAGAATAACATTGAAATCGTAGACAAAATTAAATATCTAGGTGTAATTCTTGATTCTCAATTGAAGTTATGTGCTCATGTAAATTACATGAGTAAAAAAATAGGGTTCTTTCGTAGAATATCACATAATTTAAGAAATTGGTCAAAATTGTTAATATATAATACCATAATTTATCCTCATTTTAGTTATTGTAGCTCTTTGTTGCTAGGTTGTAATAAAAATTAAATAAATAGATTGTAAATTTTACAAAATAAGGCAATGCGAATTATTTTGCATTGTGATAGGTATACACCAGTGGATTTGATGTTGCGCTCTTTGGGCTGGTGCTCTGTGTGGCAGAGTATTGAGATGGCCAGTATTGTCATGATTTTTAAAATTAAAAATAACTTAATGCCTGCATATCTTGGAAGGTACTTAATAGTGCGATCCGAAAAACACCAATGTAACATTCGCTCAAGGGAGGATTTCCATATCAATTTTGAACGTAGTACCTATATGCATAAATTTTTGCATATAGGTACTTTTGGGAATGGTATTCGGTTGTTCAATGGCCTGCCTGCAGAGCTAACAAGTTTAGAGAGTTTGGAAATATTTGTAGATGGAATCCGTAAACATTATTTGGCAAAATAGGTTAGTTTGTTGTTAAAAATAGGTAGGTATGTTTGATTTTGTATAGACTAGTGTGTATATATTGGATTTTTATTATTATAGAACAGATCATATTTGGATATATTTGTATTATGCATAGACTTATATAAATATAAATGAATTACAGATTGTATGTAGTAGCCAAGTGCTAAATAAAGAATATTATTATTATGTTCATCTTATATTTTATTCATATCCACGGTAGCCGGAGTTTGTAACCCAAGAGTACAATGTTTGCACTCAACAAGAGGGTTCAGCTGAGGCTCAATGCAAGCTTAAGAATTTTCTGACTATATTTGCTGTACCCAGTAAAGCAGCCTTTTGCATGACTCTCATATGTCTATCATATAATTCAAGCTTGTCTTTGGCGATTTTCCAGTCGTTTGTTATCAGCCCATTTGTAGATATTATTTATTATTATTATTCTGCTCATCCTTACTGTAGAATCTCAGCTCATGCTGGCCGATATTCCAATGCCAAGATGAAAAAGCAATTCAGCTCCTCTCACCCTAGCATAATATCTTACGAACAATGTGACACGTCTGCAAGAGCACGGCACGCTGTCCCACCATGGCAATCGATCTCGAGATCCCGAGGCTCTCGAGGTTCTTTGAAAATCTCTTACTTATCAGGCCTTCGGCGGATATAACGAAGGGCACTACATCTACCTTACTCAGTTTCCACTGGTTCTTCAAGTCGTATGCCAGATTTTCATACTTTGTGGATTTTTCTATCTCAGTTTTTCTAATGTTGTGAGATAGTGGCACTGCGATGTCAATTATAAAAGCCCTCTTGTCCTTTTTGTTGATTAGAACAATATCCGGCCTGTTATAATCAACCGTTCGATCAGTAGTGATTGGTCTGTCCCAGTAAACAATGGTATCGGATGATTCAAGTACACGAGAAGGCGAGTACTTATAATATGGAGGAGGTGCATTTTCTAATAGCGAGTATTTTTTTGCAATTTGTTGATGTATAATTTTTGCCAGCTGATTATGCCCTCCTAAATAAGCATTAGGAGCAAGGGCCGGGCAACCGCCAATAAGGTGCTCAATTGTTTCCCCCAAAGTACCGCATTTCCTGCACTTATCGACTACGTCCAAATGCAGTATGTGCTTTTCATAGTTTTTTGTTTTTTTTTACCCTATCTTGAATAGATATCGCGAAACCTTCTGTTTCTGGGTACAAGAGTCCATCGGTCAGCCACTTCAGAGACAATTGTTCGTCAATGGTGTCATCTTCGAGTGACTTGGGAAACCTTCCGTGCAATGTTTGTCCTTTCCATTCTCGAACACAGTCCGTGAGCGTTGTTCTGCTATCAATACGATTCCGTTTATTTAGGTTCAGTGGGGTGAAACCCCGATCCTCATTTGCAACCAATTTCATCAACGTACTGTTTGAATCAAGGAAGTGTTTTCTCATTCTATTTTCTTGATTGAGACAGAGATTTTTTACGTTTACAAGGCTTCTACCCCCCAACTTTCTTGGGATGTATAGTCTTTTCGTAGATGAGTTTGGATGCAGGCATCGGAACTTTGTCAATGTTCGGCGCGTCAACCTATCGAGCTCATCAAGGTCAGTTTCTGACCATTTAACTATGCCAAAAGAATATGTCAGAGTTGGCACCGCCCAACCGTTGATCGCTCTAATGAGGTTTCCTCCGTTCAGTTTGGTGTTTAAAAGTTTTGCAAGTCTCTTTTGGTATAGAGTGGAAAAGTCAAGTAATATTAAGTTAAAAATCGATCTTAATATTTAGGTCGCAATCGCAACCGCAACAATTTTATTTAAAAAATAAAATTATTTATTCAGTATCAATCATCATAAATGCTCTAATCCTGATCTTGATAATATTTTCTAATTTAATTACATAAGCGGAAAAATGCCTTTTCCCCAATTGTTGCATTTTCTCTTTTGTAATGCTTAAATACTACTTGATAGAATATTGAAATCATTAATAAATATACCTACTCTTTCTTTTAAACTAAATGAATGGATGAATGAAATTATGCGTTTTCGGGTTTCCAAATAAACGCATGCGATCCTTAGGTACATTACACAAAGAGTGTAAGAAGGGAACCATAGAAACAAACAAAAACAGTCAAATTAACTTGTCAGTTTTGAAATGCATTACATTTTCAACATTGCATTTATTGATTATTAATAATTATTATAATAATATCTAACAATGCCTTTTACGAATAACGAGGCCTATGACATGTTGGCAGTGTATTTCCAATGTTTTGAAAATGCATGTATTGCAGAGCGGCAATATGCAAGTCAATATTCCGAAAGAAGGCATTATTCGAAGAAGGTGTTTACACGTCTAGCAAGACGCTTACGAGAAACAGGAATTGTGCATCCAGATCCAGTCGGCACCAGGTTACGTTCGATTCGTAATGTCGCAAATGTTCTGGCTTATGTTGAAACCAACCCCCATTTAAGTATCAGACAAATATCTGAAGAATTAGTTGTTAGCAAGAATCTTAAGAGATAACAAGCTGCACTCCTATCATGTTGTCTTACACCAAGCCCTTTTGGATAACGATTTCGACAGACGGTTAGACTATTGTCACTGTTTAAAAAATATGTGTAGTGGAAATAAACAATTCTTAAAACGCATACTATGGACTGATGAAGCTACTTTAAGCAGTGATGGAGGCGTTAACTTACATAATATGCACTACTGGGCAGTTGCTAATCCACACTAGATGTTAGAAATCAACCACCAAAATAGATGGAGTGTGAACGTATGGTGTGGTGTTTTGGGAGACAAAATTATTGGTCCCTTTATTTTTAATGGACATTTGAATAGTGAAACATATTTAAATTTTTTACAAAATGGACTGCCAGAACTAATGGAAGATGTTTCATTGGAAACAAGAAGACAAATGTGGTACCAGCATGATGGATGCCCTGCTCACTTCTCGCAGGTGGTTCGAAACTTCTTGGATGCTTCGTTTCCAAATCGTTGGATAGGACGGGGTAGTTTATTTTCGTGGCCGGCACGCTCACCAGATTTGACAGTCCTCGATTTTTACTTGTGGGGAAGACTAAAAGACCTTGTTTTTCAAACTCGTCCTACCACACGAGAAAACATGATTGAAAGAATTCATAATTCAATAACCAGCATTTCAAGAACGGAAATTGAAGCTGCCGTTTTTTGTCTTATCTTTGCATTAATATGGCACGAAGAATTTGGACCAGTCCTAAGTCTGGGTAAAGTGTGAAGGAAGGCAAAGATTAGGTTAATATTTTTTAACTTAATGCAGGTAGTAGTGAAATAATAACTGATTTTTTCAGAAAAATCGAAATATCTCTTGACATGTCAGAGATATCGATTTCGGGTTTTCACTGGATGATTTGCCTTTAAATTACCTTTCTAGTCATATAATAAAAGCTGTACCATTCCATTTGAAAAAACTGAACAAAACTTCAAAAAACTATTGTTGAATGTAACGCCACCTCGCGGTTTCATTTATAAACTCAATAATTTATCTCCCAGATTATCTGATTGTCCCAGCAATTGCCTTTTAAATGAATCCAAATTGAGGAAAATCGGTTTAGGCAAACGGACATTAGACGACTTTTTATCTCAATAGGTAAAACTCCCCCCCACCCATCTATTCGTGAAATTACGACAAAATGTCATAAAACAAAGTTGTAGGAGACAGTTTGTTAATTATAACTGAGAATTTATCTTACTCGGTTAACACTTGAAAATACACAAAAAAAAAACATTTTTAAAAATGTTTAGCTCGTCACGCCCTCTTGCGGTCGTTTTAGAAGCTCAAAAACATTTTTGGTGGATTTCTCATGATCATTTTTAGTACAATTTTTTTTCCCCAAAGCTGTGGGATAAATAGTTTTCAAGATACAGCCGCGATCCATCCTTAATGGGACACCTGGTATATATATATATATATATATATATATATATATATATATATATATATATATATATATATATATATATATATATATATATATATATATATATATATATGTGTGTGTATACTGGGTGACACAAAATAAGGGGACTTTTTAAATGCGTTGTGGCAGCCCTGAGCATAGGACAGTACTGCGGAACAGTGACCTTGAGCAAGTAAACACTTGCTGCCATTTTAGTAACCATGGATCAGTGGATCGGGTAATAGCGTGCGTTAACCATAAAAATGTTTTATAAAAACAGTGATAGTTTTAGAACCTGCGCAGAAGGAGTTCCGACGTTTTTACAACTTAGGACGATCTAGTGCCGTCTCATTAAATCACACTATATATAAAATACCGTGTAAGTTAAAAAGTTGAATCAATAACTTTGAAGAGACTGGATCTGCCTTAAAGAATATACCAACAGGACGACCAACAAGTGGTGGTACTTCACCGAACATTGATGTTGTACGCGTGTCTGTCTTACGGAGTCCACGGTGTTTAAATCGTAAGCACGCAGATGCAGTTAAAATGTCCCGGGAGAGTGTTCGCAGAATTCTTCATTCAGATTTGAAATTTCATCCATACAAGCTGCAGACATTGCAAAAACTGAAGGAAAGCGATTACCAGTTGCAATTAGAATTAAGTCAACAAATGATGGCAAATATAAACAATGACGATTAATTTCTAAGCAAGTTGTGGATGTCAGATGAGGCCTATTTTCATCTCGCAGAGTTACGTGAATAAGCATAACTACCGTTATTGGACATACACAAAGCCTAATTAAGTTAATGAGCGTCCTTTACATGCTGGTAAGGTGCAGTATGGTGTGCTGTTTCGTTACATGGGATCATCGGATTTTTTGAAAATAAACGGGGGATTACAGTAACCGTTAATGCGGATCGTTACATGAAGATGTTACAAGATTTGGTTACACCTGAATTGAAAATTTTTCCATACGTTTAAGAAACCTTGTTTCAGCAGGATGTAGCAACATCACACACTGCACGGTAATCAATGGAAGCTGTGCGAGAAACAATGACGATTAATTTCTAAGCAAGTTGTGGATGTCAGATGAGGCCTATTTTCATCTCGCAGAGTTACGTGAATAAGCATAACTACCGTTACTGGACATACACAAAGCCTAATTAAGTTAATGAGCGTCCTTTACATGCTGGTAAGGTGACAGTATGGTGTGCTGTTTCGTTACATGGGATCATCGGACCTTATTTTTTTGAAAATGAACGGGGGATTACAGTAACCGTTAATGCGGATCGTTACATGAAGATGTTACAAGATTTCGTTACACCTGAATTGAAAATTTTTCCATACGTTTAAGAAACCTTGCTTCAGCAGGATGTAGCAACATCACACACTGCACGGTAATCAATGGAAGCTGTGCGAGAATTGTTCGGTAACCGTGCGATAAAGATTCGGTAACGTTCCATGACCCCCTAAATCGCCAGATTTGTCCGTTTGTGATTTTTTCTAGTGAGGCTATCTCAAGAGTAAAGTGTACACGACTCGACCAAGAGCTCTGGATGAGTTAAAACAGAGAATTCAGGATGAAATCCACAATATGCCAGCTGATATGTTGCAGCGATCAATAAGGAATCTCAACAGCAGATTTCAAGAATACATTCGTAGAGGATAACGGCATGTAAAGGGAGTAATTTTTTAAAAATTACAAATTCGATTATTGTTTCTTAAACTGCAAATTTAAACTTTGAATTACTATGAACAAAATGTTTTGCTTCCATCACTGTTGGTTTTATTGGATTGTTAAAAAGTTCCAATTTTTTGTGTCATGTTGTATATATATATATATATATATATATATATATATATATATATATATATATATATATATATATATATATATATATACAGGGGTACAATTCTGGGGTACATTTCATTTAACTGGGTTAAGAAGTTGTTTAGAAGTTCGTTTCCGTGAGGCCATATTGCGTAGATGATATCTTTATAATACGGATATCTTATTATTATATAATTATAACAGGACATAAAATCAATTTTGAAGGAACCAAAGAAATAGTCAATATTGAAAACTACCATGTGCGAACAATCAGAGAAGCCCTTGAAATAGAAGAAAGGGGTGAGCTAAATATACGAAACGACGCTCGCAACATTCCAAAAGTATGGCAATACCTTCTGCAAAAGAAGAAGCGCCGCAACGTGGTGGCGAGGTAGAAAAATCAATACACGGATGCCCGACAGCGTTGCTGAGCGCCGCAAATCGTCCCGAACTACCCCGACTTAATCTGCGCAGTCGCCGGCTACAGCAAAAAAGCAGGCACAACGACCCGTACACGTCAGTTGGACTCTTCAGTCGAAGGGGACAACGCTTGAAAATGCCAAATGAGATTTTGGCGAAACGTTGTGACTCTTATAATATTAGATGTAATATATAAAGACATACACGCACACACACACACACAATATATATATATATATATATATATATATATATATATATATATATATATATATATATATATATATATATATATATATATATATGTGTGTGTATATACCAATTGGTGAATATATTCTAAAAATACCAAGCTAGAAAATATATTTCTGCATGAGAAAATTTGGAAAATAAAATGATATTTTTACATTTTCATTGCATCGAAAAACATGGTCCAATCACCATATCGATTATTTGTTTACAGTAATTTATTTATAGGGTTTTATACAAAAAAAGGACCATTTTAATATTCATAAAACGTTCGTATTTGGTCGTTGTATTTTCCGTAATTTTTATTAATTTAAAACAGCACGAAACCCACTATTTCGAAAGCCATAATTTATTATTCTACGTTGCATGAAATTTTGTTTGTTGTAGAACCGTAGTTTCGTTTGTCATTGTAGATCGCTTAAAAATTAAATTCGTTTTGAAATATATTATGAAGATAAAAGTAAAATAAATAATCTCTTAGTAATGTCTGAATGATTGTGCCGTGTTCATATATATGTTTTTCCTTTATTTGGGTTTTTCGCCACTATCTAAAACTCAAAAAATATCAAAAATACCTGTTCTTATTTAAAGAAAGAATCACTGGGTAAAAACAAAAAACCAAACGGAGACAAATTTCTCAGTGATTCTTTTTTTTTTGTAATAAATTTGCCTAACGAACAAAATTTTAAAGATATAAAAATGTTATAAAAAATGTTACAAACTTTTAACGTTAACGTTTCGGAGGGTACTCTCCCCCCGTTTTCAAAACTAAACTAAAAAATAAATTATATTAATTTGTAATATATAAAGTAAGGAGTGAAAGTAAATATAT
Organism: Cosmopolites sordidus; assembly: GCA_031761425.1. Taxonomy (NCBI): domain Eukaryota; kingdom Metazoa; phylum Arthropoda; class Insecta; order Coleoptera; family Curculionidae; genus Cosmopolites; species Cosmopolites sordidus. The sequence goes on from JARFXV010000272.1 coordinate 238,451, forward strand.
TTTTTTGTATATGTCAACGATACTTACATTGACAACAGATTTTCATGACAGTGACATACTACCAAAAAATATATATAGGTAATGTTTACTGTGTGATTGTTTATTGTACTGATTGGGTATTCAAATATTTAAATGTGTTTAATTGTATTCGTTAGAATCGGGAACCATATTGAATTTAAATCTACTGAAGGCATAGCAATACAGTTATTTTTAACCGCTATAATTAATTAAAATAAAAATTTTGTACTCTCTCCGTTTTGAAAACGGGGGGAGAGTACCCTCCGAAACGTCAACGTTAAAAGTTTGTAAAATTTCTTGAAACATTTTTATATCTCTAAAATTTTGTTCGTTAGGCAAATTTATTACAAAAAAAAAGAATCACTGAGAAATTTGTCTCCGTTTGGTTTTTTGTGTTTACCCAGTGATTCTTTCTTTAAATAAGAACAGGTCTTTTTGATATTTTTTGATTTTTAGATAGTGGCGAAAAACCCAAATAAAGGAAGAAAAAAAAATCTCTTAAATAGTTATCATTATTATCATAACCGTTCAATCCTTAGGGATTTTGGTGTGCACTTAAAAGCTTTTATAACCCTGCTACTGAGGTAAATTAATTATTTTCTTTTAGTTATCGTTACAGTATTTTTATCTATCCTGGCTTCTTTGGTTATGCTTTTCCGTCTTTTCTGCCTCTTGCCTCTGCATCCCATTTTCCCGACTGCAATGCCTAGTGTTTTATATCCTTTTCCACCTGGTCTAACGATCTCCTTCTTCTCGGCCTTTCCCTGGCTCTTCTCTTCAATGAGGCCAACTTTATATTATTCCTTAACTCTGTATGGGTTTCTGTGACGATATGGTTACGAAATTTTTTTTATACCTTATGGAACACGGGTTGAAATTAGTGAACTTGTTTCTTAAATACTATTTGATACTTTTTCCAAAATGCGGAATTGGCTTTTTGAATAAAAAATAATTATTTTTTTTATTTTAGTCTAAAACTTTATCATAAATAATATTGATAATCGATGCAAAAAACTTGTTTCAAAAACTTGTTCTTGTTCAATTATAAATGAATTAAAATGTATTAAATTTTTAAAAAATCACATGACTACGAACGCGCCGCGATTGGCTGCTATGTTTGTGTCAGAATACTAAAGTGTTTTCAGATCAGTACTTTTTTTTTTTTTATTTATGGAAATGTCTGCTCAACAATTACAATTGTTCTACAAGACAGTGTTGTAATGAAAGTTTTAACATTAACATCACAAATCTATTCTAAATACATATCTTGAGGTAGTTTCCTCTTCAGTCTTGTATGTATGTTTCTGCGTCCTAGTAGATAATGTTCAGTGCTGGGAGATTGCTCTAGCCTCTGATGAAAGATGATCGTTCGTTTTTTATATACTCTGACACTGTTAGTAGACTGAGTTCTTGGTGCAGTTGTCGATTAGTTACGTACCATTCGGCATTCACAGCTATTCGTAATATTTTGTTTTGAAGAACCTGCATTTTATGTACATTGGTAGGCGATGCGTTGCCCCAGATAACGCATGCATAAAGGATTAAAGGTTGAATTAGTGAATGTAAGGTACATTCTGATTTTAACGAGGATCTCCTATTGATAAGCGGGTAGAGTTGAGAGAGTCTGGCATACCCTTCGTTGAGTTTGCGAATTATGTGTATTCTCCACGTTAATCTGGTATCCAGGTGTACACCCAGATATTTAACATATTCTTCGTTTGTTTTCCAAGCGACTGGGTGTTGATTTATGTGAATAATCGGAGGGTTATTGATTCTCCTTAAAGTAAAAATTTTTGCTGCGCACTTTTCTGTATTGATTTTTAAATTCCATTTATTCAGCCATTTTACAATGGTATTTGTAGCTTCTTGAAGTTTGGTTACCTCAAGTTCAAGATTCTGTTCCTTGGTTAGAATAGCTGTGTCATCTGCAAACATTAGAAGAGAGGCTTCTGTTTCTGGTATGTCGTGTGTATATAGGTTAAAAAGAATTGGGCCAAGTATACTCCCCTGTGGCACGCCGGTTTTAATTTTTCTAATAGTTGATGTTGCGTTGTGTATGGATGTTTGGAAGGATCTGTCGTTTATATATGAAAAAAGGATGGCTTTTAAATATTCTGGAATCTTAGCCGATGTTATTTTATGTTTTAGTCCGTCATGCCATACACTATCAAAGGCTTGGGCCAAATCTAAGAATATGGTTAGGGTGTACTCCTTGTTCTCAAACCCCTCTTCTATAGTTTCTGTTAAGTGTTGGAGTTGATGACACGTAGAATGCCCTTGTTTGAAACCAAATTGGAAGGCTGGAATTATGTTCTCGTTGACAATCGCTTGGTTTAATCTGTCGTATATAATTTTTTCAAAGAGTTTAGCCATTGTAGATAGGAGGCTTATTGGCCTATAACTTGAAATAAGTTTGTGATCTTTTCCTGGCTTTGGGAAAAGCAAAATGTATGAGTGCTTCCATGTTTGTGGAAAATATTCCAATTTTAGACAAGAGTTAAAAAGTGAACTTAGGTAGGCAATCAGCTTTTTGCTTGCATTTTTGAGTATTAAATTCCGTATTTGGTCATGACCCGGTGCTTTTTTAATCGATAGGGTTTTAATTACTGACATTATCTCCTGTGGCGATGTAGGTTTGATGTCTACACCAGCTAGTGGTCTGTGGGTTTTCACTTCATTTTGTACCAAATTTGCAAAGGCCTGTAGGGTATGCTGTTGGTCAAACAGTGTTTCCAAGTGGTCACCAAAAGCAGTACATTTCTCTTCATCGCTATGTAGTAATGTATTATTAACCAGAAGAGATGGGATTTCTTCCGATTTTCGTAGGATTTTCTTAGTAGATCTCCACAATCCTGGATCTTGCGGCTCTAGATCACTTATGCGTTTTTGGTATTCAATTATTCTAAGAGTATCTAGTTCTCGCTTAATGCGATGCGATAAGTTATTAATTAGATTTTTGGTTGCAGGATCCCTTGTTCTCTACCATTCTCGTCTGGCCCGATTCTTTTGCTTAATTAGTTGATTTGTAGAGGTAAGAGGGGTATTGTTTTTAAATGTTTTTCTTGTTTTTGGTGGCGTTGTTGAGAGGCGTATGCTTTCTTGAATTGTTGTTGTAATATGTGTAACTTGTTTATCGATATTTGTTTTCGTTGTGAGAGGTATTTGTACCAGTTTGGAGTCCATTCTGTTCTTGAAGAGTTCCCAGTTTACCTTGCCATTGATGAGTTTTGCGTTAGGAGAATTTTTAACAGTTTCGGCTTGAAATGTAATTATGTAACTGGCAGATGATCTGAATCGAGCTCTATATGCACTGTTTGATGTAGTTCTTTTCTTAAATTTTTTTGTACGATTATGTCCAAAATATCAGGTTTGTGATCTTTCCTGTATGGGTAATATGTGTGATCATCCGGTGCGAGTACCTGTAGGTTGTACTTTGCTGCAATTTCATTTAGCTTTACCCCATTTGGGTTGGTTTGGCGACAGCCCCACACAGTGTTTTTGGAGTTAAGATCTCCAATTAACAATGTTGCCTCTATGGTATTAAAAATTGCCTGTAAGTCGTTGTCCATTAATTTTTTGTTGGGTTGTTTGTAGACAGTGTATAACTGGATGCTGATGCTATTGAGAAAGTTTACTTTGATTGATACAATTTCTAAGCTTGTAACTTTTGGCATATCGACTGGTGTGTGAGATATTTTGTTTTTGATTAAAATGGCGACTCCGCCCGAGGCTACCCTAGCTTCTCTATCGGTTCGATAGATTTTATAACCTGGTATTTTCAATTTCTCTTTATTAGCAAGATGGGTTTCGCTGATGCAGGCTATGTCAATGTTGTGACGGGCTAAGAAGGCTATAAAGATGGATCGTTGAGCCTGAATTCCATTGGCATTCCAATTGAGTATTTTAGGACAGTTGAAGGTTTGTTGATAATTGTTAATTAATTTTTGATTATGGGCCATTTAACAGTATTGGGAAAAGGTTTGTTAAAAAGAAATTTTTAATTTGTGTGATATACGGTTTCAGAAGGTCAAGGAGAGTCGAGAGAATATTGTTGAGGAATGATGGAGAGAGATTTTCTTGTAAAGGGCGTGTTAGGGTTTCTGCATAGGTTTTCTTTTGACTTGAAGTTGCTGTCTGAGTGGTGTAAGTATTGTGGATTGATGTATAGTGTTGATTTATTCTTGGGGTTCTTCTGAATCCAGTACTCTCGAGGTAATAGCTGCATCCCTTATAGTTTGCGGGATGTTCACCATTACAGTTTACACAAGTTGGCGGGTCTGCTATTTTTTTAGCACAGTCGGTATAATAGTGATCACCTGCACATTTAACACATTTTGGATCACGCTTACAGTAATTTTTAGTATGCCCTGTCTGTTGACACCGGTGGCATTGAGGAATGTTTTTGGCTAGTCTTCTTGATTCAACTGTGATTACAGAGTTTTCCAGTCTGTTTACTTTATAAATCTCTTCAGCTTTCTCATTTGCTGTTAATTCGACAATAACTACCGGCATTGGAGTTCTGTCTTTGTAGTAGAGTCTATTAATTTTTAATATAGGCAGATCATATTGTTTTAAAAGTGCTTTAATATCCTCTGTAGTTAAAGAGAGAGGAACATTTTTTAATGCTACTGCTAGTGGTTTAGTTTTTGGATCCTGATATGTGTGATATTGAATTTTATTGTCTAGATAATGTTTAGCTAAAGCAATAATCATTGTCAGAAGTTAAATTGATATTTAACGACTTACTTGTCGCTACTGTGGTAAATTCACTGCTGGTTATTTTTTTTATATCGCTTACAACTTCTTTGTGATTGTGTTGACCGTGTAGAAAAATTGGAGGATTTTCGGTATTTTTACTTTAGTAAGTTCCTGGCTGGCTGCTATCATCTGATGGTTCTAGCTCTGGTGGTAAATAATATCTATTTTAGGTTAACATATTTTTAGGATCCCACTGGTATCGTTTTTGTACATTGTTTATCGGTGGAGATAAGTGGTCACTGTTACGTTTTTGAGATGTCATTGTTCCATTTGCCAGCCCCGACGGGCAGGTAACATTAAAATGTTAATTTGTACTGCACTTGTGATTTTAAATATTGTCCCGTTCAACGTTAGTTTCTATTTTTATTCATAGAATTTAATCGCACTCTTTTTGCCGCTGTAAAACCCATAACGAAGCGAAGGAATACGTCCGCACTGTTTCACTGCTCGCAGAGTTCTTCAGATCAGTACTGTCAACGGCATTTATTCATATATATATATACTGTCAAAATTATTATTGATAAAGTGCAAAATAAAATATTGTTAATTATAAATTTAGTTCAGTAATGTGTGACAAAGGGTTCATAAAGGCTAATTCTGATAATATACCTGCTGTGGATATTTTTATGGCCACAGATTTTCTGAAAAATGACATTCGGTTTAATTCAGCTGAAGTTCGAGGTGCTAAAGCATCGATATAATTTTCTAAAAAAATAATAATAATGTATACGTCAATAAGAAACAAAATATTTCTATTAAACATAATTAAAATATTTATAGGGTGTCACTAGAAAGTTACGGTAACAAGGCTATAGGTTTCGTTCAACTTAAATACAACAATGGTAATTGCATGTTAAAAGGATAGGTATGTTCAGAACATAAAGTTCGGAGTAAAGTTTATACAGTTACCTTGATTATTAAATGAGAAATTAAGAAAAGTCTAAAATGTCACTCCATGTTATTATTATTCAGTTTCAGCAGGTCATAAATACTCAAACAAACAAAATTATATGTTATAAATAATAATCTTTTGTATATTTTTGATGACAGGTGGTTGTAAACATGCATTAGCACTACTCATGTAGACACATTGGAGAAGTGAAGATCCAACATCCACTGAAGAAAAATATTAAATATTAAGTAACCAAAAGATATTTTCTAGTTTTGTTTACTTTTTAAGCGAAGAAATAATATAAATCATAATTAGAAAAACAAAACATATACATATTGTTTAAATCTAACTTAACTACTGAAGAAAATGACTTAACTTAAAATTACTACTACTCTTAAAACTACTTAAATCTAACAGAATAAAACAACCACTAGCCAAAATTAAATACATTTTGTTATACACACATATATATATATATATATATATATATATATATATATATATATATATATATATATATATATATATATATATATATACATATATACATTTGTTTGATTACATTCATTAGAGTTTGCAATATTTTTAAAACCACACCAATTTTTCAAATCATCACACTAAACTCTATTAACAATATTAAAAAAAAAATCCACCCATACTACATTATTGCTATAATTAATGTTTTCACTGCTTTTAAAACGATGGCGATTTTTCGCCTTACATATTTTACAAACCACCATATTAGACTCTTGATTTAATAATATTTGCAAATATATAAATCTGGCTACTAACTAACTCTATTGCATAACGCTAAAGATTACCCAAATAAGAGAAGGCACCTAAAACATTTTTTTTTTATGAAAAACTTATAGTCGAAGTTTGGGACTGTGCTATTAAGGGCTACCCACTAGAAAACCAGCCTCCACCAGTCAGCCTACCATCAGTCTTCAATGCGTATAATGAAAAATACCCTATCAAATGAATATGTTCAATCAATAGATGAAACGTATGAAATTCCTGAAAATCACTAAACACTAAGTATAAGACATTTCATATACAATAACCTTCCAAATCGGTAGTGGAATTTTGTTCTTGTCTATTCTTATCTAATCCTTGAATATCGTTATTGGTATCCTACAAAATAGACGATCCTGTAGGGCTTTCTTATTGTTACTTCCCTTGGTTGTGTTGCTACATTTATATTCTTTGCGTACAAGCACGAACATTCTTTCTTATAAATTTAGCACGTTAATTTATTTTCCCTACATGAATGAAATAATATAAATAAGGGTTATGTAAACCTAAGGAACCCTAATCTGATTTCGATCTGAACTTACCTTTGCGCCTCCATATCTCATGTAAAGATATATGAGTATAACGTCGAAAACAGCACCGAAAGCCTAAATAACAATTAAAAGCGATAGCGAACCAACAACTACAGTCAAAGATATAGGTTAAACCCATAGAACAATGACTATGAAAGACTCCGATTCTTTACGAAAGTCTTTTCAGAAAGAGCGCGAAAGAAAATTTCGGTATAACTTGAATATGAATATAACCGAATTGCTCCGAGTCGAACCGATATTGGCGATATTGGCCTTCACTACAATTGTGACGTCACAATGGTTCGGATTTTTTTCAGGAATTGTCGGCGAATCATCGGTACTAGGTTTAAAAAAATATTTTCAATTTAATATAACTTATTATTTAATTATAAGGAAAAAAATAAAAATAGTTTTATTATAAAACTTATATATACGATCTTTCCATTTTCTAGAGAATTACAATTTCAGTTGAACTTAGCGTGGAAATAACAATCAGTCAACTTCTCTTACAGTTTGACACCTCACGATAGACAAACGTATGACTAAGAAAAGAAGTAACACAATTTAGGCATCGTATAATTTTTGTTTCCTTATTAGACCCAGAGTGTTTCCCAACACCCCGGTAATTAGTAACAAAAAAACCTGAATATTTGCGTTAAACTTCGTTCTGGATAAAGGAAAACCGTCGGGATAACAAATTAGCCTTCGGCACGCCTTACACGCGAAGGTGTTGGAGTAACGTGCCTCCTCCATATGTCATTGTCTCGGGTCGGCGTTTAAATATCATTCATTCGCCTTTAGTTAAGGGAAAAATTTGAATAATTATTTGTTGGGGCGATGACAAGGAATAGGCTCGTGGAAAAAAAGGACGAGAAAAAATTGCGCTCCTCTGGTTTCTCTAATTAAGCGAAATGGGACACCTTTTTATTATATTAAAATAACGTTGAAGTGGGTAGCTGATGATGAGGTCGGATTTTTTTTTCTGCATACGCAATTCTGAATAAAAATTTATAAGATAGGCATGTAAATTATTTTCTGGAGGGAAACAAACCACAAATTAAGAACTAGTTGCTGTTAAGATGGATCAGTAACAAAGATAGAGAAAAAGTTTAAACTTTACCCTTACCAGAGGGTGTCATTTTTCTTTTGCCGATAATTTTTTGATGTTATATTTGTGACAGTTTGGATTTGGCTGCTGTATAAGGCAGATGTGGCAGTTGCATTATGGATAAATAACACATCGGTCAATAAGTCCCCAGTCTAACATATATATAGCGCCACTTACGAAAAATCCTTACCAGTAGTTGATTGTACCAGCCTTCAAAAGTCACGTTTCTAAATTTCATGACAATGCGTCTACTACTTTCTGAGTTGTTTTGCTTTACATGACGTTACTTTTGTTATTGTCAAAATAAAAAAAACGAATTTCATGTGTTGATTAAGCATTGAATTTTGATGAAGAAGCATATTGTGAAGCAAAACAATGATTTGATAAACATTACCCGGACTCTGCCCCAGAAAAATCAATCATAATTGATTAGTATACTGAATTAATTCAAATGTGACCATACAAGTCCCGATGATGGCGGAGGCTTTGGACGCCAAAATTAGGTAAGAGGAGGGCCAAACAACATTATAAAAATTAATAAAATTATTACGCAAAACTGTACAGTAAAAAAGAAGACGAATTTGCTGTCAGCCGCATCGGCATCAAAGGCCATTTAGTGGCTTTACCCTACAGTAAAGCTGCAGGAGATAGCTGATATTAAGAACATATCGAAATGAACTGTTTACATCATTTTGCATTTACCCCCGCGTACCAAAAACAACGTATTGAGGTTTTTATGCGGTATATGATAATAGATAAAACTATCGAAATGAATTGTTTACATCATTTTGCATGAATATTTGGGAATGCGTAAATTGCTGTAGAAATAGGTACCTCTTTTACCCTCAGCGGACCAAAAACAACAACGTATTGAGTGAAAATCCGGAGTGAAATCGACAGTCAGCTGAGTGGACAGCAGCGCGGTGAAAGCTGTCCAAAGCGACCAAAAATAAAACAATCGGCAGGTAATGTTATGGTCTCTGTATTTTCGGATCCGCGGGGGATATTGTTCATCGATTATCTCGAGAAAGATAAAACAGTTAATAGCAAATATTACGTTATGTTATTGGTGCTTTTAAAAGACGATGTCGCAAAAAAAGGCTCCAGATGAACAAAAAGCGTTGTTTCACCAAGACAATGCACAGTGTCGCAAATCGCAGGCAAACATGGCCAAATTGCATGAATTATACTTCAAATTGCTTTCTCATTCACCGTATTCTCCAGATCTGACCACAGTGACTATTTCCTGTTCTCAGACCTCAAAAAAAAGCTCGCTGGATATAAAATTACGCTCCAGTGAAGAGGTAGTTGCCGAAATTGAAGGATATTTTGAAGGCAAAGAGAAATCGTTCTATAAAAAGGTGTAGAATTTTTAAAAAAGCATTGAAATGATTGCACTGTTCTTCAAGAAGAAAAGACGAAGTCGATAAAATTTGCAAAAAAAACTGCGTTTTATTTGTCAGACCGGGGACTTATTGCCCGATGTGTTATCAACTATCTCTGACTAACAGATCTTTCGTCGAATCGCAGGATGAATTTACGTATTTGGAATACAAATTAGCTCACTCATTTCAACTTTTCCACCCCTTTCCCTGATCCACCACGTGACACGAAACACAAAAAACTAACCCTCGACTGGGAGAGGGTGGGTTAACGTTTCCATTGTTCGACAGTCGGACTTGCACTCGAAAGGTTTAGGGAATTGTTGAAGTAGGGTGCACGAGCCACACTCGAAACAAGAGCGAATCGTTGGCACTGACAATCACACGTGAGGTTCGATTTCCACTTACGGACCGGTCAGAGACCTGGGAGGACATTTTATTGTAGAGAGGTGTAGGAATTCGAAAACAATAGTTGTCACTGAAAAGGAAATGACTAGAAAACCGATTTTCGATAAAACGGTGTATGGAAAAATTTTTGTTGTTAACTTAACTTAAAAATTTAATTGTAAATCCTTGCATTACATATACACCTCTAGAGCTATACAGATGGCTATTGTGGTACAAAATTATTTCGTGTTTACGGTATGCATGTTGTAACGTTTGGGTTTTCACTCCCGTTACAAATGTTCTCCTTCGAATTTGTCGATTCCCAATCTCCGGTAAACCTTACTCATTTTCTGATTATTTTCTGATTATATCCGCATGGGTGGCGACCTCTCTTATCCATTTCAGGAAACACGCCATCCATTGTGCAGATTCCGCCATCCCTATCTCTTCTAAAATCCCTTCTTCGACCTTGTCATTTGTCTCGGTACGACTAACGCTGCATCTGATAATTAACCGGTCATTTTGTGATCTGTCTGTCGGCGACTAGCAGAGTGCTTCCTTCTTCATTAGTACCTATTACCACGGTAAGTTTTCTTTACCTCGAGGCTCTTTATGTAATTTCATGTGTTGTTCCATTGTACAGGGTCTAGAGCGGATGGAGTGGAAAGAAGTGAGATTAGTCGGCGAGATCTGGATGGAAGGAGAATGGAGATGAGGAATGAAGAGGGGAAAGTGGATGAAGAAATGGTCGAAATTGTAAATAAATAAGGTGGGAAAGCGATTCAGAACGAAAATCAGATCGAGCAGCCGGAGTCTGCCTAGCCGGAGAGTGGCGGTCTTTCCACGCTAATTTTGGGAGAGCGAAGGGTGTTGGGTGTTATCTTGGCAGTGGTCTTGTTAGATAGTTAGTATTAGCCGGGTTGAAGCCGAGAGGTATAAACTGGGAGGCAAACGGCATATCTGTACAGGGTCTATTCGGCTTCTAAGTCCATGTCTATTTCAGCTTCTAAGTCGACGCCTATATCTATTTCTATTTCTATCTCGACGTCCATTTCTACGTCTACGTTTGTGCCAGCTCCTGCTTCTAATTCTGTTTCTGCTACTTCTACCACTGCAAGCCCATTATAAGAGCTACACCACCAGGGCTTCCGCAGCAACTTACCGCCTGCCGTACACCGCCAGCAATGGTGATATAACGCCGATAGCTATATCACTGCCGTACCTTTGATCCGAACAGAGCGTCCGATGCCTGCAGGCTGCTGTCCGCAGATAAGTATCTAGATATTAGACATATATCTATCGTGGTCGGTATTAGCCGCCACTGGCTCCCAACTTCCGTTAAATTCCCTTCAGGCATAGTATTCGTTTAGATATTTGTCTTGCGATATATTCGTTTATTTATTATGGTTAAGTATTTTGTTTTTTATACTAGTAATTGTATTTAGCTGTTAGATTAATATATAGGTATAATTATTCCATCAACAGTTGTTTCTATGTAAGACCTAAAGCCTTATTCGCACACCCAGCCCCGACAGTAAGAGTTAATCAAGCATAGTGGGAACGTTACAATGTTTTTACTTTGTTTATAAGATGTCGCATGGTTTATATGTTTGTGTAAATTATCAGTTTAATATTATCAATAATCAAGTTAGCCATTCTCCAGGAAAACGTAGTAGAGTGAGGGACGAATGCGTGAAGAAATTTCACAAAGACATATTAAATACTAGCAGGCAGGCAGGATTTGCTGGGCGTAAATTAAATTTTAGTAATAATTGTTTTCTTACGATTAAAATTACTTTTTGAATTCCATAGCTTTTACCTGTTATTTGACAATTTTTTTCTATAAATTTCATAAAAACAAAATTCACAACGATACAATTCCAAATTTCGGTATATATTTATCTTTTACGTCCTCATAACCCCCTTAGGAGTGGATTTTTATGAACCCTCCTCATTAGTGACGCATGATCAATTTACGACGCATAAACAATATTCCTGCCAAATTTAAAGTCTTTTCAAATTTCAAAAACGAGCGTATGTTTATCTTTTACGCTCCCTTAACCCCCTCAGGAGTTGATTTTTATGAACTATTCCCTATAGCGGACATCTACAACGCATGACGAACATTCCTGCTAAATGTTAAGTTTGTAGGTCTTATAGTTTCGGATATTTCGCGAAAAGTGAGTGATTATCAATTAACGGACGCCAAGGACCGGAGCCGAGCTGAACGCCAGCCGCCTACAACGGTGAGCGCAACACTCTGTGCGCGAATAGTTGGACTATTTACTCGAAGCGGCCAACACTTAAAAATGCCAAATGAGATTTTGCCCAAAAGTCGTGACTCTTCACAGAACAAACTGATCGACACTGGATATATATATATATATATATATATATATATATATATATATATATATATATATATATATATATATATATATATATATATATGTTCGAAAAATTGTGAACTGGACCCGTGGTGAAAGGTATTAAAAAGCTAAGGAAGTTCTCCCGTGCTCCACCTCGCTCTTTGCCATTCCTTCATCCGCCATCCATAGCGCCAGCAAGCGCCTCCCAAGACCGGTTATTGGTCTTAAATCGTCCGTAAGCCATTCCTTGTGCCGAACTGATGACGACTTAAGGCCAGAAACCGGTCTTGGAAGACGCTTGATGGCGTTTCGGATGGCGGGTGAGAGTATGGCAAAGCACGACGTGGAGCACAGGTGATCTTCCTTAGCTTTTTAATACTTTTCTTCACGGGCTCAATTAAAAATATTTCGATCATACCTGGTACTTAACCGAGGTTAGACGGGTCACGAACGGTTTCGCACAGTCTGACTGCTGGCTGCGACCGTTAACCGCAAAATGGCTTGGCTGCATGTGATTGCAGCCTCCGTTCGACATGGGCAATTTATATGGTAATAGATTTAGTCGTCCTTTCATCCGCTCTTCAGATATCCAACTTGAGCCCAACTGATGATGGCTAAAGGCCAGAAATCGATCTTAGGAGACGCTTGCTGGTGCTTTGGATGGCGGATGAAGGAATGGCAAAGCACGACGTGGAGCACGAGTGAACTTCCTTAGTTTTTTTAATATACATAGTGTGTCGCATTTAAGATGAAGACACTCCCATATTTTCGCTATTTGAAAGGACACAAATTTGAATTTTTGCACATTCATACAGATTGATGGGTGACGTTTTTTCAAGATACTCAACTGAAATCTAAACTTTAAACTCAGCCTACTACGAATTCACAAACAAGTTTCATGACAAAATACGTATTTTTAATTTTGTCATTATTCGGAATAATTAATTATATAATAATAATTTCAGAGAATCGTAAAAGAATCCAAAAATGTACTCGAATAGATGGACTAGTTGAGAGAGATCGCATTTGATAGTTAATTATTTGTGTTATGAAAATTATTGTATTATACTTATTTATTTTACTGAAATATTGGAATATATGACACTATAAAATTGGCAGTGTGTCGACATTTTTAATATTCACTGCCAAAAGTTAGGTAAATTTTTTTCATATTATTTATTATTATTAATTTAATTCTAGATTATAGGTAAAATTTCCTCTTTCTTTTTTAATTATATGTTATTTTCTAGCATTATCTTTATTAATTTTTCATAATTAAGGACTGTATTTTGTTTTTTAAAACAATTAAAAACTTTAACAAATAATTAGAACTAGTTGCGTTCATTTATAGTTTTAATTAAAACTACAAGAAGAGGAATGAAATTTATAGAATGGTGTAATACGAACAAAATTGATAAATCGTGATATGTACTACTATACTTAAAATACTATGTACTACTGCTTAAATACTAGGCTTCAATTTTTTACAATGGATACATTTATCGAGCAAAGAAAAAATGAAATTTCTTATGCAAGTGCATTAAAAATGTCAAGGAAGTATTATGGCAATGAAGAATCAAAAGACATTTTTAAAGTGAAAACTGAAAAAGTGGTTTAAGTCCTCTAAATAAGTACTTGAAGATAAACACCGGTTAAGAAGGCCTTCTACTTCAACCAATGAAAAAAATGCCTCCAAACAAATAATATTATATTAAATAATTACCGATTAAGTATTACAGCCACTATAGATATTACTGGAATATCATTTGAATGAATTTAAAGTATTTTGTGTCTAATTTTTTTATTGAGGTTGGTGAAGAGATGTTTTCTGTGGATGACGACATTCTGAAATGCATTATTACTGGTGATGAGACATGGATCTATGCTTATGACCCAGAAAAAGGTTAACTACCAAGCGAGTATCGTACTAGAGATGAACCAAAGACGATAAAGCCACTTCAAAGCGTGTCAAAAAACAAAGTTATGTTAACTTATTCGTTCAATGGTCGTGGTTTTGTCCCCAAAGAATGTCTCCAACTGATCAAACAGTTTAAAAATTTATTATTTAATGTAAAGTGAAGTAAAGTTTTGGGGTTAGAGGCGCATCAGCAACTGAGAAGGTTATTTAGCGACTGGACCTACAGGTTAAGGTGGGTTCCGAACCACGGTCAACAGCTACCGAAAACCCCCGTCAGCACCCCCCTCGGGCTATCAACCCTTGGTTTTGTGCTTAACCGAAACTATCTCGAGAAGCCTACCGATTGGCGAGTGACCAACGTAGAATACCTCTCAGAAGGCTTCCGGTCTTATCCAGCCTCGAACTGGCATGACGGAGGGGTGATTCCTTGTCAGATTTTACACTCTTACCTAGAAACATTCACAAGAATTTTAGAAAAACTTTTTTGCCCAGTTCTGGATTCGAACCCGATCCACATTAACTGCCGTAACGTAAGGCTAACGCCTTAGACACCACAGCTAATATGGCTCATTTTTTATTTATTTAATGTATCAGTTGCGTAAGTCTATTTGCAAAAACGTCCAAGTTTATGGCAAAAATGTATATGTTTTACATCACAATAACGCAGAATCGACAACACAATAATTGTTCGTAATGTATATTATTGTCAATATATTATTGACATAAAAAAAATATATTTACTTACTATCTTTTAGAGTATTATATAGAACTTAACATAAATTATTTTTAGATTCGTTTTGAAAACGGGAAGAGAACACCTCCCGAAATGTTAACGTCCAAAAGTTTATATTTAGTTTACAAAATTTTGTATTTTTAAAATTGTTGTTCGTTAGGCCAATTTATTACAGAAAAAGAATCACTGAGGAATTAGTCTCCGTTTGGTTTTTACCCGGTGATTCTTTTATTTGCAAAAGAACAGATATTCTTAACATTTTTTTCAAGTTTCAGATCGTGGCGAACACCCCAAAAAAAAGAAAAAAAGAATATGTATCCATTTTAGGTTTCCGGAAAAAAATTGTTGAACATTTAAAATGAACTATTATTATAATGAATTATGACAATATTATAATTTAAAATATAATAATTCTAGTGTTTGTATTACAAATTAAGCAGCTGGTATATTCGAAAATATTTTCAGTTTTCATTTACACAATGTAGTTAATAACTAATAAAACTTATTATGGTACAAAAATATCCATTATTCACTCAACTAAACCAATAATAATGTTCAATTTGGCCCCAATAAACCGGGAAAATTTGCTATCGACATTAATAGTAATTAATAGTGCATCGAAAACTCATTATCCGAACACAAACCCACTTTTCAAACGCAACCCATTCAAATTGAAATAATAAAAAATTTTACTGTATGATATATTTTATCATTTTTGTTAATATCTCGATTTAACATGACAAATAATATTTTCTTATTAGATTGGTTACTATTGTTATAAAATTTTCAGCTATATTGCCGAAAAATGTTTAGAAATTGCCCTATTCTGAAGCAGAACTCGAAATTGGATGTGGAAGTGCAATACAACTGTGCTGATCCATAACATGTGTCGAAATAGCAGCTCAAAAATATTAAGGCAGCGGATGTGGACGGAACATCCGCAGAAGTATATAAAGACCATGACCTTAAACATTTCTTCCTGTGTTTAAGGTCATGTTTAAGTTCATGGTCTTAAACATTAAACATTTCTTCCTGCGTTCCGTGGCGATCGTGGAAAAAACCAAAACATCCCAACTGTTCACAGGTATAATCTTATAAATCCTCCTCCCAATACCTTGTGTTGTTTTTTAAGACATGACAACAGCGGAGCTTTTTATGCGAACTGTAGCTCCTTGTCACCTAGTAGCATGATAACCTTACTTTTACGAATAAGAACTATTTTAACTTACTGATTTCGGTGTTTATCGATCGGTATACAGGGTGTAAGGAAAATAATGTTCTTAAATTTATCTAACGATTAGAAGAAGAATTATATGTAGGCCGACCAAACATCAAAGGTCATTTCGCGGCCAAGACGCTGGTAACACCATGACGGGGGTGAAATCCTATCCAAAGGCAACAGATCCGAGAAGACTGTCATCGATGCCGCTATGAGTCTCTTGAAATATCCGATGAGGTGAAACTTGGTAGGACTGGATGGTACAATTAAGTTATGTTTGACATAGAATAATATAATGGATGGACCTAATTAAAATTAATCTGATCACATTTAAATAAATCATCCTGTATATCCAACTATTTCCCAACGAGAACGATATCAAAGTTGTTTTTCTGTGGCAGTAAGCTGCAGCAAAAGGGAAATGCTATAAAATTTTCCACGCCATTTTGCCACAAAATCCACAATAAACAAGTTAAAAAGGGACTTTAAAAGAGGGCCCGATACCACGGTCGCTGTTTTGCATAGTTAAATCTACCAAATATCCCAACTTGCCCTCCCCCCTTCATGTCTAAAAAAGATTTAGTTTTATTGCGATTACTTGAATGCAGTGAAGTTGGCGATATTACAGTAGGAAAATAGGAAAGGAAACATTATCCAATGTTGTGTTCTTGTACGCTATTGGTTAGGAATTGTTCAAAATACAAATATAGTTTTATTGGAAAAACATAATAAAAGTCCCGTACACAAATTTCAAGTGAATCTCTTGAAATTTGAACACACCCATGCCAAATTAAACTTATGGATTTAAGTTTCATGCCATGTTCGTCAATAACACAGGGGAACAATTTAAAAAATAATTTAAGCTGTTTTATGCGTAAATTGACATGCTAATTCCAAAACTTTATTTAGTTTTTTTTCTATCAAGTCAAGTTTTTTCTCTACAGTTTTTGCGCATCCGACTAAGCTTGGCGAATCACAGAAGTCACTACTGCTCTCCTACCGGCGAACCTTCTTCGACCTAGGATTGGGGGCGTGAGTGACGTTACGTCATCCAAAACTAGTTCCGTCAGTTACACATGAGATGTTAAAGTACGCGGGTCAGTGTCGCTCTGATATAGTGAAGTCAAAGTATACATACACAACTACAGATTTTCGTTATGTCTGCCTCTGGTAGTTCTCGTCGTAAGTGCTAAAACAGCGCTGATTCATTTTGTTATATATGTGGCAGTTTTACCATTCCCATTCAACGGACTAATATTAGTACATTTGTCAGGCATGCCTATTTTGCTTATTTTAAAGTGAAAATAGGTGACCAAGATAAATCATGGGCCCCTCATAAAATGTGCAACCAGTGTGTAGAGAGTTTACGAATGTGGACGAAGAGAACACGTAATAAACTTTCGTTTGGTATACCAATGATGTGGCGAGAGCCCAAAGATCACTTAAGTGATTGCTACTTTTGCATAGTGAAAACATCAGGATTCAACAAGAAAAACAAACATAAAATTGAGTACCCTATTTTACCGTCGTCTATACGCCCTGTGCCTTATTCAGCTGAAATTCCAGTGCCAGTTTTTCATGAATTACCTTCTTTAGAAATACAACAATGTGAATCAAGTGAAGATCGAAGTGACTCCACCGACGAAGAATTCAAAGTTTCCAATGATTCTGTTCGTAAAGGATTCAATCAACATGAATTAAACGATTTAGCACGAGATTTCGGACTATCCAAAAAAGCATCGGAATTATTAGCATCAAGACTGTACGAAAAAAATTTGCTTGACAAAGGAGCTAAAGTCACTTACTATCGATCCAGAGAAAGTGAATTTAGGCAGTACTTCAGAAATAATGACGGATTTGTATATTACCAGAACGTAGAAGGTTTAATGAAAGAATTGGCCATTTGTAACTATAACGCAACAAACTATAACTATAGCTCAATGCGTAGCGGTATTAAGGTAGATGGGATGTCAGTATGATGGCTGACTACTGTGGGAGCATCAAGCGAGAATGTCCACAAACTGAACACTCCAGGAAAAGCTAGAAGAAGAAATGTTTACCATATTATCTTTTATTTATTTTTTGTATAAACACAATTTAACTTTTAATATTATGTTAACCTCTGTATGAATAAAATATTCTGATCTATTTGACCAGATCTCACCTTATTTTCTTTCGTATGTACACTTTTAAGGTAAAATGAGGGGTATGCTGTAGCATAAGAACTTGACGTGATAAAGAAAAACTGTGAATATTTTTGAATTCAGAGATGAAAAATTAGTCAAAAACAAGTCACAGATCCAAGTCAACAAAATTGCTGTTCCCCAGTGTAATTTTTCCGATTAGAAAATATGGAATGCGGCATAAAACAACGTGTTCTGATTGTTTAAATGCATTACAAATACAAGGAAAATTTTGCAGAGAAAACTCTCTGAAATTGAAAAAATGCAATAAATAACATTTTGAAGATTAAACCCAATGAGATTTACCTCTAAATAACCAATCACTATTTAAACTTCTCGATGTCCTCAATGTTTCAATAGTACAATTGATGTCTAAAGATTGATGAAACTGGATCGGTAATGGAACAAGATCTCGCGGGTATAAACATTGAACAAGATCCTGCCATAGATAGTGAAAGTATCTTTCCAACTCCGAAAATATCGACATTAACATAATAATTAAACATTCCAACAGGTTAGACTTGTATTTTCATGAGCACAAAATATGTGTAAACTGATGCAAAACTATCTAAATATTCTCACCGAGAGTTGGCAGTTGGTCAAATGGAAACCGTGAAGTTAATCTTTACATTAATAAACGAAAAGGCTGACTGAATGAAATGGATCCTTCATTTCGGTTCATGGTTTTCATGGATGTTTCTATTAATATGCTCGATTGCATCGAAAGTCCTATTATTATTTATACTCATGTGGAACACACGACAACCCGTGTTTCTGCCTAAACGAGCATGTTGAAACCTGGAGAAACAGTTAATACTGATCGTTATCGACAACAAATGAGCAATTTGAAATATGCATTGACCGAAAAACGTCCACAATACACTCAAAGACATAATAAAGTCTGTTCTTATTTAAAGAAACCTGTTCTTATTTAAAGAAAGTATTATTATTTAAACAGGTATTTTTGATATTTTTTGAGTTTTAGATAGTGGCGAAAAACCCAAATAAAGGAAAAAAATATATGAATACGCCACAATAATTCAGACATTACCAAATCACTTTTTTTGAACTGCTCGACGCACGTTCCGCTAACCATGTTAGCATCATCAGGAGATGATTTAATCTAATATATTATTTTATGATTTAATATACACGGTAACACGGTTATGGTATGTATTAAATAATAAATTTTTAAATATTTTTTTATGTTTGCATCTAATATCATGTTTTTGAAGTTGTCATTTATTTTAACAGGTACTCGCAAGAATAAGTAATTTTTCCAAAAATCGTTTATATAAAAGTTGGAAAAGAAAGAAATTATTAACAGTTACAAAATTTAAAAACAGACCTGATTTTTTGACATTCTCGGCCACAGCGTTATGGAACTTAACAGGCAGAAATAAGTCAATTTAGCAAAAATTATTTCTATAAAACTTGATCTAGGCTTCCTCCCAATAAAAGTTGTTATAAAACTGTTATAAATTTTTGTTATGCAAAATACATTTAATTTGCCCTTACCGAGGTCAAATTAATTGGCAGTTAAATTTATCCGCAAAGTTTTCTAAAGAAAATCGTTCGGGTGAGGAAAATGATCGTTAATGTTGCGTAATTCTCCAGGAAAAGACCGGAAAATTGAACGGAATGATCCATCTGATATAATATCAATGTGATGGTTTTCTTTTAATTCTTATTTAAATGATAACAATCAAGAATTATTACCACTAACAAAATGGAGAAAATTGCTTCCTTTTCCTGAGTAAAAGAAACGATTTATAATTTTTTTAAATTAAAATCGACGAGATTTACTACTAAACACCAAATCACTTTTTTAAACTTCCGGACGGGCGTTTCGTTAACCATGTTTTGCATCATCAGGAGGTGAATTAATCTTGACGATGAATCTTAAATCTCTTCATCATGATGATGCTAACATAGTTAGCGAAACGCGCGTCGGGAATTTTTGGTGTTTGGTGGTACTCTTCGAGTTTAGTGTTTGAAAGTTTCAATAGAAGAATTGATTTTTTTTAAGTATAAGAACAAACCTTAATAGATTCGAATAGATTTATTAATTTTTAAGTTTTTCTATTATTGGCTAAATGCATTTTTGTGCAATAATTTCAGAGACCTTATCTGAATAAGGCTTTAATATTTGAACAGATGTTAAAAAACAACAACTTATTTGTGATATTTGAGAGACAAAAAATTAGAGAGAGAAAGAGAGAGAGAGAGACTATACCGTGGATGGGAAATCAATAAGTTTTTTTTTTCAAAAATGGATGGTTTAAGAAGTTGTGTAAAAGTTGGTATTGTAATGACTAAGTATATATCTGTGGTTTCGATGTTTTGTCAAAACTTACCCCGCAGCCAAATTGTTTTAAATATTAGGTTGTTCAAAAAGTTATTTATTCCCAGCCAAATGGAATAAATTCGTTAATAAATAAATGGGGGCGTGTTCGAAAAAACGCTCGAATACGTCGATTGGTATTTTTAGATGCACATTTCTTTCAACAAAATTTTTTTATACAGGGTGCGTCATGTAACAGTGGCCAATACCAACTTTCTTATTTTAAATATAACACCCTGTATATTATTTAGTTTTTGGATTCTTCAGAAAATTATAGACATATTTCATGTAAAATATCTTAGACTTATCTTCAACTGTTTCGGAAATACTAAGTAATTCTTCGAACATTATCAGCAAATAGGCAAAGATAAAAAATCAGGTTTTCAAAGGTAGGTATTTGTTGTATGAAATGTCAAAAAAATCTGTGTGTCAAAAAAATGTGCCTTTTAAATTAGTTTTCTTTGACGTGTGTGATTCATTTGATTTAAACATGGTGTATTTATCAGAGAGTCATAAAATAACTATCTTAATTATGATAGGTTATGGAGATAGGACACGAACTCAAGCCGAAGTTATTCGTCTCTTTAGGGAAAAATATCCTGACTTACCACCCATATCCCAAGGTACAGTAAGTAAAGTTGAAAAACAATTTAGAGAACTGGGACGTGAGACAAATTAAGAAGGAAGCAGTGTCGTTGACCGATAACAAAAAATGGGATGTAATGCTTGCATTCCAAGACAATCGGCATACCTCAACTCGACAAGTTGCCTTGGAAAACAATGTTGGTCGCTCTTCGGTTGCCAGAATATTGAAAGAGAATAAAATGCATCCGTATAAGCTACAGCCTACTCAAGAGCTTAGTGAAGACGACTTCGACAGGAGAATGGAGTTTTGCGAACAAATGATGCACAGAATAGACAACAACCTTCTGAGAGTGGAAAACGTTTGATTTTCTGATTAATGTACTTTTACTCTTCATGGGCATGTCAATCGCCAGAACTGTGGTTATTGGTCGAGAGAAAATCCTCACTGGATGCGGGAAATTCACACACAAAGACCTGAAAAGATTAATGTCTGGGCAGGTATTATAGGAGATCAAATAATTGATCCAATATTTTTCGATCAAAATTTAAATGGGGTAAGTTTTACTTAGACTTTCTCCAAAATCAGCTCATTCCAAATCTTATAAATTTGTACCCTAATAGAAGAAATCCTCAATTGCTAGCCGACACAATTTGGTTCCAACAAGATGGAGCACCTGCACCCCCCCCCCCCCCCCCCCCCATTATTAAGTTAATGTGCGGCAGTACCTCGATAATGTGTTTCCAAATCGATGGATTGGGAGGAGAGGGCCACTAGAATGGCCACCAAGGTCCCCGGACCTCACTCCGTTGGATTTTTTTTTATGGGGATATCTCAAAGCGTCGTATAATAAACCAAGCCACAAGATCTGAATGATTTAAGAGGACGCATTACCGACCACATTAGGTCAATTACGCCACAAACATTAAATAATGTAAGGAATCAGTTTTACTTGAGGTGGGGGTGTTGCCAGGACGTCCAGGGTTCACAATTCGAGCATTTGTTACATTAAATGTTTTAAATAAAAAATGTATACAAAAACTAAATAGTCTTGAAATTTCCACAATTTTGTTTACAGTGTTAAAAAAAGTGTAGTTGCGCATTTTTTCCAACGAAAACCTTTTATACAGGGTGTGTCATGTAACAGAGGCCAATACCATCTTTCTAGTGTGGGTTTTAGCGAATTTCTGTTATCAAATAATTTTTAAAAAAATCGAAAAAATCAGTTAATTTTTGCAATAAATCTGAAAACACTTAATATTTCCGAAACAGTTGAATTAAAGATAAACTAGCAATATATTAAATTTTGGACACTTGAATATAACAAAAAAAAAGAATGCATAAAATTAGATAAAAGCAAACATAAACCAAGAATTAGTAAAAATAAGTATAAATATAAATATATATCACAAAGCACACATAAGATCAACATATTATTAATCATTATCATATGTACAAAGATCCAACCAGAGATGATGCACCTAGATGATTATACACCCAGGTGGAGATCATCGAGCCATTTCAGTGCAGCCGGCGTGGCATTATTGAGTTCCCGTAGGCCCCCTGGGAGACTTCTCAAAAAGCAGTTCACCAGGTGATTCATTGTTTGATATGTATCGCCGCAGTCACATTCAGGGGAAGTTGCCATCTTCCATTTGTACAGCATGTCATTGCATCTGCCATGTCCGGTTTTAAACCTGTTACATCGACTCCAGGTGCTTTTCGGCAGGTGTGAAGCCAGCATAACATTATTAATTGAAATACAAACTATTACAATCAACACATTTTTGTCAATGAAACAAGCTAAATTTTACTGGTTGCGTAAAATTTCAGAGTCCTCGAGGTGACTTGATTTTTAAAGCATTTGTCGCAGAGGAAGTTGTCGAGATGCTGGAAGACGTGGTAGTCGACAGGGGAGAGTTGAGTCACTTTCCGACTCAAACCCCTTTACTATGTCAAGATCTGATCCACTATATATATATATATATATGTTTAAAAACAAATTCCCACTTTGTCTCAAGAGAATGGTTTTCGATCAGAGCGGGACATTACAAAGTGGGACAGAAAGACCTGCATATGAATCAGAGGACAAACGAAGGTATGTGACATAATTGGAAGGGTGAGATAATTGAAATGAAAGTGGACAGGCCACATAGTAAGGATTCCACAGATGGACCAAAGTAATCCTGGAATGGTTACCGCTTGATCGTAAACACCAGCGAAGAAGGCCGAAAACACGTTGGAAGGATGACATCATCAAGTATATTGGACCCGAATGGTAAAGGAGAGATCAGGACCGCATGAGTTGGAAGCATACTGCGGAGGCCTTCATCCTGCAGTGAATGAACAATGACTAAATGATGATGATGATACATCTTTCAATTTCCCTCTTTGCCACCTTAAGTTTTTAAAATGAATGCAATGTTAGTGTCCAGGTTTCACTTCCGTATATCATAAAGGACAGGACACACTGATCGAGGACTTTTCTTTTCAGGCAAAGTGGAAGTTTGCTTTTAGCAAATTAGACCGAAAGCACGATGGATTGATGACATCGTTAAGTATATTGGACCCGAGTGGCAGAGGAAAGCCCATGAAAGTTATAGTTAAATAAAATATCTCTATATTTTACTGCATGCATTACTTCGATTTTGAAGCGACGGATGAGCACAATGCCGTGGATTACGTAGGGCAGTACTTTTGACTTTCTATATATTTACCGGCATACGTACAGTTTCTTTTGTGTCTCGTTTTTTAGTGCTGGGTATTAAATTTTGTCATCCATGTTTTGATAGAATGATCAGACGGTATCGCATTATTATTATGCAATATTGAACTGGTGTCAAGATAAATGTTGAGCTGTTTCAATACATTCAGTATTTGGGTATAACGTCATCGGTCTTCATTAAGTTCCAGTCTTTTTGGCTATCTTTAACGATTATGCATGGAAAAAGCAATGCAAACATAATTTCGAGGTAATCTCCATCACTTTCTGTAGACTTTCTCGATCTTTCAGGTAAATGTTGAATTCCAGATCGAAAAATCTTGGTGGTTTTAACTCACTGAGAGCCTGAAATGTTGTTTTTCTAATGACATCGCGACTCCAACATTCATCGTGTCTGCATTTTTCAGTCTATATTCATAGTTGATTTATATATTTTACCTTGTTTGGAATGTGAAATTTTTTTTAAAAATAATTGTGGGATGGGAAAAAACTGATTCGAATGAATTCTACAGCTGATCAACCGTCCTGGCCTAGAATTAAGTTGAGATCTTAATAATACGAGAATGGGGCTCATAGGGATGGGACTCTGATTCATGATTACTAAGGGGTGGTCGCATTATCCGTACCTGAGATACGCGCGGGATATTTGATTTTTTTTTCTCTGCCTTTCAGTATCTTTTTCTCTGGCACACTCTGTATATCTAATTAACAATAATTTTGTATATGAAATACAAAATTATTCATCAGCAAAATGTTTATATCATGTTTTGCGCTAAAATGCTCAAAATATCCAGCCCAATCCGATAATTTGAATCGAAAGAGAATAAACTGGCAATTATAACAGTGCAGCTTTATTAACGCGACCTCGTGAAATGGGTCTACATTAAACTATGTTTTATCAACCATGAAATTCGTTCATACGTTGACAGCGCTATCCACGGTAAAACAATCAAATTAACCCCAACGCAGCCTACGCAGATTGCAAACGTACACACGTCACACAAAAAACACACACAAGGTATAATTTCACATTTAGACTAAATATTTAGCTTTAATTAGAATTTCTAATTGTGAATTCTGTTTTAAAATGTGTCTTTTTTCTAATTTTTTGTTTAAGGTTAATATTCTCTCCTAACAATGTTCTTGGTTATTTGTCAATATCATGACCTGTTTTGTCTGATGTGTAGACATGTTTTACTGTTTTACATTGATTTTACTAGATCGTTTTACAATGATGTGTAGTCCAAACTTTTCAGCTGCTTCGTTCCATATGAATTCGAATTTTAACTTTTCTTAAGATTGTGCCATGAGAACTATATCGTCAGCAAGTACACATTTCTACATTAGCTGGTTTCATCTTTGTCCATCCCACATAGTATTTCGTCTATCTCTATTGGTTTTATAAACAGTAGCGGACTCAGACTTCCTCCTTGTCTCACTACGTCAATTGTGATACATTCTTTTAGTGGCTGTGATAAGATCCTTAGTGATAAGATTATATTTTTCTTCTTTAAGCTGTTCCAGATAGTTTCTATTTTTATTGAATCAAAAGTTTTTTCCATGTCTATGAAGCATAGATATACTGTTCTGTCCTTCTTTCTCACTCTTTCTACTATCTATTGAAGGGTGAAAATATGGTCTTGTACAGAATGGTTTATCCTAATCCCGCTTTGCTCGTCTAGTAGTATATTGCCAATTTCCACTCTCAATCTTCTCTCTAGTATAATTTCGTATATTTTTGCTATTATACATAGTAATGACATACCTCTGTAGTTCGTGCATTCTCTTTTGTTTTCTTTCTTGTGTATTGGTATTATCAAGGCATTAGTCCATTCTTTTTTGTTTTTTCATGCTAAGTTATACAGTTTAAACAGTGCATTTCTTGCATGTGGTACCATGTAGTTCAGCATTTCCGGAGTTATTTCATCGCCCCCAGGTACTTTTCCCAGTTAAAGTTTTTTCTATAGTTTTTGTTAGTTCTTCTTCAGTTATTAAATTTTCTCTTGTTTTTCCTGGATTTTTATAGTCTATTATTTCTTCATTTTTGTTTAACATATTGATGGTGCCCGGGTTTAGTAAATTTTGGAAATACTCTCTCCACCTTTTGAGAATGCATTCATCATTCGTAAATTCTTGTCATTCGTCTTCTTTGTCATTTATCTGCTGGATTATGTTTTTGTTATTTCATAAATTTTTGAGTGTAAAACAATTTTATGTTTTCTGACCTATTCTTCTCCATTTGTTGTGCGAATTTGCCCCAGCTCACCATTTTCGCTTCCTTGACTATAATCTTGGCAATATTATTCTGCTCTTTGTATTTTCACGGTTTTTCAGTATTTTACTTACTAGGCACTTCGTCCACAAAATCTTCTTCTTCTTAATCTCGTTCTTCGTATTCTCATTCCACCAAGTTGTACCTTTGTGGGTTCCACTCGTTCTCCTATATCCACAAGATTTTCTCGCTGACATAGTTATACTACTTTTCAGTTCGTACCATTCCTTTTCAATAGCTTCACATATCTCCTCATTTCTCCCTCATTCCCTCTCTAATATTCCCTGATATTTCTTCCTTAGATCCTTGATTGATATGCGTTAATTATTTCCTTGCAAGCATTTGTTTATCCAGTTGCGTGCTCCACTCACTGTTTTCTGCTTTTAATTGTCGTTTCCAGCAAATGGTGGTCACTATTAATTTCATACCCTCTCATTACTCTTACATCGTTTACTTCTTTCTGTTCAGTTTTTCACACTATGGTATAATCTATTATTGATTTTTCGCCTCTAAATGTTACTTCCCTTGTTATTCTATGTATGTCTTTATATTGGAACTGACCATTTGCGACTATTAAATTATTGTCAAGGCAAAATTCTAATAATAGCTTTCCGTTTTTGTTCAGCGTTTCTTCTCCATAAGGTCCTATTACATCGCTCCATATTTCTATATTTCTTCCCACTCTAGCATTCGTGTCACCGGTTATAAAACAAGCGTTCCTGCGCATTCTTTGATAGTGTTTTGTAGTGTATTCCAGAATTCTACTTTTTCAGTTTTTCTGACACCCTCATCAGACGCATAGCATATGACTAAATTTAGTGTTTTATTTTCTTGTATATCCAGATCCATTCTTTACTTTTTCCCATCTTTCAGACAAAAGAACTTTTGTTTTTGAGACCAACCACTCATCAAGCCAAATTTTCATATCTTCGTATGAATGTAAGAAAGTTCGTGATGCATCGATCGAAATAAATGATAATCCGAAGAGGCGAAGTTCGGTGAATATGGTGGGTGTGGTAGGACGTCTTATTTAACGTTTTCCACGTCTTATTTTACGACTTTCCAAGTGTATTATCTCAACAATAGTGCATCGATTAACTTACTTCGACTTTTAACGATGAAGTACCACCGAAATGTGACCACCAGTACCACCAGTACCACCAGTACTACCAGTGAATCCAATTAGTTGTTGTACTAGAAAACATGAATACTGGGCGTGAACCGATAAATCAAGATCGTCATGTGACATACCGTGAGATTGTGGCATCTCTGGATATTAGTATGACAAGCATACACGAGATTTTATATGATCACTAGCTGTACCCGCCCGCTTCGCCGGGCATTTAAAATTAACATTATTATTTATTGTCATTATTACAGTTTCTTTATAAAAAAAATTTAACTTCCCCTTCCCGTCTTAAATTAAGCTTACATATAGTGCCCTCAAATATAGTATTTAATCTTCTTAATATTTAATGTTCGTCGTCTATCTCATCTTCTTCGATGATAGTTTCGATTGGCCGCAATCTATTAGTTAAAACGACATCTTCATTGCACCGAATGATGTCATCTGGAAAGCATTGTTGTAAGGTCTGATAGATTTTAAAAATGCATTTGATTTTACATGTGTTCCATCGAGTAGCAATTTTAATAGCTTTGGAAGTTGTGGCAAAGCTTCTAGTTTTATTTTGCCAGCTGAATTGCCAGCTTCTAGCTTTATTTGCCAGCTTGATTGAACTACAAATTTTTGTCATTGAACTTAATTTTGATTCTTGTTTATAATCAACTGTAGGATCATACGAAAAACCACAAGTTATTTTTACTTTTCAACGAATTTTTAATTTCATACGTCGTAAATGTTCTTCCCTTTTTGTTCTTTTTGTAATCTAATTTCTGTTTCATCTTGACTTTCACATGCACGCTTAGCTTTCATATACTTTGATTTAGACGTTACCAAATTTAATTTGGACTTTCCTTTTTTAGGCATTTATAACTACAACAAATAATTGGAAATAATTAAAAACTATCTTAAGATTGACAACCGAAAATTCAATATAAAAAGTTGAAATAAATATCTTACTAATTTAATGCTGAGAAACTAATTTTTCGTTTTAATCTAATTATTCCACGCTTCCTTCTTTTCTTCTTTCTCTTCTTTAATTAATAAATATAAACATATACATATACATAGATATATATGTTTTTAATATCTTTTTAAATCAGTTTAAATTTGTGTAGGTTAGAAAAAAACAAAAAAAACTAAATTAAAAATATTAATTTAATAGTTTAATTAATAATTAAATTATTAAAATTAATAATAATAGTAGTTAATGTACATTATAATAATAATCAATAATAAGTTGATAAAAGCTGAAATTTTAAATTTAGCGTTTTTGATCATTAGTGCCCTCACAACCGCTTTAGGAATTTGAACTTCGTTGCAGACGTTCTTAATTAGACTTAATATAGCCCAAGAAAGAAAAAAATAATTTTAAATTTTCATTTTATTAATCTATACTAATATATAAATCTACAGTGGTTTTTACGGATGTTTCGTTATAACTACTGAACCATGCATCCGATTGACTTGAAACTTGGTATCCATGTAAAAAAAAATCAGATAATTAGCGATTCTCATCATTAACGCCCTCGCAATTGGTGTAGGGAGTCCAAGACTCATATAAATATTAGCCTATCCATTAAGTACATGTATTTTCTACATGGATACCAAGTTTCAAGTCAATCGGATGCATGGTTCAGTAGTTATAACAGAACATCCGTAAAAACTACTGTAGATTTATATATTAGCATAGATTTAGCATAATTTGACAATTGCTCAAAAAACGCTCGTGTCGATTGGTGCGAAGAAATGCTTAACAAATGTAATCGTAGTGCCTCAACACATCTTGGATCTATGCGTCTGAGCTCGAAAATAAACAGTAGTCGATTGTATGGGTCTTTTAAAATAAGTCAAATCCAACAAAAGTTGTTCAAGCAATAAGCACTTCGAAGCTTGTTGGTCGACCGTCTGTTTGTCTAGGATAAATGGGCATGTGGCTACAGTGCCACTAAAAAATCATAAAATGGCCAATTCTAGTGACGCAGGACCAAACGGACCGAACAACATAATATTTGGCCGATCAAAACATCGAATTAATAGGTTATCCGCCGTAAAGTTCTCATTTGGAAACCAATAATTTATTTTTATTCCCATCCGCGAAGAATAAGGTACATGGTAAACAATTTTCGACACCAGAAAAGGCGGTTGATGCGTTCAAAATACAAGTTTTAGAGATACCTCAATCGGAATGAAATAAGTGCTATAAAAATTGGTTCAAACGTATACAAAAGTGTATTGATCATCGCGGAGAATATTTTGAAAAGCAATAAAACCATTGATAAATGTTTGTTTTTATTTATTAATCCGGATACATAAATAGCAACCCTGCTAAACCGAATTATCCACCAAGAACAAATAACGAATAGTCTGAGCAATTGTTTTATTATTAGTTGTGGGAAGAAACTGACTGATAATTAAATAAAATCCTACAAACTTTGAGGAATTTAAAGCATTCACTATAATTAATGCCTGAATGATTGTGGCGTGTTCATATATTTTTTCTCCTTTATTTGGGTTTTTCGCCACTGTCTAAAACTCAAAAAATATCATAACAGTATAAATAACAAAACAACAAATTAAAAACTACAGTTTACAGAAAACCGACAAACACAGATAGGTATCTCAATTTCTTTTCAAATCACTCAAAATCGGTCAAAATAGGAGTAATTAACAGTTTATATGACAGAGCAAAACTTGTTTGTACCGAAAGTGATACACTACAAAAAGAAACAAATCACATAAGACATTTTAATAAAAAACAATTACCCAAAAATTTTTATAGATAAATGGCTTAAAATTTTTGATACTAGACAAAACAGAGAAGTTATTAATAACAATAATAATAACTCTCAAACAATCAACCTCACAATCCCTTATATCCGCGGTATTTCTGACACAATTATAAGAGTAGGAAATAAATACAACATAAGAACGACATTTAAAACAAAAAATACTCTTAGATCTCTATTAACAAAGACTAAACCAAACCATATACAACAAAATACCAAAAATGTGGTTTATAAAGTTCCCTGCGAATGTGGCAAATTTAGATGTTAGAGTAAAAGAGCACCGTTAGATGTTAGAGTAACCCGTTAGATGTTAGAGTCTAGACCGTTAGATGTTAGAGTAAAAGAGCATAAAAACCTTCTTAGAAAGGGCGATTTTAATAAATCTAGAATTTGTCAACACGCATGGGAATCGGGTCATAAAATCAATTGGAATAATTCCAAAACGGTATTAAAAGAATCGGTAAAATACAGAAGATTAAAAGAAACCGCTATAATTAATCTAAATAAAAATAACTGTATTGCTATGCCTTCGGTAGATTTAAATTCAATAAGGTTCAGGATTCTAAAGAATACAATTAAAAACATTTAAATATTTGAATACACAACCATGTACAATAAACAATCACATAGTAAACATTACCTATATATATTTTTTGGTAGTATGTCACTGTCATGAAAATCTATTGTTGTCAATGTAAGTATCGTTGGCATATACAAAAAAAATATATTTACTTTCACTAGTTACTTTATATATTACAAATTAATATAATTTATTTTTTAGTTTAATTTTGAAAACGGGGGGAGATTACCCTCCGAAACGTTAACGTTAAAAGTTTGTAATTTTTTTTTATAACATTTTTATATCTTTAAAATTTTGTTCGTTAGGCAAATTTATTACAAAAAAGAATCACTGAGAAATTTGTCTCCGTTTGGTTTTTTGTTTTTACCCAGTGATTCTTTCTTTACATAAGAACAGGTATTTTTGATATTTTTTGAGTTTTAGACAGTGGCGAAAAACCCAAATAAAGGAGAAAAAATACATTCACTATAATATTTGCAGCATATCTCCCCTTTATATCAGTGGTTTCATTAATGCACAACCTTTTTTTTTCTGATGTTTCAGATGTTGTCGTACTCTGTACCAGAGATGCATAAGATACCTCATAAAAAGATACAATATATAAGGTACTTGTGAGTAATATATTTGAGATATCAGGTACAAGATGCTTTTGGAAATGATATTTGAAATACAAAATACAAAATATAAGTATTTTGTATCTCATATCTCAAATATCTATATTACTTACATTTCCAAAAGACTCTTGTACCTGATATCCCAAATACATTAGTTAAAAGTATCTTGTATCTTGAATCTTTTTATGAGGAATCTTGTACATCTCTAGTCTGTAGATAGTTTTTTTTTCTTTATTTGGGTTTTTCGCCACGATCTAAAACTCAAAAAATATCAAAATAGCTGTTTTTATGTAAATAAAGAATCACTGGGTAAAAACAAAAAACCAAACGGAGACAAATTTATAAATGTTATAAACTAGCAAAATTTCTATTAAATATTTTAAATCCACTTTCGGGTACAACAAATTCATATATTAAAAATACTCCAGATTTTTTAGATAAAATTTCGAACATTAAAATTACAAACCCAAATTTAATGGTTAGTTTAGACGTGGTGAGTTTATTTACTAATGTACCAGTTGATAAATCACTTTTAATAGTTAGAAAAAAATTGGAACATGATAAAACATTAAAAGACTATGTGCTTAAAAACCACATATTTTCAATTAGAAAATAATTATTATCAACAAAATTTCGGAATGGCAATGGGTTCTTCTCTTTCTCCTTTGATGAGTAATATCTTTATGGAGGAACTCGAGAATGACATATTAAATAAATTTCTTAAAAAGCCAATAATATGGCTTAGATATGTTGATGATATTTTTGCTATATGGCAACATAGCATTGACGATCTAAATATTTTTTACAAGATATAAATTCTCGAGAGCCTACAATTAAGTTTATTTTAGAGATGGAGAAGGGGAATAAATTGCCATTCCTCGATACTTTAATATTAAAACAAAACAACACATTAAAACTACAGTTTACAGAAAACCGACAAACACAGATAAGTATCTCAATTTCTTTTTCAATCACTCAAAATTGGTATAAATAGGAGTAATTAAAATTTTATATGACAAAGCAAAACTTGTTTGTACCGACAGTGATACACTACAAAAAGAAACAAATAACATAAAAGACATTTTAATAAAAAACAATTACCCAAAAAATGTTATATATAAATCGTTTAAAACTTTTGATACCAGGCAAAACAGATAATTTATTAATAACAATAATAATAACTCTCAAACAATTAAACTCACAATTCCTTATATCCGCGGTATTTCTGACACAATTAAAAGAGTAAGAAATAAATACAACATAAGAACGACATTTATAACAAAAAATACTCTTAGATCTCTATTAACAAAAACTAAACGAAACAATACACAACAAAATACCAAAAATGTGGTTTATAAAATTCCCGACGAATGTGGCAAATTTTATATAGGTGAGACATCTAGACCGATAGATGTTAGAATAAAAGAGCATAAAAACTTTCTTAGAAAGGGCGATTTTTATAAATCTAAAATTTGTCAACACGCATGTGAATCGGACCATAAAATCATTTGGAATAATTCCAAAATGGTATTAAAAGAATCGGCTATAATTAATTTAAATAAAAATAAATGTATTGCTATGCCTTCGGTAGATTTAAATTCAATATGGTTCCCGATTCTAAAGAATACAATTAAAAACATTTAAGAATTTCAATAAACGATTACAATCTCACGGTAAACCTCACCTATATATATTTTTTTTGGTAGTATGTCTCTGTCAAACTAATTGTCAATGCAAGTATCATTGACATACACAAAAAATATATCTACTTTCTATCTTTTTCATAATTTATAGAAATTAATATACTTTATTTTTAGGTTCGTTTTGAAAACAGGAGGAGAATACTTTCCGAAACGTTAACGTTAAAAGTTTGTATATTTTTTAAAACATTTTTATATTTTTAAAATTTTGTTCGTTAGGCAAATTTATTACAAAAAATAATCACTGAGAAATTTGTCTCCCTTTGGTTTTTTGTTTTTACCCAATGATTCTTTATTTACTTAAGAACAGATATTTTGATATTTTTTGAGTTTTAGAGCGTGGCGAAAAACCCAAATAAAGAAAAACATATATGAACACGCCACAATCATTCAGACATTATGTACATAGTTTTCCGATACACTTTGTAGACATATTTTTGTGCGATTCGTCTGGTACTGAAATATATTTCTATATAGGATTTTATATAGATTCTATATAAAATCCTGGAATGTCAGAGGCAATAAATTCTTCGTATAAGTCAATATATAATTCTGCTTAGGTCACATCAAGTTGTAGATATAAAAATTAAATATAGTTACCTCATACTCATAGAATTATGAAGATAAAACATACATTTAGGTATTGATGGTCCCTCAGGTCGTTCAATATAATATTTTAATGCAAACAAATTCAGCATTACACACAGTACACAATGCACCCTTTTCGCATTGAAAGAAATGTCAGAATAAGGTATTAACCATACTAAGCCTTAAGCAGCATTACGATTAAATCGCCATGATTTTTAACCGTGTGATTTTTCGAGTCAAGAAAACTAATACAAGCGGCCGTACTTGCGGTTTTTTTCCGCGACTGATTTTAAAACCGTAAAATACTACAAAATGGGTCGCGGGTAAAAACCGCGCCACAATTTGTAATCAATAGAACTTAGTTAGTGCATTGTGTTGACGTTTTCTTTTTCTATTTCTTAATACAATCCATACCACTCTCTTGAAATTCATCTCCAAACTGTGAAAATCGCGGCCAGTTTCGTGGTTTTTAAGCGCAGTGTGTGCGTCTCGAGCGGTTTCGCGGTTATAGCGGCTAACCGCTCGCTGGAAAAAACAATAGAAGAACGGTCTAAGCCTAACTCCAGTTTCTTATGTGAAAACATTATTGTAAAATTTGTTATAGCAGCTAATACTACTGACTCGTTCTATAGAAAAATGAATTTATGCTGACTTTAGCTTTGTCGTTGTGTTTATTTCGTACTGTTACTATTTTACCATACAGCATAAATAAACAAAATAATCCGATGTATTCATATAATATACTTGAAATGCATTTATAAACATCCTGGTGATTTAAATGACTGTATTATTATCTTACCCGGGTTACTATTTATGTATCCGGAATACATCGTAAAGTTTGATATTATTGACTGTATATGTACTCAGAACGTTTTGTCACACGGACGCTATTTGACAACAGTGCATCGATCAACTCACTTCGATGTATAACAATGAAGCACCACTAAATCACTGGTTTAGTTAACTCAATTGTTGTGCTAGAAAAAATTGATACTGCGCGTAAAAATTAATAAAGTAATACCTTTATGTGACATACCATGAGATGAGGCATCCTTGGGTATCAGTATGACAAGCATTCACAAGATTTTACATGAATATTTAACCGCTAAAAAGATTTGTTGGCGTTGAATCCTGCATAATTTGACAATCGTTCAATAAAAGGCTCATGCCGGTCAAAAAAGCCGTGTATAACATCTACACAGATAACGAATCCTGGACTTATGTATTCAAGCCTGAATGTATACAGCAGTCGAGTGTATGGGTCTTTCAAAATAAGCCAAAGCGAACAAAAGCGAACAAATTCGAAGCAAATGGTTGCCTGTTTTATGGCATAAATGATCATATGGCTGCAGTGTCACTTGAAAATCGTAGAACGATCAATTCTGAATGGTAGACAACAATTTGATTGCCAGAAATATTTGAAGAAATAAGAAAAAACACGAAAGAGCACGTGCTGGAGTATCTATTCTAATCCACAAAAAATTGAAAAAATACATTAAATCTTGGGAACCAATGAACGAACGCATAATTAAACTGACGATCCAAATAAAGGGAAGAACTATGACAATTCTCGGTGTGTATGCTCCTAATAACGATGCTACAGCTCACGTTAAAGATATGTTTGAAGATACCCTCAGAGATATAATCGATCAAATTCCACGCAGTCATGAAGTCATCATAGGAGGAGACCTAAATGGTCGGGTCGGAAAACAGAGACATAGTAGAGTAGTAGGCAGATACGGGGAAGAAACCATAAATGACAATGGTGAAAGATTAGTGAATCTTTGTGAGCAGTTCGATTTGAGAATAACTAACACCTTTTACGCTCACAAAGATATACATAAATACACTTGGTACCAACAGACAAGAGGACTAAAATCGATTATTGACTATCTCATTGCCCGACAAAACTCCCAAATCAAGATACAAGACGTTAGGGTAAAGAGAGGTGCCGAGTGTGGATCTGATCACCGCTTACTGGTGGCAAAGATACACATTCCCTTTTTAACATCTTTTCAATCGACCACCAGCAGTCTCACTGAGAATAGATTGACAACGACAAAATATAACTTACAAAGTTTTGAACATGAAAGTACTAAATATTTATATCTTAGAAGACTGGATCAAAAACTAATCGAAACTCAACGAACAATAGAAGAAGAGTACGAACATATAAAAGCTTGTATTCTTGAGGCTGCGGACGAATCTGTCGGAAAAATACGGATGAATAACAAACCTGACTGGTGGGATGATAAAATAGAACAACAAATTAAAGAAAAGAAACAACTCTACCAGAAACTTCTTCAAAAGAACGATGATGTGACGAGACAAAAATACAAAAGAGCAAATAGGGAGGTTAAAAACGAAGTCCTAAAGAGAAAGAATCAGTCTTGGGAGAAAAAATGTGAGTACATAGAACAACAACTAGGAGGAACCCGAAGTTCAGAAGCCTGGAAGACCATAAAGTCCGTAAAAACATCAAAAAAACAAATACCTAACTTAGGGGGCATAACAAATGAAGACTGGGTACACCACTTTAAAGACCTTTTGGAAGAGAGACGTGAAAATTTTCTAGGAAAACAACACCAAATAAATAACCTAACTCCTATAGATCTCCAACTAAAAGAAGTGCAACAAGCTGTGAAAGACACAAAAATAAAAAAATCCCCTGGACCTGGAGGGATCCACCCGGAATTCATAAGGTATGGACCCGAAAAACTTTTAAGAATGTTGAAGAATATGTTTCAACGATGCCTGAATGGGGAAGAAACGCCGATCGAATGGAGAACATCATATATATCAACCATTCACAAAAAAGGCTCAAAAAATGATCCTAAGAATTATCGAGGTATAGCGGTAATCCCAACAATAGGAAGAATATATTCCCGAATCCTTAGAAATGAAATAGAAGAAGACATCAACGATAAACAAGCGGAAGAACAAGCCGGTTTCCGGGCAGGGAGATCCACCACAGACAACCTTTTCACTCTAAAAATAGCCCTAGAAAAACGAACCCAGCGAAACAGGGAGACGCATATAGCTTTCATAGACCTAGAAAAAGCTTATGACAGTGTACCAGTATCGAAATTATGGGAAGCAATGGAAACTCTCAAGATTAGACCAACATTGATTCGGGCCGTCCAACTTTACTATGAACAGAATTCTGCGGTTATTAAAATTGGAACATCAGTATCTGAATCATTCAATACAACAAAGGGGCTAAGACAAGGATGTTGTCTATCTCCCACCTTATTCAAACTATACGTAGACCAATCCATGAAAGGCTGGGCACGGAAGTGTTGGAACATGGGCCTTCGGGTGGGGGATGACACCCTATATACTCTTTATTTCGCCGTCGATCAGATAGTGGTTGCAGAAGACCAACAGGATTTGAGCTATATGGTGAGGAAACTAAATGAAGAGTACACACTAGCTGGTCTCACAATTAACTTAAATAAATGTGAATACTTAGCGGTGAGTAGTAATGACAACGACGATTTACCCTTGGAAAACGGAACAATAAAAAACGTTGACAAGGCTAAATACTTAGGGGTGATCTTCAACAGGCAAGGTAATAGTAATGATGAAATTCAAACAAGAATAATAAGAGGTAGACAAATCATTGGAGCACTCAACTCTGTCCTGTGGGAGAGACAAATTAGGCGAGAAACAAAACTTCGCATATATAGCTCAATCGTAAAGAGTGTTTTGACTTATGGTTCAGAAGTGTGGGATTTAAATAATACTAATAGAAGAAAACTACTGGCCACGGAGATGGATTTTTTGAGAAGGAGCTGTCGGAGATCGAGACTTGAGAGAATAAGAAATATAAACATTAAAAGGGACATGAACATCGAGAGAGATATTGTGGACGACATAGAGAGAAAACAATTGACTTGGTTCGGACATGCAAAAAGAATGAATGAGACAAGATGGCCATGAAAAGTGTTGGAACTCCAGAAAGAAGAAAGAGAGGACGACCAAGAAGAAGTTGGAGAGACGGTGTTGACGAAGCCATGGAAGCAAGAGATTTGCAAGAGGACATGTGTCACGACAGAACGAACTGGAAACTGGGGACGGAGAGGCGGCGACAGCCGTAGATAATCCGTATATGTATGTATGTAAGAAAAAACAACCAGCAATGCGCAATCATTCTTCATCATGACAACGCGAGCTCTCACACATCGGACAGAGCTCAATATTTGACAGGTCAAAACATCTAATTGATGAGTCATCCGCCGTACAGCTCTAATTTGGCACCCAATAATTTCTTTTTGATCCTGTCCGTGGGGGAACGAATTTCGCCGCCGCAAAAGGCGTTTGATGCGTTCAAAACGCATGTCTTGGAGATATTTCCATCAGAATGGAAAAAGTGCTATGAAAATTAGTTCAAACGTATGCAAAAGTTATATTGATCATCTCGGAGAATATTTTGAAAAATTATAAAACCATTTTCAATGATAAATATTTGTTTTTATTTATTATTCCGGATACATAAATAGCAACCCTCACATAGGCCAAGCTCGGTCTCTAGTAATTATTTATTATTCCAAATGATAACAGAGAACAAAAGCTTTCGAGTATGTTAAAATAATTTTTTTGTTAAAAAATCACTAATAAGATACGATTTTTGCTTTGACAAATAGCACTCTAAACTTCAGACTTAGATAGTTTCATTTAGAAGTTTTAGTTATGAAACACTTTATTATTTAGTACATTTCAGTTAACATAATTTGCCTTAGTTTTCCCTCCCAAAGAAACTAAATACTTAGCAAGATAATATTTCGAGGCTCTTAGAGCGTTAGAGCCCCGTTATCCGGGGAAGTTTCAGAAACGCGGTTAAGGCTAATACGGAATTGAGTTATTTAATGTTTGATCGGAATTTGAATATTACGTTTGCCAGATGTAGAAACAGTTTAAATTGGTCTCTGTATAGACTATTGCGGATTATCATAGTTTAGTATCTTGTCTTTGAGTTGCCTTATATCAAACCTATTTGATTTTTCTGTTTTAAGAAATAATTCTGTTTTAAGAAATTAAATTGTTAGAGTAATCCATAACTTCGTGCATATTTCCAAATTATGTCTAAAGTAGACTTTACAACTAAAGATTCTTTTAAATTGGGCTACTTTTTGAATAAAACACATAATTTGCATTGATTTCAAAAGACTGTTTATTGAAGCATAGTGTATGACATTTAAACACGAAAAACAATACCTGCCATATGACCATCTCTTGCAGCTCCACATACGTCCACTCTTTTGTTAAAATTTTGGATGACATTTTGACATAATCGTGACTTAATCTCACCAATTACTCGAATAATTTCACTCCTTAGTTCAGGAATCGATTGTGGATTGTATTTTTAGACTTGGCTTTTCACGTTACCCCAAAGAAAATACTCCAACGATGTCAAATCACATAATCTTGGTGCCGAATTAACATCATCGTTTTTTTGCAATAACTCGTCCATAAAATTGTTCTCTTAATAAATCAATTATTTCATTAACCACATATCGTTCAAATCAATATTATTCAATTCAGTCCACCAGCAATTTTGTTTATTAATATAGCCACCAATTTTAAAATTTGCTTCATCGAAAATGATGTTTTTTGATCCCTTTTCTGTAATAAATTTGCCTAAGCAGATCTTGGAATAATTGGAATAAGTCCAAAACGGTATTCAAAGAATCAATAACTGAATGCAGAAAATTATAAGAAACCGCTATAATTAATTGAAATAAAATAACTGTATTGCTCTGATTTTGGTAGATTTAAATTCCTGATTCTAAAGAACACAATTAAAAACGTTTATTTCAATACACTATAATCACCCAGCAAACCCCACCTATATAATTTTTTGGTAGTATGTCACTGTCAGTAAAAAAATAATATTGTCAATGTAAGTATCATTGACATATACGAAATATATTTACTTAGTATCTTTTAGATTATTATATAGACATTAATATAAATTATTTTTAGATTCGTTTTGAAAACGGGAAGAGAAGACCTCCCGAAATGTTAACGTTCAAAAGTTTGTATTTATGCACAACGTTTTGAATGCTCGAGTGGCTTTAGTTCATGTGTTATTTGTTCTGGATTCACTGAGTCCAAATTGTTGTGAACGTCGACTAATGGAAATTTCTGGGTCACTTTTTTGTGATGTATATTGCTCTTCGTTTATCTTCCACCGAGCCAGTTTTTTTTTTAATTTTTAAATAATTCAATTGATAGTGCTTTCAGATAGACGATTGTGCAAACCATAAATATCACGAAATTTTCTAAAACCATCTTTCACTAAACGCCCATTTCCATAAAATAATTCAACAATTCAACATACACTAAAACTGTTAAGAAATCACTACGTGTTAAAAAACTGTTTAGAAGCGTTATAAATACTTTAGTGATAGCAGAAAAGCAATTGAAAATTACCTTTCACGTCAACCAATGAAGAAAGCATTACCATAATTAAGAATCTTATAGTGACTGGTCACTAATCGCTGATTAGGTATTAGGGACAGGGTAGATATTACTGGAAAATAATTCCGATTAATCAATCAATTTTAAAGAACAATTTAAGTTTGTCTCGTCAATCTTCCGTCTTGTTCTGAAAACAATGAATTAAAAAAAAACATCGTCGGGTTGAAATTGCTGTAGAGAACCTTTTTTTGATAGGAAATAATGATATTTCGATATGCATACTTTCTAATTACACAGGTCAACAAATTTAAACTTGTTAACGTAATATTGGTGAAAATAAGTATATATGAAGTATCTTGTAGTTCTAAATCCATAAGTTAATTACTGTACGTACAGTTTTCTGTTATAGGGGTCACTGGTGCGGAAAAAAAATTCTATAAATAATCTAATATTTATTTAATATGAAAAGTGTTAAATCTACACAAAGACATTACAGAGGCATGTCATACAGCGGCAAAAAGTTTTACTTTTTTCTCTTGAGTTCTGTGGCATCATCTCTTTTTAAAAACCAGGGGTAGTCGTCCAACACACACGGGTTCCAGCATCCCTAGTATCTCGCTTCCATTGCCCTGATGTTCTGGTGAAACCTCTCTCCTTGTTCGTCGCTTAATGCACCCATTTTTTTCGGACAGGATCCAAATGGAAGTGAAAAAATGCATTTTTAAAGACACGTGACACTTTAATATTTCATAGGCTTTCAAAAGTTCATCTATGAGGTTTTTATAGTTTTCATCTTTCTTGTTAAAAAATGTTGAAATCATCTAGAAACTTCCTTATTTGAGGTCCAATAAATAAGCCTTCTTTTAGTTTTGCATCACTTAATTAAGGAAAAATTTGTTTTAGGTACTTGAACCCATTAGCTTCTTTGTCCATGGCTTGAATAAAATTTTTCATTAGTTCAAGCTTAATATGGAGCAGCACCTTTTTTGGGTTAACAAGGAGGGTATATTTTATGTTTGAAGTATCAGGTTGAAAAGAAGTTTTCTGAGGCTAAACATTCTTACAGCAATGTTCTTTTGTTACCCTGCATCCCTTTAAATATACTTGAATATACCTCTTGATATATATTTTTCGACTATAATAGTGCGATATTCAATATCGTTGTTTATTGTTAAGTGTCATCGGTTGCATAATTTATTCAGTTTCAGAAAACTATAAAAATCAACTAGGGTTAAATCGGGACAATATGAGGGATGAAAGCCGATTTTAAATCGGAATTACTGGATTCGTAAAGGTTTAATACGAGAGGTACTAATGGTTCCGAGGAATCAAAAAGTTTTTGGATTTTTTTTCGCATAATTTTGATTCAAAATGCAGTTGCTAGAGATAGGAAGGCCACGTTTCCATCCGCAACAGCTTTTTTTTTAGTTTGAAACCAATAAGTTGTTAGTGGTTGAATAATATGAAAAATTATCTCCTAATGTTTTTGACAATATTTTGATAACCAGTTACCAGTTAATTTC